>JAQISU010000248.1:750000-1077500 GCA_029339505.1 Unio delphinus
TATCTATCTATCTCTATCTAACTGTCTCTCTATCTCTATCTATCTATCTATCTCTCTCTATCTCTCTCTCTCTCTCTCTCTCTCTTCTACTCTCTCTCTCTCTCTACTACTCTCTCTATATCTATCTCTCTCCACTGCTCTCTCTTTATCTATCTCTCTCCACTACTCTCTCTATATCTATCTCTCTCCACTACTCTCTCTATATCTATCTCTCTCCACTACTCTCTCTATATCTATCTCTCTCCACTACTCTCTCTATATCTATCTCTCTCCACTACTCTCTCTATATCTATATCTCTCTCCACTACTCTCTCTATATCTATCTCTCTCTACTACTCTCTCTATGTCTCTCTCTCTCTACTACTCTGTCTATGTCTCTCTCTACTACTCTCTCTATATCTCTCTATCTTTCTCTCTCTATCTCTCTCTCTTTCTCTCTCTATCTCTCTCTCTATCTCTCTCTATCTCTCTCTCTATCTCTGTCTCTAGCTCTCTCTAGCTCTCTCTCTCTATCTCTCTATAGCTCTCTATCTCTCTCTTTCTATCTATCTCTCTATATCTATCTATATCTATCTCTATATATTTCTCTATATCTCTCTATCTTTATCTATCTATATATCTATCTATCTATCTCTCTATCTCTCTCTATCTCTCTATCTGTCTGTCTGTCTGTCTGTCTGTCTGTCTGTCTATCTATCTATCTATCTATCTATCTATCTATCTATCTATCTATCTATCTATCTATCTATCTATATATCTATCTATCTATCTATCTATCTATCTATCTATCTATCTATCTATCTATCTATCTATCTATCTATCTATCTATCTATCTATCTATCTATCTATCTATCTATCTATCTATCTATCTATCTATATATCTATCTATCTATCTATCTATCTATCTATCTATCTATCTATCTATCTATCTATGTATCTATCTATCTATCTATCTATATTTGTCTATCTATATCTATCTATCTATATCTATCTCTATCGATCTATCTATATCTATCTCTCTCTATCTATCTCTATTTATCTCTATCTATCTATCTATCTATCTATCTATCTATCTATCTATCTATCTATCTATCTATCTATCTATCTATCTATCTCTCTCTCTATCAATCTCTCTCTATTTATCTATCTATCTCTCTCTATTTATCTATCTCTCTCTATCTCTCTCTCTATCTCTATCTATATCTCAATATATATCTCTCTATCTCTCTATCTCTATCTAACTATATCTATCTCTCTATCTATATCTCTCTCCCTATATCTATATATATATATCTATATCTCTCTATCTATCTCTCTATCTCTATCTATCTCTATCAATCTCTCTCTCTATTTATCTATCTATCTCTCTCTATTTATCTATATATCTCTATCTAACTATCTCACTATCTCTCTCTATCTCTCTATCTCTCTCTATCTCTCTCTATATATCTCTCAATATCTATCTCTCTCTATCTCTCTATCTCTATATAACTATATCTATCTCTATCTCTATCTCTCTCCCTATATCTATATATATATATATATATATATATATATATATATATATATATATATATCTCTCTATCTCTATCTCTATCAATCTCTCTCTCTATTTATCTATCTATCTCTCTCTATTTATCTATCTATCTCTATCTAACTATCTCACTATCTATCTCTCTCTATCTCTCTATCTCTCTCTCTATCTCTCTCTATCTATCTCTCAATATCTATCTCTCTCTATCTCTCTATCTCTATCTAACTATATCTATCTCTCTATCTCTATCTCTCTCCCTATCTCTCTCTATATATATATATATATCTGTATCTCTCTATCTATCTCTCTATCTTTATCTATCTCTATCTATCTCTTTCTATATCTCTATCTATCTCTATATATATCTCTATCTATATCTCTCTATCTCTCAATAGCTCTCTCTCTATCTCTCTTATAACTCTCTATATATCCCTATCTCTCTAATTTTCTCTCTCTATCTCTCTCTATCTCTCTATCTCTCTTTATCTATCTCTCTATCTCTATTCTTCTCTCTATATCTATCTATCTCTCTATCTTTCTATCTCTCTATCTCTCTATCTCTCTCTCTCTCTATATATATATATCTCTATATCTCTTCCTCTCTATCTCTCTCTCTATCTCTCTTTATCTCTCTCTATCAATCTCTATATTCATATTTAAGTTTTATTGACTGTTACTTTGATTAGAATATTTTGTGCAAGAATCAACATATGCACCCGTCCATGTGACTTTAATTTTATTTGTCTTCAGCTGAATACCTAAAGCTGTCAAATTTTACTTCCTAACTATGGGAATAAATAATTAAAATCCTGTGGCCAATGTGGTTAGAGCGTCCGCCTTCGAGATTGGGTAGTCTCTAGTTCGAACCCCGGCCGAGTCATATCAAAGACTTGTTGTGACATGATATGACAGGTCTGTAGCATAATGTATCAGGTCTAGATATCACTATAACCTGTCACACTGCATTTATCGTGGCGATATGACTGAAATGTTTTTAAAGCTAAGCTCAAAAATCCAAATCACACACACAGATACACACACACACACACACACACACACACACACACACACATACACACACACACACACACACACACACACACATTTAATCATCTTGATGTCCATGTTAATGTAACCGTATCGTACAAATGAAGATTACTGTTCCCCGTGTGCATTGAGTATCGTGTCGTTTGTTTTGGTGGTTTTTTTTTTTTCTCTTCACTGTTACTAATTTCAACTTCATAAACATACGTCTCGCCGATTTCAAGTAAGGACTAAAATGTCGATTAGTCATTAAAACTGCTTGCGCATAATTTTCAATAGCTACGAAATGACATCCCAAAAAAGCTGTTTGATGAATTTTAGCCAAGACTGTTATAGATCATAATGGCATTACGTGATATTTTGTAACTCGACACGTCATTTGCTTAACATATGGTTTATCGGTCAGACTAGTGAGTGCAATAAAGACAACTTTTGTCTCCTGTTACATACCTACCTACCTACCTACCTACCTACCTACCTACCTACCTACCTACCTACCTACCTACCTACCTACCTACCTACCTACCTACCTACCTACCTACCTACCTACATACATACATACATACATACATACATACATACATACATACATACATACATACATACATACATACATACATACATACATACATACATACATACATACATACATACAGATATACATCGTGATTTCTTAATGAATTCCATTTGATTGTAGTGCATCCATAAGACAATCAATGAAACACACCATTTAATGAACGTAACGAGTTTACATGACAACACCATTTAATGTACGTAACTAGTTTACATGACAACGAGTACTAGAAATATGTCAATAGAAAGTGCAAGCAGAAGCAAAGTCTAGATTTAACCTGATCTTCTGAATACCATTACTTCAATTATAAAAATTTGTTTTCTTAAATCTCCTGGAAGAACTTTTGTTAACTACACAAGGCTCATTATTTAGTAACACAATAATTACGTTATTGTTGGACGTTTCTTGGATTTCAAAAGAACATACACTGTATGCACAAATGACTTGATATGGTATACTACTACTATTGCTACTACTGCTGCTACTACTACTACTACTACTTCCACTACTACAGTTTTCTTCAGTTACACAATTTGTAATTGGCGCAACGATGCCGTCCGTTTTCTAATGTTGTGCAATTTAGAGAGCAATTGATTTACAAATAAAAACTCATAACTGATCTTCGCTGTTTTTTGTTTTTGTTTTTGTATCACATATGAATATTCTGTTAATCTGAAATTCATGTGTGTCGTTAAAGCTATGGAACAGATGATGAAGGAACATACAAGGAAGAATGCAAACAGAAAATGTCAGCTTTGGAGGCAGATAAACAGCAATTAATAGAAGAAATTGATCTGTTGACGGCAAGGTAAGCAATGTAATATATTTCAGTGTAATTAATTAAAATAAGGCTTATTATTTAAATGACGATTAATTTTAAACAAAATATAATTTAAATACGATTCTTTACTGTTGTAGAATATGTATAGATCATACCTTAAAAAGGGACAATTATCCAAGAATTGCTTATTACAGGTCCACTAGTAATTTAGTCAGATCCGAAGTCTTTGAAAACGAATTCATAGGAAGAATAAACATTTTTAAAGCAGAGATTCAACAACTGAAAGACGAAAATCACAAACTGTTAACAAGGTAAAATATATTAGTGCTGAAAATGTTTAGTGTAAGGCTTGTAAATGTTACCAATCAGTAACATTATCTCTAATTGGCAGAAAGGAGAATATTGTATAATTATATTGTATGATTCCAATTCTTCAGATGCACTGTATATGTATAATTTTGTTCTAGGCCGTGTTTTAGAAAAAGGTAATGGGAATGTACATAAGAAAACTTATGTGTCAAGCCACACGCAAATCAATCACTTTAAATCAATGATAAAGTAAGATTATCACCAATATAAAGGTGAAATATTGAAATGGTATTAGCAAACAAACGTTTGATTCGTTATGTTGCCTCTTCATTAATTAAGTTAGTAACGTTATGGATCACATGTACGTTTGCAGAGATGACTTGCGTTCATAGAAATGTTTGCCGTAACGTTCTGATAATAATGTCATAATATTGTTGAGTTCTAAATTGGATGTAGACACATTTTCAAATATTAAACACGAATGTATTGGGTTGTTGGAAGAGTCAAAGAATTAATTTGTATCATTCCCAAATTTAATGTAGGCACTGCAAATGAAACATTTTTGATGACATATACGCTGTTATATACGCTGTACTGTACTAATTGCCTTAGTTTACGATTAAATAATCCGACAAATTTTACTAAAACCGTCCATTTTATTTTAATTTGTTTTTGCTGTCTTTCGTGTCTTAGGACGAATAACAAAACTTACACAGTAATATTTATTTCCAATTAACGGTATTCCTGTCTGAAGTTATTAACCAGTCATTGTTAGATCCAATATTCCACATTGCTCAATCCAAGTCTTAAATATTGTTTTGAATTTTAGTGATAAAGGCTAAGTGAGATTGGTGCTATTCGACTCACAGAAAACAAACGAAACATCGCGGATAGGAGTGATGCCAGCACACCTCACAAACTGGCAGAGCAAATGTCAGAGCTCTATGACAATGAGTGGACTAAGGCCTTCCAACACCTTACCAAAACTGAAGGCTTACAGGATGAAGAGACAGTGAGGTGATTGTTACACATTTTAAAAATGAGTCAAAGAGGTCATAAGATTTATTCACGGGTGCTCAGATGCACTCATCCGTTGATTTATGTAATGGATATTTTTCATTCCTTATCTAGTAAAATATAAATATTGAAGACTGAGGATAACACAAGCGAATCCACGAAAATGTTCGTGAGGCACTTTTAGTACAATTATGTGGGGTATATTTCATCTATATTTACCATCCTTGCGGCAGAAAATTTCAAGCTTATTTGCTAACCTTACTTTCTTGCTAATCACACGAATAAACTGTCAGAATCCACGCTGGTGGACCCTAACTCCTTCTAAATTAATATTAATCACTGTATGGGTTTTTAAATATGCTAAGGAGGTAAATAATGTTGACAGATCAAGTGGGATGATATCAGTTTAAAGCAAGATTGTTAATGTAATTTAGAATTTTTCGAGTTTAACCAGAGACAGACGAGGACTAGCACATGTGAGGACGTACAAACACAAGGAATGAAAACCGCATGGCCAAATGATAAAGATAGACATACAGGCACCTGTTGGGGCAAGAACACTAACTTCCTTAATGGTAAAATAAGGCTTTGAAAAACAGACTTGTACAAGGTGTCTGCTAAACACATTACATACAATGAAGAGTGTGAAACATATTTATCCTGCAAACTAAATTAAAACAATCTCTAAGACACCCAGATCACTGGCTACAAAAATCTAAACTCTGCCAAGAGTTACCGAGAAGCCGGTAACAACCAATAAAATCTTAGATCCATCCTGCTTATCTCAAACTATGTTAAACACCCCAATCCGCCCCAGGTGAAATAAACATAATACAATTGCGAATTGGAAAATTATAACTTGCTTTTCGGGTTTGTTTTCCTTTTAAAAGTGGATTATATACCTTGATCTACTTAGATAATTATTCAGATGTTCATGAAAGAATTCCAGATGAACTATTTAAAAGCGTGAGAGGTCATGAAAGTGCCCGATGAATAATTTCTGTGTTGAGTCTGCAAACTAAACTACATTGCAAATGTTTGTGCTTATTTTAATTTGAATTGGGGTGATACAAATAATAATAAATTATTGGTGTTTGTACCAAGACAATGAAATCGCAAGTTTTAGCTCTCACGAAAGCTAAAAATACTTCTATTACCCCTGGTTGCTTTATAAACGAATCTGTTCAAATTAACTCTAAAAATCTTAAACAACATAACTTTGGAGTTACAAAAGTAGTGTATCAAACAACATTAGGTCATTACCCTAAGAGCCAGAATGTAATAAGGACTCATTTAGCTCTCCTCCACAATACAATTAGTGGCCTTCATTAGCCATTTTTAATATTATTATTGTCATGCAGTTATAGTTTGGACATGAAACACGATCCTATTGTTACAAACTCAGAGTCTTCTATCAATGGGGTTTCCTATCTTTGTTATAGAAATGTAGCCTTTGCTTTAGTCACTGGGCTTCCTGTTTGAGTAATTCCTTCTAATTAGAATGATAGTGTTATTGTATTGTCCTTAGAAATTGCGTTCAGTGCAAAAAATAGGATTCTATGAAAGAGTTTGGCAATATTGCTATTTTTACAAGGGCCTTGGAATAAGAAACACCAAGGTTTCTAATAGTCTTATTGAGGAAAGAAAATGTTTCATTTATACAATTTAAAAGTGTTGTTCAGCCCAGGCCCCATTACGGGTCCTGACCTAGTGATATATCCACTGTTTCCCCCCCTCCCCCCCCGTCGGCTCTGAAGTTTCCACTACAGTTCACAAATATACGTATATCAATTAGAGGTATGTTTCGTTATCAAATATGTTCAATAACTGACTTATCAGCACAGATAGTGAAAAGACCAAATCTTAAGGTTCGAGCTTTGGTGTATAGTCCAATCGTTTCTTTTCTTGCGAATGCCTCTTTTTCTGATCTATGCGTACCCTGTCTGCTTCTGTCTTTGCCCGTCTGTCGGATTCAATATGTTTCCTTTCTCTCTACTAAGTGCATCCTATCTTTCACATTTATGTTGCTTTTCTTCTGAATTTTTTATTCCCTTCTCTTTTTTATTTGTCTGTCCCTATCTGCCTTCCAATCTAAATATATTCTTTCTTTCTCTAGTTCCAGTTGGTTTGTCAATCAGTTTTTTTCATGCCATATCTGCCCTGATGGGCACATTTCAAAAGAAGCATTATTGTTCACTTCTAAAGATTAAAATATATCCGGCAGGAAATATGCAGCAGAAACACCAGAGCGAACATTATTTGAGCTGGCTAAGTTTAGCTACTCATTCTCATTTCACATTTACCTTTGTATCTAGATATCTAGATATCTGTATTTGTCTTGCAACCGTCTGAACACAAATTACACAACACTTCAGCCTCTGATTCAAAAGTCACATTCAGCACTCCATTTCCGACAATGTCTTATTAATCGTTCTAAAGGAAACGGGTTAATGCTTAATCTAAGGCCAAAATGTCAAAAGTAGTTTCAACAATCAGATAAAAGGTTGCGTTAAATATCCTATTCAAATAATGAAAAGGAAGAAAAATTAACATGCACTATGTGGGTACGATTCTTCGGATTTCCTCACCAGCGAATTGTCGAAGGAGACCAGTTTTATTTAAGACAGAAATTATGTGTACATATTCTTGACTGGAGCACAACCGTCAAACCACTCCAGCGCTAAACTATTACACAAGTAAGTGATATTGCCAGGAATACGAAAAAGATACAATTGTCTGTGGAACTGTGAATAATATCTAATGAAGGCAGCATGATACAATGTTTTATTTTACGAACATACCAACAATCTAAATGAATCGCAAATCTAACAGAAACAAAACCTACTTGTCAAAGCCTTGGTATTCATGCCGTACACTGTATAATTTAAAGCATGGGCGATCTGATATTGACTTTTAGGAAATGCATGAAGTCAAAAATAATAAAGCCGTACACTCTGATCAGTTCATGAGGAATTATACTAACATGGAAGAAAAGACATTTTAAAAAATATTTCCGGCAATAAAAATGAGATTGTATATTTGCATGTGTGTGTGGTAACCACTTTAAGGAGTACCACATAAAAAAAGCAAGAAATTATATATTTCTGTTGCCTTATATGTTATTTGGATAATCATTCATTCTTATAATCGATGGTACTAATTAATATTTCCGTATTTGTTTTAGCCGTTTCCTTGAGTGCCATCGTGTTTTTTCTATAAGCTATATGATATTCTTTTAAGATAATCTACAAAATATGCCTGAAATCCAGATGAAAACAAATAAAGGATTTAAAGAATGCAGTTTTGTCCTATCTTAGATTATCTGAGGAGGTAAGAAAAAATAAATCAGTCCATATCAATCCACGTCTTTTCAACACATGAAATAAAAGCGTTGCGCTTTTTTGCGATGAAAAATTGTTTTCAGGCTTATGATTAGAAAGCTTGCCTTTGAAACCGTCTATATTATTTCCAACTGATTTGGTATTTTAACACTTTCAGAGTCATCAATTAATTAATTGCAAATGCATCTAGATTTCTAAAGTATCCAAATAAAAGGGACACCAAAAGATGATGCAAACAAATTTCTTTCACATTTTGACAACAAAATTTGTAACCTACATACACTTTGGCATGTACGTGGAATACATTGTCTGGCCAGCACTATACTTTTAAAAGGATGGTCCAATCATAAAAAGGGCGTTGCACAGGTATTAAACAGAGAACCGGAAATTAAAACACCAAATGTTCAAAAGAATGGAGCTACATGCAGCAATATTGATGATAAAAGAGTTATTGACGCAGCAGACCGGGAACAAGATGCAGATCATTCCGAAAGCGATATTACAAATAACAGTAATAAGGACGACGATATAACACAATGTCTCCCTTATGCCAAAGAATTGGTACATTCTACAGTTAGTGAAAACACTGTACATTCAAATTCTCCTAACTTTGATGGACACGATTTATCCTATGCAGAACAGGATGACGTGTCTCTAAATGAGGATGTGGACGCTATACTTTCGGATGATAGCTCTTAGAATAAGGGATTGTGAAACGCAACGATAGAGTCAAAAGGTAAAAATGAAACTGGTAGTGATGGTAATACAGATAAATGTGCATTTACTAGTTCTAAGGAACAGAACAACGAACGAGAAGCAAACAAGCGAGAAGAAATAGAAACATAAAGAGAAAACGAGTATCTAACATTTAGTTCCATTTCCCGTATAAAAATTGCTTTCCTGAAAACAATGATGACATTTGTTATATATTAATATATGTGGGGAAATACTAAAAAATAAAACCATGCTTTAGAAAATCAAATAAAGTATGTTATTCACAGCTAGATCACATGGGCAAAACTAAGTACAGAGAGAGAGAGAGAGAGAGAGAGAGAGAGAGAGAGAGAGAGAGAGAGAGAGATAGAGAGAAAGAGAGAGAGTTGCATGTGTTCATTTTCTCATTTCGATAATTTTTCTTCATTTCTAATTCTACCAGTATTCTTATTATTTCTGTTTCTTATATTCTACACTTCTTCCATTATTTCTCCTTAGTTATGATTTTTGTATTATAATTAATATAAAAAATGAGGACTCAACCCTAAAATACATATATTTTTCTACACTGAAAATCCTTCTAGAGCAATTTAAAGATCTTAGAAAACTACAATATTAAGTTCCCAAACTGAAATATCTGAAATTTTTTTGTCCAAATATGAAAAGCGCTCGTGTATTATGCAAACTAGTTTAATTATTCAATACAATAATTTATATATCTCATTTAATATAACTCCTGTGCATTTACATCTGCTTTACCATTCATGTCTCCTTAAATTTCAACCGTTCTATTCTTTCCCAGCTTCTAACAGCTGTTTTAACCATTAGTTTGGTATCCCTTCATTTTCTTTGCTGGTATAAGCTTTATTAGGTTTGCTTCTACCATTTTTTTCGTTGATGTTCACCCTTCTGTTTTCGCATCTGATTTTACCATTGTTTGCTATTTTATTTTCAACATTTGGTTTTCTCCTCTGCTTCTACAATTTTCTTCTTTTGTTTCAATCTTTTGTCCTTGCTTGCTTATATTTTTCTTCTTTAGGTTCAACTTCGTATTTTCTCCTCTTCTTTAACCATTCTTTTCGCATGTGAAACGTGGACGGTGCACTAAGACCACGACAGGAAGGTGAACCACTTTTACACCACAAGTCTATGGAACAATCCTCAAGTGGCAGGAGAAGATTCCAGAAACTGAGGTACTAACCTAAGCATGTTTCCCACAGCATCCACACCATCCTGATGCATTGCCAGGTACGCCGGCGGAACATGATGTGCGCATGCCAGACATCCAGATGCCTAACAGACTCTTCTGTGGCGAGCTACAGCAAGGTCAGTGATCCAGAAAAAACTCTTCAAAGTCAGTCTTAAAACTTCATTGATAGCATTCAACATAAACCCTGATCCATGGGAGCAAACAGCAATCGATCGAGTCTATTGGCGTTCCCAACAAGGGTTGACATCATCACCCACATGCGCACGCACAGAACAGAACCAGCCCCTGCAACCATCAGATGACTAGAGAGGTTCTCGTTAAATCGATGGACAAACAACATTTTGATCCTCAGGCCGAGTCTTCCCATGATTCCATTGACGATCGTCGCCTGTAGAACTGACAGCCCCAGCCCAGTTGGTTCCAATACACTTCTGGACATAGATGGTATTAGTTATCTGCTGGTCTGTGAGGACTGTAAATGGTGTGTACATGCCAGCGAGTAAAAACTGTCTTTACTACAAACGTCTGTTCATGTATTAGATCTAACAGTGTGATGGGAACATACATTTGATATGTGATAGGTCGCAGAGTTTGAAATTTGTTTTAATACCCTTTGCATAATGTGTTCCTCGCAGCAAGTTGTACCATATGCATATTACAATATGATTGTTTGTATCTGTATCATATATTTGGCCCATTTGGTAACAGGGCCGAATGAGCGAATGGTATGACCTAGCATATGTCGTGTATCCGTGAAGAATTGCTAGTTTAATTATATTTTCAGCTCCCTGTAATAAAAGACGCAAATGACTAATACTATTAAAATGACTTCTCCAAACCTCTGAAAAGAAATGTTGACAGAAAGCATCGTTGCATGAAGACTATAACATTCTATACAGATGATTCCAATTTGCTATTACATATAACCGTTGTTACTGAAAATAGAAAATGTCTACAAGGGCTTCTTCAGAACTGTTGAATGCTGTTCAAGTAGAATATACTAGTGACCCAATAAAGTAACTTCTAATGTGGAGTTGCCACCCATAGATGCAGCTTAGGATTTTGTATCTTTTTCATATAAACTCTTTGTGCATGAGCGTACCATTGAATATGGTTTCTATATTGTCTTCTCTGAGTATATATTTCAATGGAACAGCCCCGAAAGAAATTTAACTAAGTTTGATTGAAAGTATCCTGGCTAGAAAACCTTTCAAATTCTTAGAAAATAAAAATCTGCGATCAGATATGTGTGCTGTTTCTAAAAGCAAAAAGAACTTTAAACAACATATTCTCAAAATAACAACATACAAACTTTAACGGAAGTGCCTGGCGCTGATTTTTCACGTTTTACAACTGATTTTTAATCTGCCTTTAAACAATGTCACTGTTATAAAACATTTGAAATCTCTAAGTCACTTTACATGAACCACTCAGACAAAATTGCTCATCTTTGTCAGAAAGCTTTCTAGCATTGCGGGATTTCGTTATTACATAAACGATGTCATTCTGTCATGTGATATGGGCACTCTAGCTACAAGTTTTAAAACAATATTTAAACATGTTCTAACGAATAACTGTTGAACATAATTTGACCACACTAGTGAAATGTATGCAAATGATATCAGTCTGATTTATTTTCATTATAAGAGTTTTCAATTTATTCAAGTGTTGCTACTCTTATTAAACTTATAAAATCATTTAAACATATTCTGAAAACCAACTTGACAATAATTGACAAATCTTACACACAGCTTTCTGGCATAAAATACATGAAGTTTGTGCTAATGAGACAAATCTGTGACCACTGTTGGTAAGGAAAGGAAAAACCTTAAATAACGTCTTCTTAAAGCAAAAACACTTTACTGACTTAGATTCAATTTAACAGTGATTTCTATTTTCAAAGGTCTGTTTTGCTATTGTGGAATCTTGATGATTACTTTGGCATGTATATCAATCTCCTCAGCCACACCCCATATTAACCTCATCCGTAACGTATTTTATGTTACCATCAAAATTGAAACTCATGTGCAGGCTTGACATGCAGGCCATGATTAGGTTCTTGTTGTTATGGGCGCATTGCTACTAGGCAGCTGCTAGGGTGGCTTACTTGGATAGGTCATTAACCTCAGATGTGGGAGGTCGCAGGTTCTTACCCCAGCTGAGTCATACCTAAGTCTTTTTTAAATGGTACTAACAGCTGCCTTATATAGTGCTCATCATTAAGTGTCTAGTGTTAGGTCTGGTTAGCCAAGTGTTAAGGTGTGACTGGTTGGCTCATGATGCTACATGTATGTGCCATGATGCCCCATTGCTAGACATTACTCATTACTAACAACTGCCATACTGTTACATTAAAAGTGTCAAAACAATCATGTGCCATCATTTTATTCTTTTGTTTGCATAAACTGCGAATGCAACTAAGAAGGAAATATCCTACTAGAATATATATATATATATATATATATATATATATATATATATATATATATATATATCTTAAGTCCACACATTTCAAACTGATATATTAGGGAATACAGAATGTTAGAAAATAATAATAATAATAATAATAATAATAATAATAATAATAATAATAATAATAATAATAATAATAATAACGACTTTGTATAGCGCCAAAATCTTTAGAAGCTCAAAGAGCTTTGCAACATCTATAACGATATAGATATAGAAAAACAAAATAAAAAAATCCAGGAAATTGGAAAACATACAAAATGCTGAAAATATTTAAGGTGAGAAACATTATTAGGTCTTTTAGTTTGTTCTTGCAATCGAAAAAGGTGAGCTTTAAGAGCACTCTTGAAAGGGATCACAGTGTCTCTGTGTCTCACCTTTTCCTTACATATTGTTCCTCATTACGAGATTAGTGTTAGGACTGCAGTATGAGACAAACTAGTCAAAACTATCCACAACTTCACAAATTACATGACTTGTTAATGGATGTTAGAGCATAATTACTACTGCGGAACTAGGCTTCATCATTTCAAGATATCATATGCAGTCAAGTTGGATGTAAATGTTTACATGAAAGAAAACTTACATCCTGAGTGATTTTATTCACGTCAAAAAGTTAAAACAAAATTTTCCACAATGATCTGGATTATTTTTTTATTCTACACTTTACCATCCAATAATCAACAAAGTATCTGATGGTTTAAATGCCAACTTAATTTTTAAGATTATACAGACGTTTATTAAAGATTCAGTGATCATATTATATTTTAGGATATTCAAACAAGTTTAATAGTGTTGGTTTTTATATACATGTTCTTAGTGGCCCGTAGTGGCCAACAGGTCTCACCGCTACGGATCACTTCCATCTCTCCTCTGTCTGCGTCAGTTCAAGTCACGAGTTCAGCCAATGTATGCGAGAAAGTATGTCAGATGCTTCTTGTGGGTCGGTGGTGTTTTCCCGGGTTCTTCCTTGACTATTTATACTGGCCGCCATGTATAGCATATCTTGTGATGAATCATGGCGTTAAACCCACAACAACTAAATGTTCTTAGAATATGTTTCGAGTATAAATTTGGATTGTTGGGTGCTTAGTCACAGACATATAGTGTAATGGAAGTGCGAAAATGCATCCAATGCTGTCCTGAAATCGCCTATTTCCAAATGGCTGATTGCATATACTCACTGACAATATTAGTATAAATCGACATGTTCGTCATAAGTGGCAAACTACATATAATGAAAACTCACCTTAACAAATCTATTATTATGAGTGGCATCACTTGTATCAAACAAATGGGAGAGATGAAATGTTATTGTACTGATGATGTATCGGACACGTACCTTGTTTATGCACGCTTTCTAATAGGTGAACATCAATTGGACTGTGTACCAAGCCGATGTTAACTGATAGTGGAAATCGTTATTGTCGAGTATGCAGATGCCCACCCAGTAACCAATAACTGTTTTTTTAATGTAAACTTGTGTCACCAAACATTATTGGTCTTTTAAGGGAATGTGATTTTTGTAAGAAATATTGATTTTTTTACTAATATTGCTTATTTTTCTTATTTTAATAAATTGATAAATTGTACAGAATATTTTGTATAACCATGCATTGATAATTTATCATAATTTAATGTTCACATTTAATGGAAAGTTTTATCGGCCACAACTATTGTGTAATGCATTTGTTGATGTTTCGATGCTTACTTTTATTGGCACTGCATATACGTTTATTTGTGTTCAGTGTAAATATTCGAAATTATAATTAAGGGGTGAGGAGGCAGCAATAATTGACTTTATTCTCTATGAACGTTATTAATCATATTCCGCATGATCAATAAATTCTAATCTTCGACAGTTACTGTATGTTAATAAATAATATCAACGATAAGTATTTTGTATTTTTCAAATCATTCGATATCAAAGTCGCTCCAAATTCTTTGTTTATCATCTTAATTTTTCCCATGATAGTTTTAGTCGTTAATTTATTCGAATGGATCTTTGTTTCAGAAAATATATTTAATCAGTTTTTTATCAGACCGTTATATTTATCCAACTGATCTTAATCATGTAGCATTGCTTCTTTACGCATCTTATGGTCTTCTCTTGATATTATTCCTGAAATCTTTATCCTGAACTACATCGTGCAAATTCAATGTTGTCAAGAAATCTTTTGTCATATCAATATTTAGGCGTGGAATTATTTTATAAGATCGAAACATTTAGTTATCTATCATAGGCAGTTAGTATATTTGTCGACAATTATCTGCTAAAATCGTTTTAGTTCATCGGATCGCTTGTACAATCATTCAATTTTAAATGCGGGTAACTTTACAATATTACATTGAAATATATTTGCTTAGATACGATTTCCTTTCTGCATATGGTTCTAACTGTTCATCTGGATTGTATTTATAATAATGATATTTTTTTTCATAATTTCTACATTGTCAACTTCAATCTCGTCATTATCAACTTATCAATCTCCTCATTTTCTTTTTGTTATCGTTTTATCACCGACGCTGGTATTCGAATAGTCATCAACACTAGAATTATCGTGAATAACTTCTATATATTTTTGATAACTAATTATCGTAATCGTCTGGAAGTGTTTGTATTATTTCATATCTAGTATTTTTCATCATCGCTAATAGTATCGGAGTGAAGCATTTCTTGGAATTATATTCTTCCGCAATATCAATCATATATGCAAGTCAGCATGGACCTGATAATTCATCAGGATTCGGAGCTCTTCGAAACTTTATTTCGTCAGTAAGTAATCTTTCACAATCAATTATCAATTTTCTGATATCATCACAGTTCAGTGGAAGTTTGCCATGATACAATCTTGCAATAGTTGAATAATGGATTTCATAAGCACGTCGAAATCTGAGTAATGCCTGTTTCGTCGAGTTAACTGATCCTAGTTTGCATGAAAACACAAATATAAATCTCGGATCAGTTATGTTAACTCCGGCTTCGAGTGTATGACTATAGATAATGACTTCAACATCATAATACGCATTATTGATACCTGCAAAGTCTATTTTCGTTTCTACATGATCTGTATCGGTGTGATAATATCTTGCAGGACATTCCATATTTTGTAATATTTTGCCAGACCTTCTACTGAATACGCCGTACTAAACGTATAATTAGTAAATACAGCTATCTGCGTTCCATATTTAACGGTTTGCTTGATTTTATCTAACAAAATGATTAGGGTATCTAAATGAGATTTTTCAACAAAAAAAATTTCTTCGTGACGCAGATTTCCATACAGTCTCTGATAATAAAAAATCATTGGGGTTATCAAGTATCCTCTCTAGTTTATTGTTGTCTACTTCGACAACAACCCAGAATGATCCATCTCTTGTTTTACAGTATGTTTCCCGTCACTTAAGGAATCTATCCTGTGTGTAGGAAAACCAAGAATTTGGGCTGTTTCATTCATGGAGTTAAATTCTATAGTCTTTTCCTGTGATGATACAGTACTCGTCAAGATGCATCCTTTCTTAAAGTATAACAGCTCCATATATAAAGGTGACTTGTCTTTATTGGTATGGCACACAAATAAATGTTTCGTAAATTAAACAGTTAAAAGCAAGATTGAACCATGGTAGTGAAACATGAAATCTCTGTCACACTGGTGAGATGCCATACTAGGTGCAAAATCCCTGAAAGAAACGCAAAATTTTAACCACAAATCTCTCTCTCTCTCTCTCTTTCTCTCTCTCTCTCGCTCTCTCTCTCTCTCTCTCTCTCTCTCTCTCTCTCTCTCACACGGATTATACGGCAATAGCTCGTAGAATTCTTAGATCTTAGCAAAAGATCATCTAATGTTAGATTCATTAGCTTATGATTCATTCACCTGATCATAAGGGTATCATAAAACGAGAAGGATGTTGTAGCACCATGACCCAGTCATGTTTTGGGATGTTTTAAGTCAAAAGCATAAAATACAAGTGCAATACTACATTTTCATCCTCCTAAAGTGAATTTAATTCACTTGAGTTAATCTTTTTTGACACCTGAGTAATGACATCATATCAATCGTACAGATACGTGAATGAATGTATAGATATTAATGAGCATAAGATTGAATCGGAAAATCAGATGGTATATATCCATATCATTGAACTGTAATCGTATATATCCATATCATTGAACTGTAATGTTTTGATAATACATCTTTCAAGTGTTATTCAGATTGTATATATCCATATCATTGAACTGTAATGTTTTGATAATACATCTTTCAAGTGTTATTCAGATTGTATATATCCATATCATTGAACTGTAATGTTTTGATAATACATCTTTCAACTGTTATTCAGATTGTATATATCCATATCATTGAACTGTAATGTTTTGATAATACATCTTTCAAGTGTTATTCAGATTTCAAAAGCTTTTTATGGCGTAAAGCAAACTACATATGAAAGACTATGAAAAAGTATAAAACCATCTGTATCAAACATCAATAAATTTCAGATAATGGAAACAGAAATAGCTGTAGCCGTACCTTAGCATTTTTTTTTTGAATGAAAATATCTTGAAACGAAAGTGTAATATTTACATCTTTCCGTCGTCTCTTTATCCCTTCGTGTTAGATTGCACACTTGTATACAGAACATGGCAGACGGTGATTAAACGAAAGCCATTTCTTTTTTTTTGGATAAAAATCCTCTTCCCACCCTTTCCCAACAACAAAATAATACGACCTCATCATTCAGCTTAAGATAGCTAATTTACATGTCGTTTGCGGCTGTTTTGAAGTATATATATATATATATATATATATATATATATATATATATATATATATATATATATATATATATATAATGTCAATCAATACGATACTTATTAGGTTAAAACAAGTATAAAATGTCTAAGGTCTCTAACTCTTTAGATTTGATTGAACAATTTTTCATATTGTATTGGCAATTTCAATTTCATGATCCAATAGTGATAATTGACATATTAAAATATCTTTCTAATTGTCAAGAAAGAATTATACAAAGGAAAATTTAGGATATAAAGCCATGTTAAATATTTTCCCTTAATCATGCAAAGAAGGCAATGAATGAACTTATTATAATTTGCATCAAAGAAGGAAAATGAGCCTTCACAGTTAAACATGCTATTTACAGTGTGTGCACAATTTGATGGCATGAACTTGCATTCATAGTTTGATAATGGAAGCTAGACCAGATTATATACATTATACTGAACACGTGACTCTCTCAAGTACTTTATATTATCTAGCGGACTCATCTATATTCAGCGCGCCTATGAAATTAATATTGGGTATTGGTTCTACCAGCACCTCTATTTCCATTAAGTAGACCATTAATTCTACATCTAGGATCTGAGTCCAACTTATGCGAATAAACTTAAGGCAAAAAATGAAATTACACAATTATATTGAGCTTATTATATATTTTGAAATGACTCATCAATCTGACATTATAGTACTATGACTGGACTTAAAAGTACGTGAGCAGCTTGAAATGACGCAATCAGTATGACATTGTAGTTGTTACGAAATACCTGATATGGCCCACTTAGACCACCATACTTTTTATTATTATCAAGGTGTCTTGTTTCTCGCGTCATAATATTTGCTATAAATATAATTTGTTTTTGTAGCGCGTGATGCCTCTGTTGCTTGCGCAGCACGTGCGTGCTATGTATTAATGCGTACGACTATATATATCGTGTTGAAATCTTGAAGGGCACACCCAGTAGAGAGAAGCTCTAACTGTATTTAGCTGTCGGGGCAGGTGCCATTTTCACTTAATTTGAGCCAAAGAATTTGGTGAGTTGTATGTTTTTTCAACTCTTTTCATTGTTTACAACTAATATTCAGTTTCGTAAAACAAGTTCATTGTTGTATTATGTGGTTCCGTTGTTTTATCGTACTTGTAATTCAATTTATTAAGAGGGTATGACCTATGCGATTTGGTAGCGAGATGATAATGTTATCTGGTCGCTACTATGACTAAAGTTGAAAACAATACTATGTATGTATTAATGTCTTAGTATATCGTATTTTAAATTCATTGCATACCATTGCTACGTCACATTTCAGGCGAGTTATATTAACCCATTCGTAACTGTCGTATATTTTAAAGTAGTTACAATTAAAGCAGACTATTCAGAAAGTTGTTTATTTTCCATATTCAACTCACTAGGTATGAATAGCCGGATGAGCGTGTGAATATGAGGATGTCTGGTGCACCATTACGAGGTTAAACCACCAGTTAAGTGCCCACGTTTAGGTACAAGTCTGGAGGGTAGAGTGACCATGCCCATGGTTTACTTACGACTTTTTATGTTCAAAGGAGTTGGCTGGCTAAAGTGTATTTCAGACTTAAATGTAACACATTTTTTACATATGTTGCCTGTTAACGTCTATGGTTTATAGTATTTTAAGTAAATAAATATTATAATCATGGTGAATTCCTTTGGTACTCTCATACTTTCATGATGTTTATTTACTACGACTTTTTTCATATTTCTCGAATCGCGTATAAGACAGACTTTATTACAAAAATTGTTCTATAAATAGAAAAATGTAAATAATTAGTATTGCATTTATCTTGATGCAACCGTTTACAAATCATAATACATTCATCTTCATTAGTATTATAGTAATCCTATGTGTTTCGTATTTTGAGCGTATTTTGGTGTTTCTATGAATCTTGAAATTTTATCTCAAATTATGTCATGCGATGCTTGATTTTGCATTCATTTTTATGCATTAAATAAATGCTTGCTGAAACATTCCAACTATACACCGGTCGCTACCTTGTGAGGTTGTTTCCCCTTACTTCCTTGACAACAACGGTACACTGTTGTGATGCATTAATAAATTTCACAAATGCTATTTGGTAAATTAGGTCAACCAAGTCCCGCCCTCTCTTAAGTCCTATTCATATGATAAGCCTATGAAAGTGAGGTAAAGACACGATATCGGGGTGTTGTATAATTTTCTCTGCTGTAGTTCCATTCTGGAGAAAAGTTTGGAAATTTTCTTTTACATGTATACCAGACATATTTCATCATGTGATAACATATTTTAATATATTTTAATTCCTGGTTTCGCTGCTCGTTAAACTATCACGTTTTTGTACCAGACGATGAACTTTGGAAAATAAAATATCTTTTATTGATTGAAATTGGCAATTTCATAAGCCATATTTAATGCATGACTACATCTATTACATACAGATGGGTTTGATCTGCAAATTACATAGTAATACTCAAACTATTTCAAATTAAATTATTTAAAGGGTTCTTATGTACAGTGATTTAACATAAGCAGCCTAAAACCAGCCATGTTACACAAAACTATGCAGATAAGTAATATCTATTGATATAAGTAACTTAAGCATACAAATCTAAAATAGTAAATCTCTGAAACTCAACAAGATGGGATTTGCTTTAGTTTGGATATGTTTTGACTTTGGGAATTTTGACTTGCTTTAGTTTGGATATGTTTTGACTTTGTGCATTTTGACTTGCTTTAGATTGGATATGTTTTGACTTGGTGCATTTTGTCATGCTTTAGTTTGGATATGTTTTGACCTGGTGCATTTTGATTTGCTTTACTTTGGATATGTTTTGACTTGGTGCATTTTGACTTGCTTTAGGCTGGATATTTTTTTGACTTGGTGCATTTTGTCTTGCTTTAGTTTGGATATGTTTTGACTTGGTGCATTTTGACTTGCTTTAGTTTGGATATGTTTTGATTTGGTGCATATTGACTTGCTTTAGTTTGGATATGTTTTGATTTGGTGCATTTTGACTTGCTTCATAACATAGATATGATTGAACAATTTCATGTCTTATGGTGTTTGTAGTCTGCCAAACCTGTAACGGCTAATAGGTATTCATTATGTTAAGCGAGTTTCAGTGAAAATAATTTAGAACCATTCATAATGCATTGACTACTGTGGACACATGGTGGCATTGTGAATAGACGTTTCTCAATATTCTTGTTTAATGAATAATTTCATGTTGCAAATAAGAAATCTTTCAAGTTTTTAATTTGCTTTGTTTTAGGTGATACCTCCAGCTGAGTGGATTGCACGTAAAAATGGTTATCATGATACTGACCTTGTCATCCCAGATTCTATAACTCAGATGGTATCTGGACACCAGGGAATCTACAAAGCTTTTTATGTAGAGACGAAAGCTATAACTAGAAGAAGTTTGAAAAGATTGCAAACAGTAACCGGTATGTATACTTAAAAGAGATCATATTATCTGAATCATCTGTGGATGTTAATGGTCAGATGGAACAATATCCTTCTTAGTGTCCATTTGAAAACAAAAATGGGAGTTGTATTCAAAATATTACAGGTTATTCAAAAGTTGCCTATGTTTAGTTAGTCCTATTCCATGAATTGGCAATACTTTGAAACTGATATCGAGGTTCTATCTCTTTTGCTTGTAAACAAAATGTTCTTTGTTAAAATCGTGTAGTGTTGAGGTCTCTTTATCAGTCTTGTTTACAGTATTTACTACTCTCAATGGCTTGTAGACATAAGATTTTCTCAGTATCTTTTGACAATATTTAAGCAATTTTAAAGGAATCAAAGTAAGGGTCTAAGATGTTTTTTTTCATTCAGACAGCTTTATGACTAAGTAGCTAGGTGGAGATTTACATGACTATTTTTTTAAACAGTGTTATGAATTGTTTTTAGATTTTCCATATGTTTCATTAAGACTGATTCTCATTTTTAAATGATGTGTGCTAGTACATAGTACACATTTTTAATGTACCTTATATTCATTCAGTATCATTTTTCTTTAGCTATCGAACGCTTCCACATTTTGATTATGAAGAGTTAGAAAGGAAATACTGGAAAAACATCACCTTTCCCAACCCATTATATGGAGCTGACATGTCTGGTAGCTTATATGACAAAGACCAGGACATTTGGAATATAAATCTTCTTGGATCAATCCTGGATTACATGGGAGAGGACTATGGGGTCAAGATTGAAGGGGTCAATACAGCTTACTTGTACTTTGGCATGTGGAAGACAACATTTGCTAGGCATACAGAGGATATGGATTTGTATAGTATGAATTACTTGCACTTTGGAGCCCAAAAGTCATGGTATGCCATTCCTCCTGAACATGGAAGACGCCTTTGAAAGGCTTGCAACAGGTATCTTTCTATGATAACAAATAAGATTCAGTTCATGTACGTTATTGATATGCTTTGATCTGTCTTTACATCCCCATAATTAATTTCATGTATGTTATTGATATGCTGTGATCTTTATTTACATCCCCATAATTCAGTTCTTGTATGTTATTGATATGCTTTGATCCGTCTTTACATCCCCATAATTCAGTTCATGTATGTTATTGATATGCTGTGATCTGTCTTTACATCCCAATAATTCAGTTCATGTATGTTATTGATATGCTTTGATCTGTCTATACATCCCCATAATTAAGTTAATGTATGTTATTGACATCCTGTCATCTGTCTTTACATCCCCATAATTCAGTTCATGTATGTTATTGATATGCTTTGATCTGTCTTTACATCCCCATAATTAAGTTCATGTATGTTATTGATATGCTTTGATCTGTCTTTACATAATTCAGTGCTGAAATATTGCCTGTCTCCTGTTAGTCCATCAATATGTCGGTAACTATAATGTCTATATCACTGCACAGAACATTGCTAGACTTGTTAGAAGTGTTTGCCTCAGCAAGATGGGTTGAATTATTTGCTCCAGTCTCTAAGTTTCCTGCGAGGAAGGTCAAATAAGAGAGGGTTTTATGTTTGCTTCCATTATCTACCATTTCCTTGAGGAGGATCAGATAATAGGTTTTTATGATTTGTTGCATTCTTTAGTGTGTTTGTTTACAGGGTCAAACAAGAGAGGTGTGCGTGTGTTCGAGTCTAAGATTCGGCAAATGTAGTTATGTGAGAAAGCTTGCCAGTAGCTTCTCGTGGGTCGGTGGTTCTTTCCGGGGGTTGTCCGGGTTCTTCCTCCACCATTGATACTGGCCGCCGTGTGTAGCCTATATTGTGCTGAAAAATGGCGTTAAACCATAAAAAACAAAACAAGAGAGGTGTAATGACTAAGGGTCAGAGGTCATCATGAAAACTGTATGCCTTCAAAATTTCATAACATTCATATGCCTGTTCATCTCCAGTAGTTTGATGGCAAAGTACACGATGACCACTCAACCGTTGCATTGAAAATTTGCTTGCATCTTTTGTATTGACTTTATAGATTTTATTGATTCTATCAATTTTAAAAGTGACCACTTACAATGTTTTAGGTAACTGCAGTATATTGTACTCTTGTTTTTAAGCAAAGATTTGAACATTTTGGACTTTAACTTTGTGAAAGAAATCAGGAAGTTAAAGCCAAAGAAATTTGAAGCCATGTTTCTATGTGAATGCAGACAACATAAGAAAGGCTGACATAGCATTGCACATTGTAGTTTGATACCCAATTAATTTATAAATTTTATCTCTACAAAAAAGATTTACCGTGTAAATTGGTCAAAATGAGACAATTGTAAAATAGCATGAAACTTTCCATATATTAAGAAAAGGATGCAAATCACAGAATTTGATCACATTTTTTAAGATATTTTCATCAAATTTTAAGGAGAAAATTAAATAATGACAACTAAATTTATGTTAATTTGGTCATTAATGAAGTATATAATGAAATGTAAATTTACTTGCTCCAGATGAAGATTATGCCATAACTTTGTGCAGCAATTATTTTGTAACTCGTGCTTTAATTTTATATCAATTAGAATGAAATAATGATTGCAGAAAATTCTTTTCAATAGTTTCAAGTTTATAATAACTTGCTACAATTTTGTTTTGGATTTTAGGATTTTTCCCAAGCAGCTTCAAAGCCTGTCCACCATTGACGAGACACAAGATGTACCTTGTCTCACCATCTATATTGAAAAAGCATTCTATTCCTTTCAACAAGGTATTAATAATTGTTTGTTTCAGAATATATTTCTTCAGAATATATTTCTGCTTGGCTAGTAAAGGAAAACCTGGTTAGCTTAAAATCATGAAGGAAGCCTGACTTGATGTTGGATAATTAAATATTTTGGTCTCAAGGGACATGGTATTATGTAAGATGTCAGTAAACAGGTTTTTCTTAATCGAAACTGTGCTGTATTTTAACAAATGAATTGGGTAGAGGTCATGTCCCTTTGTTGCCAAGAAAATATTTGAATGTTTGCATCCAGTTTTTGTCATCGCTCAGAAAGGTTTAGCTGTATAATTTATTTTATAGTACAATACTGCCTTCCAGTGCTAATGCAATATCAAATCCACAAAATCAACCAACCAATTACCATAAAGCTTAGACTGAAATATAGTACATTGTCTTGTTTTCCAGATCACTCAAGAAGCTGGAGAGTTCATGATAACCTTTCCTTACGGTTATCACTCGGGATATAATCATGGTTTCAACTGTGCAGAGTCCACTAGCTTTGCCACTGAGAGGTGGATTGAGTACGGGAAAAGGTGTCTGCAGGTAAGCATGCACATTACATTAAATGTTGTAGATTTAAACAATTTAAACATTCAACATAGAAAATTCCTTAGAAAATGAGAATTTTCTACACAAATTAAAACCTGTTAAGTTTATTAGATAATAAGTTTGAAAAACAATTCAGTTATTTGTTCTAATGTGACTTGAAACATGAATTGAAGAGTCGGTGAGAACAGTGTATACTGCACAGTCCATCATGCATTATTCAAATGGTACTGATTAAACTAGATGTTTGCTTTTAAACTGCTGTGTTGACGTTTGAGAAATAACATTATCACTTGGTGAAAATAATTTTTTTCAGGGGAAGAAAACGTGCAATCTAACATTTGGTATTATCTCCCCTGGCTGTAAGGCTTATGGTTTATCAATGCATGTAATCTGTAATTTGTTGTGAATCATCTAACTGTCCATTAACAATTGCTCGGTACTTCACTGGAGTCCATATTTCTGATTTTTAATATGGATTTATGACATAAAAATGTCAAATGAGATAGATATATGCATATTAATGAGATGCTCTTGTATCTGATTGGTTGACCTTGTTACTTGCACTCTGGATTCCATATTTACTATTTTAACATGTATTCATATCATCCTAATCTCATGTGAGATATATGCATATTAATGAGATGTTCTTGCATCTGATTGGTTGACCTTATTACTTGCACTCTGGAGACTATTTTTTTATTTATATTTCGACCAAGCTTGGACTATATGTCTATATCTTAGGTTTTAATTAAATGAGTTTGAAATTGAGTAAGATCCACACATACTAGTTAGATGAGTGAGATCCACACATCCTAGTTAGATGAGTGAGATCCACACATCCTAGTTAGATGAGTGAGATCCACACATACTAGTTAGATTAGCGAGATCATTTGTTAAGCTTGTTACCACTCTGGAGGCCACATTTATCTTACAATTTTAATCAAACATAGAATATTTGCTTATATCATTTAGATTCAAGGCTAAGAAACATTTTGGATTTTAAAAAAATTAAACTTGTTTTTGCTATTTAATAGTGTATTTAATGGGTGCAGAACATATATATTTCATTTTAAGACTGATCCATCAAAATAATTTAAATACAGCATTTATTTTCTGTTTGAAGTTTACATACTTTCTTGCCCACTAAAAATGTTTGTATCAATTGAGTGTGTTTTATATTTACTTGTAATCATTAATAAATATTATGCCAGGTGTTTTTTAGCAAAATTATATACTATGATGTACTGACTATTAAATGTTTGGTGGGTGGGGTAATGTGTATCTAATGTATTACTTTATCTGTAAAATAATATATAATATGGTGTTTCTTTACTATCAATTAAAGAATGATCTTTCTTCCCATTATTGACAATACAAACAATTTTTTTAAGGTGTTGGGCCTCTGCCACAGAACATTATTCGTTATTCCCTAATGTAATTGAGATATATATTAGCACATATCACACAATGTTTTGAAATACAGTGGTATATATTAGCACATATCACACGCTGTTTTGATATACAGTGGTATACTGCAGTACAGAATGTTTTGAAATACAGTGGTATACTGCAGTACAGAAAGTTTTGAAATACAGTGGTATACTGCAGTACAGAATGTTTTGAAATACAGTGGTATACTGCAGTACAGAATGTTTTGATATACAGTGGAATACTGCAGTACAAAATGTTTTGAAATAGTGGTATGCTGCAGTACAAAATGTTTTGATATACAGTGGTATTCTGAAGTACAAAATGTTCAGAAATAGTGGTATACTGAAGTACAAAATGTTAATATACAGTGGGATACTGCAGTACACAATGTTTTGAAATAGTTGTATACTGCAGTACAACATGTTTTGAAATGCATTGGTATACTGCAGTACAACGTTTTGAAATACAGTGGTATGCTGCAGTACATGTTTTGAAATACAGTGGAATACTGCAGTACAAAATGTTTGGACATACAGTGGTATACTGCAGTACACAATGTTTTGAAATACAGTGGTATGCTGAAATACAAAATGTTTTGAAATACAGTGGTATACTGCAGTACAAAATGTTGATATACAGTGGTAGACTGAAATACAAAATGTTTTGAAATACAGTGGTATACTGCAGTACAAAATGTTTTGATATACAGTGTTAGACTGAAGTACAAAATGTTTTGAAATACAGTGGTATGCTGCAGTACAGTGTTCAGAAATACAGTGGTTAACTGAAGTACAAAATGTTTTGAAATACAGTGGTATACTGCAGTACAAAATGTTTTGAAATAGAGTGGTATACTGCAGTACAAAATGTTTTGAAATACATTGGTATACTGCAGTACAAAATCTTTTGAAATACAGTGGTATACTGCAGTACAAAATGTTTTGAAATACAGTTGTATACTGCAGTACACAATGTTTTGAAATAGTGGCATACTGCAGTACAAAATGTTTGGAAATATGCATCTCTATAGAATAGTAACATGTAGCAGTATGCATTACAGTTGAACAGTTGTTCTTTTTGACTTCAATGATTGGCTGAAATATGAATGACAGTTACAAATGCAAAACTTGTTTTTTGTTCTGATATTCCAAGCAAGTGAAGATTTAACAAAGTTAATTTAGGATAGTTGTACCATGACTACTCTGAATGTTGTTTTTTTTTCCAATGCAAATGTTAGGATGAAGGTGTGAAAATTTGCATGGATACATTTGAACGGAGGTTCCAGCTAGAGAGGAATGATTGTGGAAAGCTGGAAAAGACATAGCACCACATCCTGAAGATGATCAGGGCAAGATGTACAGCAGACACAGGTAATTATTCAAGTATTTAAGTAATGGACCTGTAGCACATACTTGTAGTGAATCATAATTTGGAGTTGGCTGGTTTAAAGCTTTTTACTGCTTTGATATCACCATAGATTGTATGTTATACATAAGAAAAATATGGCCTCAGTTAAAGTTTTTTTTACTGCTATGATATCACCATAGATTGTATAGATTGCATAAGAAAAATATGGCCCCAGTTAAAGAGATTGAATCCACTGGCAGAATCATTATACCAAAAATTTCTGTATGCCAGAACACTATTAACTTATTTAGCTTAAGTACCTGAAAATGCTGTGATGTACTCGATTATAAGTAATGTCATTACATTTGAATCCAAAGAGTCTAACGTTGTGATGAACGGTTGGCAAGTAATTTTATCAATGAGATTTGTGATCAGCTGAATAACTTAAGCTTCTAGTTATGTGCAAAAAATTGTCAACTTGCATCAGCCATTTCATGCAATTCAGTTATAAAAGTTTGGGTATTGTGTTAATTTGAAAATAAATGCTGCTTAAGAGATAGCTGCATGCTTGTAATTTGGGAATTCTTTAAAATGTTTGATATTAGACAGGCGGTCAATATTGATACAACAAATTATAGACAGGTGAATGTTTAGAATGTTGTGAGACTACCTCTGTCAGGTACATTACCCACTCCCACATACTGAAAGGTGAAGATCCACCAGAGTGCGTTTCTTGCAATGAGCCATTCACTGTTAAACACTTTTCGACCTGCAACCTACACGTGTTAAATACTATAATGTACATGACATGAAGGAACTTTTTGATACAATACAAATCACTTGTATTTTAGATTTCCTAAAGGAAGTAAATCTGTTTTAAACTATAACTTGTATGCCATCACCTAGAATATTTTTATCTAATGCAAATATCACCACTTATTTACAACATCTTATCATCAACATACACCATTTACATCTCCCGTTGATTGGGAAGCTTCAAATTTTCCTGTTACCAACATCTTGCCATTTTATATTTAACTATTATGGTTTTTGATATTGCTGGTCGATGTTAAACCTTTCTTATTTTTGAACATCTAAGCTATTGTATGGCGCTAAATAGCCTAAAAGTGCTGGTGTGCCATTAAAATTCAAAAAGACAAACAAACCTCTGTCAGGTAGAGTCCATGAAGAAAACCATTGTACATGGGTGCATGACGGGATAAACAGTATAGAGGCCTTGAAGAAAATCATTGCACATGGGTGGATGACAGGATGTCAGGATTAACAGAGTAGAGGACATGAAGAAAGCTATTGTACATGGGTGGATGACCACTAATACTTGCATAAAGGCGCAGGACTAGAAGACCTGGTTGTCAATAATATTTGTCATGATTATTATTTTTCATCAAAAACAAACCTATATTAGACACCAGTGTACTTTTAGTTGAAATGTGGACTTAAAATATAACAGTTAGTTAAGCATGTATATATATATATTGGTATATATAAGGCTTTATTTATAGAGTGTGACTCATTATTCAAGAACAGATCTAAGACCAAACTTTATGAATGGTTTAAGACAATATAATTGTCACAGTATAAGAAGACAACATTTTATACATGGTTTAAGGGTCTTGTATTGTTTATTGTAGAACTAAGGGTTTGAAAGACTAGAAAATGTTCAATCTCTGACTCTTGATATCATTTAGTTCATGTTTCATTCTACTGTTGTCCTGTATCAATATTTTCAGTCTGTATTGTGATACACTATTGTGATGCCCCATTGGCAGATAAATATTAATTTCCTAGACACATCAGTCATTTCAAATCTCCATTAAGTCCAAACATAGCTATCATACATAGCTCATTTGCACTGAGGAGACCCAAAACAAGACGAAAAAAATGCAAACATGCTGCTCTTGTGTCTTGTGAACAATCACCACGAATCAGATACTGTTATTCAAACAATGTAGATTCACATAGTACAGAGCAAGATCTGTTGTTATACACTTAAGAATTCAAAGGGATAATAAAATGAAAGCATCCATATAGTCTATTTAACAGCCACACCTTGGCATAAATAGCACACATGTAATCATTGGAAGTGATCTTTATAAGCAGGTGGTCTTATTTACTGATTAAATTGCATTTTGTGATTTGGAAGTTACACATGATGTTATTATATTTGCCTAAGGCAGTACAGTATGTCATATTATGTTTGCTTAAAGAAAACAATGGAAGAAAAACCGATGGCGTGTCCTTCAGATACTAAAATCTGGTACAAAATAATCTTAATTAATTTGACATGAAAAACAGAATGAAAAGCAATGGAGGTATTACAATACCCTTCATCTTTCCAAGACTCCATCCATTAGTCATTATGACATCTAAACTGTTGTACTTCTTTGTACTACTTTACAACATGTAACTATTTGTGAGAGTGGTGTTTTCCTTAGCTTATGCCCCTGTCTCCATGTCTCTGGTAAGAAGTCTAATGTCAGATATACACAGAATGCAGTAATAATCAGTTTCAAATATTTAAAACCAAATAACAGAAAAATGCAGTTACAAAATTGCATAGGAGAATTTGGCATTATGATCCATGAATCCAAATTTTGAGTGTCTTAATACATTGCATTGGATGGCAATGGGTTTTTCAATTATGCAATGGAAAGTAGGAATTTGAGATGGTATGCTGTTGTGGTCATTCTTGGTTTTATTAGAGACATTTCAGTTATTTCATTGTCCCCCAACCAGTAAGCTGTTGTATGACCCTTACAACTTTCTATTAGCCCCATTGTTCCAAATACATTTCATTAGCCCCAGTATATCTTAACTGATGTTGCTTCTGCACCTTAGCTGCATCAATGACATACAATAAAAGCTGTGTTATTCCAAAATAAATTACTTTTTATGTAATCAATAGAGGTGAAATGAATAACCAATACATTAATTGTTTAATGTTTTTCCATGTATGTAACTATATAGATACAAGAGGCAAAGGATTTATACAAAATGATACTTACCCTATACAAATTGACTTTAATGTTGAATGTGATTGCTGTTATATTTTGTTTTGCAGTGACCATGGCATTAAGAGACCAGTGCAAGCAAGCATTTCTGAAACAGTATTAACTGATTCACATTGCACAGGTAAAAAGTTAAGAGAAAGTAATCGGCATGATGTAGAAGAACCACCCAAGAAAGAAATGAAAAAAGTCAAAAAAAGGGCAGTTATTTTGGGCTTTCATCATTGCTACCTGCTAATGAGAAGCCTAGCACAGGTTAATTGCAAGGAACATTGTCAAATAGCAAAAGAAAGGTGCCACAAAAAGGTGCTATGGGAGTGGGCCAGTCCATATTTGTGAACAATGTTGTGCCAGTCCATGTCTGTGAACAAATATTGTCATATCCATGGATCAAATTCAGACCTTGGGTGTTGCATCATCGACAAATCATTCCAGATTTTCTCACTTGGCTCAGAAAAACCATCCGTATGCTGTTGATGTAATGAATTCATCAGGAATTAATGCAAATCTGCAAAGGTCACAAAACCGTCGAAACTTGTACAGTGAACCCAAAAGTTAATCATATATGAATTACAAAATCTAGCCAGTCCATGTTCCCGTTAAAACTGGCCCATGTTCCCGTTTATACTGGCCCATGTTCCATTTAAGGCTGGCCCATGTTCCATTTAAGGCTGGCCCATGTTCCTGTTAAGGCTGGCCCATGTTCCTGTTAAGGCCGGCCCATGTTCCTGTTCATACTAGTCCATTTTCTGTTTGTACAGTTGACCCATACATCCATCATATATGAATTCCAAAATCTAGTCAGTCCATGTTCCTGTTAATACCAGTCCATGTTTCTGTTAATACCAGTTCATGTTTCTGTTTGTACAGTTGACCCTTACATCCATCATATATGAATTAAAAAATCTAGTCAGTCCAAGTTCCTGTTAATACCGGTACATGTTCCTGTTAATACCAGCAGTGTTAAACTTGCACAAGAAGTAGCAAGCAAACCATTCTATCACACACCCTGGCTCTAATGGTGTCCAAGTAATAGTACCAAGAAAATGAAAATAGCAACAAGAAAGAAATCCATATGATACCATGTTTCTCTGTCTTTAAGAAAGCAGATATGTGATTACAAAAGACATTTGCCAGTTATATTCTTCAATTGCAAATTCTGTTTGAAATTGAAATCTGTATGTTGGGTGATGCCAGACATTTAAGATATTGTAAGACATTGAGTGAAACTTGTTAATAGCTCCAGAAAGATGACTTTCTCTAAGAGTTTAGTTTGTTGAATTTTATTACAACATCTAATATTAACATATACACATATAGATGTATTTAATGGACATTGATTATCATTAACATGTACACATATAGATGTATTTTATGGACATTGATTATCATTAACATATAAACATATACATGTATTTTTATGGACATTGATTATCATTAACATCTGCACTTATAGATGTATTTTATGGACACCGATTTCAAAAACTCACTTAAGGTCTGGAACTTTTTAAAATTTTTGTGCAAATCTAGATAGGTTTCTTGATTCATTTACTGGAATCGTGTACAAAATCAATTTTTTAGAATTAAATTTTCCACATGTAAATACGTAAACAATTTGTTATAGTAATGTATAAATGTCAGCATTTTCAATTTCTTTAGACTTGTTTTAAAGTATGACTTTACAAAATGTAAGGTCATAGATGAAATATCTTTAATATGCAGGAGACTAGGTGGCACGATTTACTAATAATGGAATTTAGGTGATAAGAAATTTTATAACCTACATTCTACAGGATGTAGGAAAAAGAGATTGCATGTTTGCTAGATGTACATAACATGTATTATAATAGTTTTGTTTTTTAGAATTCAACTTAACTGTATTTATTTATTCATTTATTTATTTAATGCATTTTTGCTTTCTTCAGCTTTATATTGAAATGTAAAGAATTTAACAATGGTTCTAGTGGAAAGTAGCCACAACAATGATTTTGAGGCTTTTTCTTAACTTTGTATGAGCTTTGGGTAAATGTAGGTATAGATTTATGTATTAGACAACTTTAATAAGCTATTCAATTTTATTACTATAATTTACAAAGTAGCGTATGCATTGATAGGTTATATCAGTTTCTGAATATTGCATAGAACATGGACGTTCCTTGTCATCGCAAAGTTTTCCACATATTTCACCAACTCCCGCTTGCTTTAGTGCTTTGGCTGCAGCAGTTTGTCAGCAGGCGTTCCGTCTCCAATATCAATGTCAGCATTATATAAACTTTAGATATCTTTTTCAAATTTGTGATTTGTTGTCCTTATGTAATAGTACTCAAGAGGCTATGTCTTTTGCATTGATGCACAATTTCCCCCCTTTTTCGGGGAACATTACCATGCTTTTATAAACTACTCTCCCTTTCTGTTATTTGTTTCCTCACCCTTTGCAATAGTTTTACACTAAAACGTATCACTCTGTTTTTTAGTCTTCTGTGTAATAAATCTGATGGAATATTTTATGGACTTTAAAACCTTTTGGTTAAGATTTGGGGTGATGAATCACATATGTTGATAGTTTAAATAATTTTGCAATACTAGCATCTCTTAATGCTACATGTATATATGCTAAAAGAGACCATTGTAGAGCAGAAAGGTTTTGGTTTACCACCAGACTCACTACTCATAAACAATCCATGAAGTCACTATGAAGAACTTCACAAACATAGTCCATTTAGTCTGTACAAAACCAAGATATTACTCTGGACAGTACTCGCACACTGCACCAACATGTCATGAACTTATTCATGGCTGCATATCTTAAGTTTCCTTAGTTGTATGTCAATCAGCTATGCATATTTTCTTTTTTTATGTACTTGTACAGTGAACAAATTAAATTTCCAGTAGAAATACTACTTTGGTAGTCCTTAAAAATTTGAAAATAAAATCACTATGGTTGTATCAAACATGGCATCCTGTACTTTAACAATTCTACTGGGATTGTTGAGGGCTTGCATTTCACTTTTCTACAAGAGAAAGTCATTATGATTTTTATTGTTTCACTGATTTAAGTTAAATTTCTAAAAGGTTTTCAGACACTTCATACTAAATTCATTGGAAAAGGTCTTGCTTAACCACATTACAATACTTAAGAGATTTTGTTGCAATTTTGTCTTGTCATGTCTCTGGCATTATTTATGGTAGGATGAATTGTGACAAGGATTTAAGAGATTTTGTGTTGATGGTCATGTCTCTGGCATTGGTTATGGTAGGATGAATTGTGACAAGGATTTAAGAGATTTTGTGTTGAAGGTCATGTCTCTGGCATTGTTTATGGTAGGATGAATTGTGACAATGATATAAGAAATTTTGTGTTGAAGGTCATGTCTCTGGCATTGTTTATGGTAGGATGAATTGTGACAAGGATATGAGATTTTGTGTTGAAGGTCGTGTCTCTGGCATTGTTTATGGTAGGATGAATTGTGACAAGGATTTAAGAGACTTTGTGTTTAAGGTCATGTTTCTGGCATTGTTTATGGTGGAATGAATTGTGACAAGGTTATTCATCTTTTCTGACTTATAAACACAGAAAAATGGTTTACTTGGACTTGCATTCAATAAATCACAAATTCTCCATAACTTTTTATTCAGAGTTACATTTCAGGCACTGTTAACAAATTAAATAATAAATTCAGTTTCTTGGGTATACTAATGTTAACAGTATTTACGCATGGCAGTAAATAATGTGTGAAGTCTGCTCATCTATCAGTTTTCTAGTTCATTTCTGTAACATTTCTATCCGAACTCAATGGTCTTAAAAAAAGCAGTATAAAAGAGTGAGAAGCAACAAGCTCAAATTCAACAAATAACTCAACCACTCCAGTGGCCTAGTGGTTGGAGTCTGCCACAGAAGTGGGAGGTCATGAATTAGATCCCTGGCTGAGTCATACTAAAGACTTGTAAAAATGGAAATAATAGCTGCCTCGCTTGGCGACCAGCATTAAGAGGTTAGTGTTAGGACTGTTCAGCCTTGTGTCAGGATAACATGATGACAGGATCACATGGGTGGGACATCATGCTACATGTCTGCGGCCTGATGCCCCAGTGCTAGACATCACTATAAACTGCCTCATTGCAGACATCGTAGCGATATGACTGAATTTTTTTAAGCTACGCTAAACATCCTAATCAAACAAAAACAACTTATTTATTTCCCTAGAATACGAAGTGAAATTGTAACAATATGGAACTTAACAGTATTGCACATTAAAATTCTAAATAATCCTAGGATTACAGAATCAAATCATAATAATAAAGTTAGAATAAACTTTAGGGAAAATTCAAATTAAATCCAACCACTCTCTTGGCCAAGTAGTTAGTCTCAGATGCAGGAGTTGGGATTGAACCATAGCGGAGTCATATAAAATACTGATAAAAAAAATGATACCAACAGCTGTCCTGCTTGGCACTGCATGAAAAGGTTAGTGTTGGGACTGGTTGTCATTGTGTCAGAATAATGTGACTGTGTGACATGATGCTACCCATCCATGGCATGATGCCCCATTGATAGACATCACTATATACTAGCACAGTGCAGACATTGTAGCATTGATTTAAAAGTTGTTCAAGCTACCGGTACATTAAAAATCCAAATCACACACACACACACCAAATTAAATCCATGGATAAAGGTTTTGATGTAACTGGTGGCTTGTATCATGCTGATGTACCAAGAAAGTCTATTGTTGCTCACAATAATACAATCCAAGAATTAAATTACTTTTCTATTTTAAATTTCAGTATAAATTCAAGTTGTGTGCACTTTTTATTTCCTGAGATGAATCACTTGAATTAAATAATTTGAAGAAATAAAATTCCTGCACAAATTGAAATTCTCAATTATGATACAATTTATTCTGCAAAAATGAATACTTCTTCCAGTAACAAGATTATATAATCCTCTATTTCACCTGAAGTCAAAATCAGCATTTTCTAGTTTTAAAATACCCTAATGGAAAATAACCTTCTATAATTATTCTAATGTTTACTAGATAAAAACTCTTATCATAGAAGGTATGTTGATAAAATTATAATATAGACTATGGACTATGTCAGGTAAGCCATTTATATTTATAGGGTAATTCCAATAACCTTGATCCAGACCAAAATAATTATATTTACCTCTAATAATAATGATCCTAATAATAATCCCATACACATACCATTTTCAACAAGGTCTGGTCTAGCATATAATGTTACATTTCATTAGCATATAATGAACTTTTTAAAAATAAAAATTAAACACTCAATGCAGATTAAATATTTATAACATTTACCATTACTATGTAAGTTGTTAGCATCTTCAGCAACCTATTGATTCTGGACTTAGAAGGTCATGGTCAAGGTCAAAGAGGCTAAAAGAAGGAAAACTTTCAATACAATAACTCAGCTTGTAACATTGATAGCAAAAATACTTCCTTTTTGTAATAAGTATATTAAATTGCAGAGTTATTTGTTATAATAGTGCAAAGGTAGTTCAGATTCCTGTAGGAGATGAATGGTTAGAAGTTTAGCCATGCAATAAACATGCACATTTGTTACATAGATAAGCTATGCCTTTTTTCTGTGACCGTTTACATCCGTTCTACTGAAATACTCCATTTTCATATTTTCTTGGAGTTTAACCTGCATTTACAAAAAATGAGTTGGTTTATATAAAGTAAACCTTTAATTTTATTAATTGCAAAAATTGTACACAGTAAACTGCTAGTGGTTTAAGACTGCTTTAACTGTTTATGGGCATTTGGCAGAGTTTCACAGTTTTCAGTTTTCATAAGATCCTTGACAGTTGCATAGTTCCAAAATTAGAACAAGTACACAGCATCATACAACAATGTGGATGTTGATTCACCCCTGATTCACATAATTAGCAGACAGTCCTCCCTCCCCGGCAGTCTTTCAATGTCCATTTATGAACCCCGCTTGATGTTCCTTTGATCTGACCACAGGATTTCATAATTTACCTGTGAATCATATTATGGCCATGTTATGTAATTGGCTTAACCAAAATAAGGTAACAAGATCCTATGACCATGTTAAATAACTGGCTGGACACCTGATTGTTTGCAAGAGTGACCTTCATACATTTGTGATGCAGAATTATTAGCCTTGGGGTCTAGCACATGTTTGTAGCAATCTGGTTATTGTTCCTTACAACATGACATTCCATCTGTAAATTCCATTATGGGATCCTTGTGTTAAATGTCAAGATTATTTAATTAAAATGTTTTCTTACAGATATATGCCAGATACCTTGACCACATTTGTAAATAGTTTGCATTTGAGATAAGAAAAACAATTGCTGATGTTTAGATCCAAAGTTTTAAAGTCATCGTCACAAGGACTTTCACAAACTACTTGAATTAAGTATCACATCCCTTGAATTAAGTATCACAACCATTGAATTAAGAATCACATCCCTTGAATTAAGTATCACAACCCTTGAATTAAGTATCCCTTCAATTGAATTAATTATCACATCCCATGAATTAAGTATCACAATCCTTGAATTAAGTATCCAATCAATTGAATTAAGTATCCCATCCCTTGAATTAAGTATCACATCCCTTGAATTAAGTATCACATCCCTTGAATTAAGTATCACAACCCTTGAATTGAGTATTCCATCACTTGAATTAAGTATCACATCCCTTGAATTAGGTATCCCATCAATTGAATTAAGTATCCCATCACTTGAATTAAGTATCACATCCCTTGAATTAAGTATCACATCACTTGAATTAAGTATCACATACCTTGAAATACGTATCCCGTCAATTGAATTAAGCATCCCATCAATTAAGTATCAAATCCCTTGAATTAAGTATCCTATCAATTGAATTAAGTATCACATCCATTGAATTAAGTATCCCTTCACTTGAATTATGTATCACATCATTTGAATTATGTATCCCGTCAATTGAATTAAGTATCACATCACTTGAATTAAGTATCGCATCCATTGAAATAATTTTGCAAATTGCTAATATTTGACAGGAGATAACACAAATTTTTATGAAATGCTAGAAAGTCAAGGTCATAGGGACATTGGGGGAAAATGGTTTCAACAAAATAACTTTAGTTCTATTCCATAAAACATATCCAAAAATGTATGGGTGATTTGTAATTGAAAAGTAAACAACCATTGTTCCAAAGGTCAGGGTCACAGACTAAATAAAGAAATGTGGTTTCTTCAAAATAACTTTACATGGCGGACATATAATGTAGTGTTTAAAGAGCCATTATTTCTTAAGATTTTTGTCTCTGGTAATATTCTAAGGTTTTAATTAAATTACTATATCATGTTGTTGCAGCTTTCAGGAACATGGGGAGATGTTTGTGGGTTACCATTTGACATCTCCAAGATGGTCACAAAAGAGGTCCCTCCAATGTGTGTGCCCTCCACCAGGCCTTGCTACAGGGGTACATGAGGGATAAAAGCTTGTGATGACTAATATTAATTTCAGTGAGAGATAAGGAAGGCCTTTGGAAACCTGTAGTGACTTTTGGGGTGTCAATACTGTGGATAGTGAGGTTACTTTGAATGCCTCCACATAGTCACATCTGAGCTTGGTTGGAAGCTTAAGCTGCCTTGTGGTTTAGGGTTTCTCAATTGGATTGACATACCACCAATTATCTCTTCCTTGGATGTGGAGAAGAAAACATTTTTGAGCTACTTTATATAGGACTCTGCTACAGCATATCCCCAAAAGTAAGATAGCAGGCTACCGCATATCCCCAAAAAGTGAGGTGCCAGGCTACAGCATATCCCTAAAAAGTGAGGTGCCAGGCTACAGCATATCCCCAAAAAGTGAGGTGCCAGGCTACAGCATATTCCCAAAAAGTGAGATACCAGGCTACATCATATCTACACAAAGTGAGGCACCAGGCTACAGCATATCCCCAAAAAGTGAGGTGCCAGGCTACAGTACATCTCCATAAAGTAAGGTGTAGAAGACATCCATCAACCTATTCATGATGTTAGTTTGGCACATGCTAGTTTATTGATACTGGAAATAGTTTTGATTAGCAGAAGTCGATTCTGTCTGAAATAACTGTATGATTTTATCCACTCGGTGATTGTTTTGCACAAATGCAAGCATGTTCCTAAAACACAGTTTGCATATGTCACTGCATGCTCGGAATATTGTGGAGAAGGCATGGTAGGCAGGATGAGTGGTTCTGGAGCAGCACATGCAGATAGCAGCTGTCAGCATACTGCACAGCTCAAGAGAACTTTCTAATTCCACATGACATTGCTGGGATCTCTGTGCGAGCCATATTCTTTATGCAGGTGATCAGCTCAATTTATACCTATTCATTCAGGGATTAGTTGCATGTTTCATCCCAATTCATGTATATCTTTGTGTCTCTCTCTCGTCACATCAGACCTCTTTTCTCTTCATGTTCCAAATCTCATAAGAGAAATCTTTGACAGTCAGGATTTTGGAAATGATGCTCTACTTTACCCCGTATTCCACATCTTAACATTTTTTCCTGCATGCACTAAACAATATATGTTGTGTTTACTAGATTTGTTGATGTGAATAGATGAAAACAAGTTTCATGTCAGTTATGTGGTTTCAGATTTGAAACAAAATCTATGTATAAAGGCAACTCTGCACTTAGGGGCCCCGAGTGGCCGAGTGGTCTAAAGCGTTGTCCGTTACGGACCACTGCCATCTCACCTCTGTCTGCGTGGGTTCGAGTCTAAGATTCGGCTAATGTAGTTAAGTGAGAAAGCTTGCCAGTAGCTTCTCGTGGGTCGGTGATTCTTTCCGGGTTTTTTCCGGTTTCTTCCTCCACCACTAATACTGACCGTCATGTATAGCCTATATATTGTGCTGAAAAATGGCGTTAAACCATAAAAAAGCAACTCTGCACTTACTATCAACTGATAATATGAAATCATTTAGCTGTAATTTAGAGCTTCCTACTTTGTATGCCAAAGCAGGGTATATTACCTCCGCTTTGACTGTGATAGAGTAATTTGCAGAGTTTTTTCTGTTTCTTTTTTTTCCCAATAATTAATGCATTTTTGCTTTCTTCAACTTTATATTGAAATGTAAAGAATTTAACAATGGTTCTAGTGGAAAGTAGCCACAACAATGATTTTGAGGCTTTTTCTTAACTTTGTATGAGCTTTGGGTAAATGTATGTATAGATTTATGTATTAGACAACTTTAATAAGCAATTCAATTTTATTACTATAATTTACAAAGTAGCGTATGCATTGATAGGTTATATCAGTTTCTGAATATTGAATAGAACATGGACGTTCCTTGTCATCGCAAAGTTTTCCACATATTTCACCAACTCCCGCATGCTTTAGTGCTTTGGCTGCAGCAGTTTGTCAGCAGGCGTTCCGTCTCCAATATCAATGTCAGCATTATATAAACTTTAGATATCTTTTTCAAATTTGTGATTTGTTGTCCTTATGTAATAGTACTCAAGAGGCTATGTCTTTTGCATTGATGCACAATTTCCCCCCTTGTTCGGGGAACATTACCATGCTTTTATAAACTACTCTCCCTTTCTGTTATTTGTTTCCTCACCCTTTGCAATAGTTTTACACTAAAACGTAGCACTCTGTTTTTTAGTCTTCTGTGTAATAAATCTTATGGAATATTTTATGGACTTTAAAACCTTTTGGTTAAGATTTGGGGTGATGAATCACATATGTTGATAGTTTAAATAATTTTGCAATACTAGCATCTCTTAATGCTACATGTATATATGCTAAAAGAGACCACTGTAGAGCAGAAAGGCTTTGGCCTACCACCAGACTCACTACTCATAAACAATCCATGAAGTCACTACGAAGAACGTCACAAACATAGTCCATTTAGTCTGTACAAAACCTAGATATTACTCTGGACAGTACTCGCACACTACACCAACATGTCATGAACTTATTCATGGCTGCATATCTTAAGCTTATCTTTATATATATTTTATTTCAGTTGATGCCACTAAAACACTTATGTGTTCATTAGTACTTTCAAGACTGGACTATTGTAACTCATGTCTGTCTGGTTCGTCTCAATATCTATTCCAGATACTTGAAAACACAGCTGTTTGGATCATCCTTTGGGTTCCACAATGAGAGAACACATCTCCGCTGCTCTGTACAGTATACTGGCTATCCGTTTGATCCAGCATCAAACAAAAGATTTGTTCTCTTTGCTACGCTTCCCTGACTTACTCCAGTCCAGCATACCTATCCGGCCTCACCCATGTGTACACACTAGCAAGATATTTAAGCTCTTCTTCTGACAATCGTACACTCATTGTTCCCACTTTAAAAATTGAGTCATATAGACATTGTTATTTTGCATACCATGGCCCGACAATGTGGAACGAATTGCCCATCAAAATTAGACACAAAGACACAGAGATCCCTTTCCAAAGCGCTCTTAAAACAATGTTTTCGACTGCAAGAACAAACTTAAGGACATAATATAGTTTCCTACATCAGATATTTTCGGAATTGTTGTATGTTATCTAATTTCATGGTGTTTGTTATCTTTTTTATTTTATGTAATCATATCATTATTGATGTTCTGAAGCGCGTAGAGACTCTAAAGATTAGGTGCTATACAATATCCTCATTATTATTATTGTTATTATTATTATTATTATTATTATTATTTGTCTTGCATTACAGAAGGGCAATGGCCTCTGATCATTTTGACCTATCATGTGGCACACATATTTGTTTGGCTTGATTGATATTAATAGGGATGCACTGCATCTTATTTGTGTGAGAGCCAGCAAATAGTATTTGAAGTACATGTACATTAATAATATACATACGCACGCACGCACGCACGCACGCACACACACACACACACATACGCACGCACGCACGCACGCACGCACGCACGCACGCACACACACACACACACACACACACACACACACATACATACATACATACATACATACATACATACATACATACATACATACATACTGTAACAAATTTGAGTTGCAAACTGCCGTTTGTATGAATTTTGTAAACTGCAGATAATCTGCAGTATGTAATTTTTGTAATTTAAGTTTGAGTAATCAGAATGCTCATCATTGAATATATAGTTCAGACTAATTTCCTAACAATTAGAGGCGATTGAGTGATATATGAAACATGGAGGATTTGTTATAATTTTGTTTTTTTTGGTTAAAATTTGGGAGATTTTCATTAGAAAAGTACCAAAATGCTTCATCAGTAGGATATTATAGATGATGTGAACCACGGACATGGATAACGAGCTAGAAATAGATGAGCGGTACAGTGGTGATGAAAAGTCAGATTTAGAAGAAGACTTGATAGCAACTCAGACTGAGAAAAATATATACCTTCAAATCGATTCTAAATTTGGAACTTTGGACAGAGATGATTTCAAAAAGATGTGTTTGGAATTGGATGAGCAGAATTTAAAAGATATCAGACTATCACTACATAACCTGGCTAAATTGGAAAACAGTAATTATCCTGTGACTTGTATAGTTGAGAGGACAGTAAGATGTCATAGTGCGCCTCTAGAGGAGAGATTAGCTGAGGATATATTTATTCTATACCATTTCTTAGCAGGAGATAACAACTTATCTGAAGTGAAAAGCCTCGCGTCGAGAAAGAAACCACGCACGGGTATGCATGATAGTAGTACATATGGGAGCCGAGTATCTAAAAGAAAAGGATCCAACAAGCAGTCACAGCGATCAGAATCAGAACCAGAACAGGTGATGCAGAACTCCGAACGCAATTCAGTATCATCTCTTTTAAATGATAAAAATGACAGTTCCGTAACAATAGAGAATTTATACAAGATAATAAATCTAAAACATTTTATACAAAGCAGTATTCAACAAATGAAAGATGACATCAGAAATGAATTGAAAACTGAGCTTGACAAGATACGTAAAGAACTGCACACTAGAGATGTTGATGTTACTAGACTACAATTGGAATTAAAAAGATGCAAAAAGAAAGAAAATAAGTTATCTAAAGACAATCTGGCCTTGAGAATATCACTCAGGGAGAAGAATAACCAGTTGGAAAGTATTAAAGGTCACCAACTGTTTTTACATCAACTGCTCGAAGATGGAGTATGTGATAAGGATAAAGAAAATGTAAGCACGAAATGCGATGCAAAGACTCAAATAACACTAGCTGATATAGTGCGTATGGTCAAACCTTCAACTGAAACACAAACAGCAAATATGGTGAATGTGAGAACTGCTCTAAATCTTGATCGTACAAAACGAGGGAAGTATTTATCGGACCAAACGGAATATACGACGAAGAACAAAGGCGGTCGCTTGAAATCCACTGATTCAAGGGAAGGAGTGGTTCTGACTCCGTCCACAATACCCAGTACCTCAACTGAAGAATTGACAGTAATTGAAGATAATGGAGAACGTGGTTATCATCATGATCAGAAATACTCAGTACGGGAAAATGCAAAAATGCAAGATACATCAACAGGGAAAGAAGATCACCATTCAAAAAAAATTCAGCCATCTCATCAAAAGACTTGGATAAAGGAAGCAAAACAATCGATGTCATCACAACTAACAGAAACTGCAGTCCTCAAAAAAGAGTGAGGAACTCTTATGAACGTCGAGTTCTAATGTCCAGGATACCGGTTGACAGAACGAGAGAAGAGATGAGAACTTGTATAGAAAAGCACGCCAGAAACAAAGGAATAGAAATAATTGACTCTCAGATATTAAAGCACTGGCGTGTAAGAGGAGGAAAGGACACTTTTACTGCTTTAGTCACAGTAGATGACTTAGACTTTGAGAAGATTTTAGAGAAAGGTTTTTGGCCAGATTTTTTATGGGCAAGAGAATGGTATGAGGATTACGGTGATAAGGACGCCAAGCGGTTCAGTTGGAACTATATAAAGAGGTAGTAAGTCGCATATATATGTATAAATTATGGTCAACTACTTTATAGTCATTGTACTACTTGTGTTGAAAATCTATTTTTTAAGTCAACAAATGTCTAGTCATACATTTCGTCTGATGACATAGAACGTAAAAGGAGCTATGTATGGTGCACCATACTTGTACTCTTTGCTAAATGAGGTAGATATTGCAGTGCTTACTGAGCACTGGCTTCTTCCGGAGCAACTCAACTTTCTAGACAATTTACATCCACAGTTTAAATCTTTCTCACGCTCTAACAATAGGTTAAAAGTGAATTTCGAAGAAATGATAAGACATAAAGGGTTTGGGGGAATAGCAATCCTATATAGGAAGTCACTCTGCGTTAATCCTTTGTTGAGCGTCGGCAGTGATAGAGTTTTAGGAATAGAAGTGATATGCAATGATAAATTAAAATATTTTGTATTCGGAGCACTTTTGCCATCAACTAATTTTCCTATTGCAAGTTACTATGAAACAATGGAAGAATTAAAGGACCAGTTTGATATGTTCTGTAAAGAAGGCATTCCCATACTCTCGGGTGATTTCAATGGCCAGTTAAGTTCACTGCTTAGCTTCAAAACGAACTGTCTAACAACAAACGCTAGAGGTGCTATTCTAGAAAAGTTTCTGACCGATAGGCACTTAATATCCGTTAATAGTCAATCTATTTGTGAAGGACCTGACTTTACATTTTTCTCAATCGATGGTAAATCCAAATCGTTGATAGACCATATACTATTGCAAAAAGACAAATTCGATTTAGTGGTTAAGGCCGAAATAATTGATGACCATCCTTTGAACATTTCAGATCATCATCCTGTAAAAATAGAGTTGGTCATTCCTCTTGCATATAATATAATCATGGCTGACAAGCATATAATTCCCTCCATAAATTGGAAGAAAGCATCGGCAGAACAAATAAATAGGTATAAGGAAGCAACACGCAATTAATTTTTAGCGCAACTGCATAAGGCAGAACTAGTGACAAATGTCGATATTGATAGTATTATTCAAAACACGGTAAAGATTTTACATGACGCAGCTTCTAGGTTTCTGCCCATAAAAAGGTTTTGCCCATACGCTAACCCCTATTGGAAATTACTAACCGTAAAAAAGTTTCATACAGAAATGAGGCTGAAACGTAGGGTATGGATCTCTGATGGTAGGCCAAGAGGATGGGAATTTCAGTCATACGCGAACTATAAGAAAGCGAAGAAATGTTTTGGAAAAGAGTTACTGAGAGCAAAAGAAATGTATGACAGAGAACAGTTCAGTGAGCTTGAAAAGGCTGCAAAGCTCGATATTTCTACTTTCTATAAGTTTATACGGAATAAAAGACATAAACGTGGTTACATATACGAAATTGAATCTAACGGAAAAATTGTACGTGACCACGACTCTATAAGAGACTTATGGGCAAATCATTTTTCCATTTTATCATTACCTGACAATACCTATTTGTACGATAAGAATCATTACCATATGGTCTTAGCAGAGATTAAAAAACAGAGTATAGTAACCCATTCCCACTTTGATGAAGTTCTTGACAAAATTCCCACTAGAGAAGAAATCAGTAGTGCAATTAGTTCTCTCAGTAAAAATAAGGCATGTGGTCACGACGGTATTGTTGCCGAGCATTTACTGTTTGCGGACACTCAAAGCAGTGTACAGTTACTTGAAACTGTCTTCAAAAAAGTGTACGAGGCCGAGGAGTACCCATGCCATTTTAAACAAGGTTTAGTAATACCAATATTTAAAGGAGGGGAAAAAAGCAAATTAGATATGAATAACTACCGTGATATAACTATAGTTACAGTGCTTCAGAAAATCCTAGAGCAAATTATATATAATAGACTACTTATATTTTCTAAGCACATTAATTTTCCAAATCCAATGCAACAAGGTTTTAGGAATAATTGTGGCAGTATCACTGCAGCATTTTGTATCAAAGAATCTATATGCTACTATATGGATAAAGATACTCCTGTCTATGCAACATTTCTTGATAATGCTAAGGCATTCAATACACTCTGGCACGATGGGTTATTTTACAAGCTGTACAAACTTGGCATTAAAGGGAAGACGTGGCGCATCATGAAAGACTCGTTTAAGGGAGTAACTAGTTCTGTTTTATTTGAGGGCAAATTGTCCGAATATTTCAATATTAAGCAGGGTGTAGGGCAGGGTCGTATCTTGTCCGCTTGGTTCTTTCTCGTTATGATAGACGATTTGATCACTGATTTAGATCACACTTTGCGAGGCCTAAATCTTGTCGATCTCCACCTGCCGTGTGTCTTATTAGCGGATGACACAACTGTAATGGCTAATTCGCATCATTCGATGCAGCATCTGCTCGATACAATCTCTAATTATGCGAAAAGGTGGAGATTGAAATATAATGCAGATAAAAGTTGCAGCATCCTCTTTACAAACAAAAGAAGAAATGATATCCCTGCTTTTATATTCGACAAATTGCCAATTCCAGTGGTCAAAAGTAAGAAATATGCCGGCATACCTCTAACGTACAACTTTAAACCTAACGATGCGATAAAAGAAGCATGCGATAAAGGTAAACACTTATTAAACTCTTTTTATTTTATTGGTATCAGAGACGGAGGAATGAACCCTCTAATAAGTATGAAAATTTGGAAAAGAATCATTCTACCTTCACTCCTATATGGATGTGAATTATGGTCGAATATGACGAACACCAATATAGAAGAACTTGAGCTATGTCAGAGATATGCAGCGCGACGTATGCAAGCTTTCGATAAATATTCGCCCATAGAGGCAACGCGTAGTACCCTAGGACTCTGGTCAATGGAAGAATACATTGATAAGATGAAATTGTGCTTTTTCAACCGGCTGTGTAGGGGCGATTGGACTCTTATCTGGAAAAAGATTTTCATTTTGCGTTTATGTCAGTACTTGACCAACCCAATTAGACAGACGGGGTTTATTGCAGATATTGACAAAATATTCAAGAAATATGGTATGGGAAGTGTTCTCTCAGACTATGCAGTAAGAGTACAAACCGAAAAAAAACTTGTTTGGAATCGGAATATTATTGATAATATTCAAGCATCGAAGAATCTACCTGGAATACAGATATTGAACTAAGGAGCGATTTAATTCACTTCAGAAACATTCATTTGGACTTAAAACCAAGCAGTATATGGTTTCTTGGACGTAAATTTCCATCTATGTTATGGCCTCTCTCTGAAAAGTGAAACTATATATCATGCCTGTTGGAAAAGTTATGATATGTAAACTCTGTGGAAAAGAGACTGACGACAGAGCGAAACATCTTATCTTAGGTTGTGAAAAGCTCCTTGAAGAACGAAACGTCTTCTTTGAGAGGGTGATTGACACTTTAGAGGTGAGAGACGGGGCTAATTTATTTAATCAAGAAGACGATATACTATTGGAGACACTTCTTGGAAGCAGAGTAGATAGCTTGTCGTCTATCGACGATGATGTATGGGATAAACTCATGCTGGTAACGGCAAAAAGCATAACCTCATTTTACAATAAAATGCATTCCCTACTCTCTACCAACATGTCATAACATAACAGCAATAATAAGTAGTTAATTTAGATAAATAAATAAATTAATTTAAAAAAAACAAACAAAAACAAATATTCTGCTGTTGTCAAATTCCGCAATTTTTATGTAATACAGATCACAGAGATATAATGCTCTCTGGCTCATATAATATACGAGTGTCACCTTTTGCTATTCCTTTGAGAAGGATTTCATGCTGTTCCTCATATATATGTATAAATGTGTGTATATGTGTGTATATATGTATGTGTAAATATGTGTTTGGGTGTGTAAATATATATGTATGTGTATGTGTGTACATTTATATATATATATATATGTGTGTGTGTGTATGTATGTATGCATAAACATATATGTCATGTAGAAAGAACTACATTGATAATTACACTGGTATACGTTTCCAATTTGTTTCAATTATATTCTTTTGTGTTGTATTTCATGATTTTGTATTATCCTGAATTTGATTAATCTGATGTAATCTCTATTGAAGAGGAAATAAAGTCAGTCATACATACATACATACATACATACATACATACATGAGTACGTAACAAGCATTAGGGCGACACTTGTCACAGAGCAGCATTAGGGTGACAGAATCACATCATGTTGTGTTATGAAACAGCAGCATATATTTGTATATGAATTCCTCAAAATAATATATAATTCCGATTATAAAGCTTAACTATTCATGTTTTAAACAGAACAAATTATTTTGAAATGAAAACACACATGTGTCGCCTTAATGCCGTGTCGCCTTAATGCCAAACACAACTGTGATGGTCACAACAACCTTATGGCGACAGACTCTTCACACACATATTCTATTTCATCCAGCATTAAGGCGACATTATTTTTAACGGCCCTATTGCTATACCAAACAAAACAAACGAATACAATTATATTTTAAGATAATCAAAATCATAAATATATGCAATTTACAACTGTAAAACGTATTTTAGTCCACATCCTTATGGCGATAGACTCTTCACACACATATTCTGTTTAATCCAGCATTAAGGCGACATTATTTGTCACGGCCCTATTCCTGTACCAAACAAAACAAACGAATACAATTATATTTTAAGATAATCAAAATCATAAATATATGCAATTTACAACTGTAAAACGTATTTTTGTCCACATCCTTATGGCGATATGATCTTCACACACATATTCTGTTTAATCCAGCATTAAGGCGACATTTTTTGTAACGTCCCTTTTGCTATACAAAACAAAACTAATGAATACAATTCTATTTTAAGATTATCACAATCATAAATATATGCCATTTACAACTGTAAAGCTTATTTTAGTCCACATCCTTATGGCGATAGACTCTTCACACACATTCTGCTTAATCCAGCATTAAGGCGACACTATTTTTAACGGCCCTATTGCTATACCAAACAAAACAAAGGACTACAATTATATTTTAAGATTATCAAAATCATAAATATATGCCATTTACAACTGTAAAACGCATTTTAGTCCACATCCTTATGGCAATATAATCTTTACACACATATTTTGTTTAATCCAGCATTAAGGCGACATTATTTGTCACAGCCCTATTCCTATACCAAACAAAAGAAAGGATCATAATTTTATTTTAAGATATAGTTGGTGTTTTGAACTACACATGGGCTAGACTAACAAGTGGATTAGGTAAAAAGAGTAAAGACTAGAACTGGTGGGTCAGCTAACCGTTTTTTGTCTCCCCCCACCCCCACCCATTCTGCATATTCTACACTCGGGCCTTGTATAAATGTAGATTTCTTTGTTGCAAAAAATCAACATGAACCTTGTATATAAGACTGGTTGGAAGGACCCCGGTGTTGTTTTGAAATCTGAACAGGTCAAGAGCCATAATGTGCGACCATAAGGCTCATTTGCAGTATCGTGGTGCAAACAAAAAGAATGTGCACTATATATGGGGAAAAAATAGCTCGACATCAACTAGAATTAATGAAGAAATGTCTCCCCGTCTGGGATTATATCAAACAGAAGTCAGAAATCTAAGGTGGAATTTTCAGAAGGTACAGAACAGTTATCTCCATTAAATATCTAACCAACCAAAACAAATTATTACAAAAATTGAGGCAACAAAAAGATCTTAAGACATTACCGAGTATGTTGCTGGTCATCTTGAACCCACTCCACCACCTCATTAACCTCTTCAACCACAGCCTGGAGTTCGACCTCCGCCACCACCAAAGTTAGAACTAAAATGATAAATTTACTCAGGAACGTGTTACCGCTAACAGGGATTCAGACCAAATACTTCATATTGCCGTGTTTGTAATCATCACCATCATCAGCAGTCTCTCGACTAATTGTGGTTTTTGAGGCACTGTGCCTCTGAACATCTGACCAGTTCCCTCCACTTGCCTCAATCACGTACCAATGCCTGTCTCCACAAAACGTTTCTTGGTCCATTCTTTGATGTTGTCAGTCCACTTATTTATCTGTCTACCTATCCTTCTGGCACCCTGGACGCTGCGCTGCAGTACTGTTGTGGATAGACTGCTGGTTCTAGTGACAAAGCCGTATCATTTCAGCTTTCTATTTTTGACAGTGGTGGTCTTCATAATAGCCTACTTTTTGCTTGATGGTCTAGGCACTTCTTCATTTGTGATGTGGTCCATGTAAGAGATGCCAAGGATGGTTCTGTAGCATCTCACTTGAAGTGCCTGTAATCTTCGTTGTAATTCTATTGTCATGGTCCAGGCCCCATATGAATACAAAAAGATTGAGATGACTATTGCTCTCAATAGTCTGATTTTAGTTTTCAGACTGATTTTCCTGTCTCTCCAGATGGGTCTTAGCTTTGACATAGCTGCTGTTGTTGTGCTGCTAGTGACAAAGTTCTTACTCCCTCTTCTGTGATTATGAATCACGATATTTGAACTGGTCCACTGTTTCCAGTTCCTGTCCTATGACTTTAATTTTGGCTGCGATTTTGTAGCCACTTATTGTCATCATCCTTGTCTTCACTTCGCTTATCTTCATGTCACAGAACCTGGAACAATTACTACATTGGTAGCCTTGGCGTACAGCTGCATGATGGTATTGGTCAACTTTTGACCCATTTTGGATACGGGCATAGACAAACGATACTTAAAAACCAGAACTAAAACTATAAAAGTTATCTATTGGGTCAAATATTTATATTGAGTTTATTTAATATTCAGCAGATCACATCTGAGAAAGATATTAATAATTTTGTTATCAATGACCGGGCAGCAAAGTAAAATACTTCACGAATAAGAAAAAGAAAACAGAAAAAAACATGAGTAATTTTAGCGTAAACTTGAGAAAGCCTTAGACGTAAAGGAGAAAATCAGGTGTAAAACCTAGATCTTAAAATAGAAAGGAAAAGGAATTACAAGTCAGAGGCACTTAACCACAACCAGATCCGAGAAGTGACCATGCCACTCTTAATAATTAAAGTTTATGGTCCTGTGGAGGCTGTTAAGCAGTCTCTGGCACAGCAACCACTATGCTGGACTCTTGGATATGTAATAACAATTCATATGTTGCAGGGGTTAATAAACTCAGATATCTCTTTTTGGATTGTCGATGATCACGTCGAATGATAACATTTAGTGTATTTGACATTATCAAGCAACAAAAATGTTTCAGCTGCTGACAATTGTCTGCGACAATTCCAATATGGTTTTTAATCAACCTCAAGTGAGATCCACCCATGGGATCCCGTGCGTGCCTGTTCCAGTCACGGCAAAGAAATGATTACCTGGCTATCGGCGAGAAGAAAACAAAATATACACAAGTTTGATCTTGACGTTGAATTTATCTTGATGCTTAAACAAAGACAAAATAATTACTGTGCCTGCTGTAACTCAATAATGGTGTTGGAATATTTTCCTAATTACGAACGACAATTTACCGTGGACATAATAAATAGATGTTTTGTCCACACGCACGAAATGTTTGCGGTGACATGTCTTTATTGTAACCTATGTTGGGGCGATAGTACCAGTACACGCTAGCCTATCCATCTGACCTATCGGACGCTTGCTAGCAATTAATTAGGGTGACCACGCATCCCGGAATGTCCGGGACAGTCTCAGAATGAAAATAACGTCCCGCGTCCCTATTCCGGGGCAATGAAACGTCCTAGATTGCGAGTTTATTACTCAATTTATTTATTAACGACGGCAAGTCAATAATGATTTATCGCCTAAAACATGGCGCCGTAATGCCGTACTACAATTATTCTCTTCTTCTTATTATTATTATTATTATCATTATTATTATTATTATTATTTATTGTTTGTTAAAGGCAAGAAAGAGTTGTTGCGTTGTGCAGGAAGTGACAAAAATATAGATTTAGAGTTCGACACAAGTCTACATTGCTTGATCAGGGACTTTACATTTTTGCCTATCACTCGGTGATGTTAGTTTAATCTTACAGTAACGTCTGTTGAACATTTCATTTTTCGTATATATTTATTTTACGTTTTATAATTATTCACAAGTTGTGAAGAAAAATAATGAGTATTAAAAATTATTGTTATGCATATAATTTGTAGTAAATAGTGACTTCATACCCAAAAAACAGAAGTAATTTTATGGACTTATATACATGGTATATCGTTGAGACCATAACAAGTAACGTTATCAAGTCTTTACTATCTAGCTTTGAATATTGATAACAAAAATTAGGCAATTTTAATCTCGAGTTTGACTGATTTGTGATATTTTTGGTTCTTCTTCTTTCTAATTAAAAGAAATACACATGAGATGCTTTATTCTGGTCTAAAATCTTACTATGATCATAATGTATTTAGTTGAGGCATTGCGTTGTGTAACGTACACAGTTTATGTATAGGGCGCATCCCGATGAACCCAGCGCCTAACTGCTGTTTACGAAGTTAAACTTAGAGTTTTAAGGTGAGTATCCCGGAATGGCTGAGAAGAAATGTGGTCACCATACAATTAATAGCTTAATTTAGACTGACCTTGGTATGCGGATGTAAACTAAAATAACATTTGTTTTGACCTATGGCGTGAAATCCTTCAGGACACTCACTTTTTAGTAATAATTCCTGTCAGAACAGAAAACCTATGTAGACATCTTTTAATGACCTTATTTTTAAATTGCTGACGCATGCGTTGAAAGCAGAATCACCCTATGGCAAGCACAAATGCTGGAAACTTTCTCGCGAGGAGTATATCATACTGAACTGACAAACGCTTGGGACTGAATTCTGAGAAACAGAGACACACATAGCAACATCTAAAACTTCCTGCTGTAATACATGTTGTAATCTTAAATGTCCCAGATTAAAAAAATTTCCAAAATGTATATGCACTGATATTTCAGCTAACGTTATCAAACAGATTTAGGATGGACGTTCAGATGGACATCATTTTATAATTCTTGCTCCCTATTTGAGGGCAAAAAAATTGAAGATAGCTTGAGATGATGACGTGAAGGAGAATGATGATGCAAAACAGAATGATACTTTTCTGTCCATTGTTAATTTCCATATCAATGATGCTAACATTTCTGTTATTATTGACAGGCATACATATCATGCATAGACAAATCATTTTCATTAACTACAAGGAACTCAATTTTTTTTGCAAAGTAAAAGAAAACCAAAGTTTGTTAGAAATATTTACTTTATTCAATAGTACAGATACTATCTTTATTGCCTGCGATGTGAAGGGAGACATAAGAAAGTGTCAACATTTAAATAAGAAGATGCATTATTTTGAAGGAAAAAAAAAAACAGTTTTTAACATAGAAAAAAATATCAATAAGATACAAACTGATAAAATATTTAGCCCAATAATTGATTGTACATTAGAACCGAATAGTATATATATATATATATATATATATATATATATATATATATATATATATATATATATATATATATATATATAATGCCCTGTACTATCAAGCATTCTCCTTTAGAAATCCAGTGATAGCACTTATATATATATATATATATATATATATATATATATATATATATATATATATATATATATATATATATATATATATATATATATATATATGACTTTAGTTTGGCAACTGACAGTTTATACCACAGTCAGCTTTAAAAATAAAAACATGAAACTCATAATCACAAAACATCATTCAATAAGAAAAAAGTCATCTGATGCTGCTAGTCAGTTGAGACTGTAATACAAATATGCTCCAGTTGGAATGCTGCAACTTACACTGTATTACTCACTTGCTAGTATATCTGGCTAGTTGCAAGTATTATATGCTTATGTGCAGATAAGCTCTTTAATTAAGACTGCTGATGACTTGTAGATGTTACATAATTTCACTCCAGTCTTCACACAGCAAATTACAATGTATCACTGTATTGCTACTTAGTTATCAGTATTAAATATGTTCAGGTTAGCTAACTACAACCTGTAGTGTCTTGCTGTCCAATTATACTGCTGGCTGTTTATGAATGCCATATAATTAGCATCAATGTGACTAACAAAGGACTGATGACCACAAATTTGTCTGGCTAGGTGCCAGTGTTATAAAATTAGGGTCAAGTTAGCATTGTTGACCAATGAAATGCTGACCATTATATTATTTTCAGATTAAAATCTTGACTTCTAACTTGTCTGACCAAATCTGACAGATTCCTGATTACAACTGCATAACATAAACCAATTTAAATAGCAAATTTCAAAATATTACAAAACTCCTCATATTTAATTTTTTAAAAATGTAATAGTTATTTGATTTCAACTTTTATTTCCTGTTTGCTATAGATTGCTCAAATAACTAACATGTTATAAATTATCAATGCTATTTATTGTGAGTTTAAAATAATAATATGTAGTAATGCATTATTTTTAGATTATACACTGTACACCCAAGGAAAGATTGCTCATTAATTCTTCACATATGGAAAACATTAAATTACAAAATCATGAGCTAGGTCTCCAACTCAGCCGAAATATGAATCAAGTGATACATTCTTGTGTACTGATTTCCTAACTAATGAGATCTATTTTAGAGCAATATGTATTTCCACGGGTCTTTGGACTGCTATAGTTGATAACAGGAATTATATTTGCTACAGTACTAGTCCCACACACAAAAATTATATGTCAGCTGAAACTATATAATATGCTAAATTAATTTATTTTCTTCTATAATGTCCTACATAATTGTTGTTTTGGGGGACAAAAATACATCCATGTAATATTTTGTCAGAAAATTATAAACAGAATGGCTTATATGATTATATCACATGGCGACATTGTTATGAATTTAAGTTTATCATACAAGTAATACACAATTACATTTCATGACATCACAAACAATATTATCAACTAATGCAAAAATAAAGATGACTTCCAAAAATGAATCTGATAGTCATTTCATGACACATCTGTAGTTTGGTGTTATAACATCATGCAGTCAATAAAATCTAAGATCTTGTTGTTTATTTTCCATTGTCCCCTGTCCCATATTATTCTATTTATTTTCCATATTTCTACGTTAATTCATTTATAGTCCGAAAGTTTGTAATTTATATTTCCTGCTTTCATATATTTATTTGTTCCCGAAAGTGTCCCCCCAAAAATGTATTAATCAAACGTGAATTCTACCGTATGCATATGCAGTCTCCTGTATGTCAATCAGTTTCTGTGTCGTCAGTATGTGTTCCATTTTGTCTTTAAATCTTATGTCATCTGTTGTTAGTTGTCCTGTTCTGTCTATGTTATCACCTACACAGTTTAAATCCTCTCCTAGTTTGAAATTTCATATAGTGTATTTCTCTAAATATTTGGCCAGTTCGTCAATAAATTAATTTATTGTGCCTGTTCTTTGAAAGTTTATCCCACCCGTTACAATGTGTACTGATCTACCCTTAAAATGGTTTCCCTCCTCTATTCTTTCCCATATAACCACTCTTTTATTTTTTAATAAAACCGGCCACCCCACCCCCTCTTATATCTTTCCCTATAAAGTCGTTCGTAATTATAAAACTGTACATACCTCTTTCCCTCTCAGTTTTCAGTCCATTATGTGTCTCCTGTATAAATAACATGTCATTGGGTTCCTAATGTTTTTAATTTTTCTAATTTGTCCCTATTTATCCCATTTGCGTTTATAGACAGTAAACGGAAGTTTTGTCCTACATTTTTTTGTCTATCCCAGGTTGTCGTATTATTTTTTTCAGATTATGGTTGTTTTTTTATTTTTGTATTGTCTAACTTTTTGTGTGTGTGTGATCCATTTGTGTTCATATATTTTTTTTTCTGTGGAAATGCGGGTCATCCCATATCGTATCATTGCGACTTCGCGAATGGTAAACATCGCTTGTGGTGTTCGACGAGTATAGTGTCTCTGTTCGTATTGTTTTCGGTTACTATTGTCCCTTCGGATGCGCTATCATTGTCTGTTCTCTCCGTTTGCCTTAGACTCTTCATTCTCTTCCCTTCTTTACTTTTATTCTCCCTTGTTTTCCTTGGCTTGTTATCTGTCTATTTATTCTTCTTCTACCATATATATCTCAACGCTTTCTTTAGTGTCCTTAATATTTTATGTTGACGAGGTTGATAACCTTCATTTTTTAAGATTCCTTTTCAATGGTGCCAATGGTGTGGGTGTTGTGAAGGGTATCATTCCTAGTAGATCCCCCCATGTCTTCCTCTTCATGAATCTCCTTTCCCTTTTCACTCAGTACATCAAATCTATTGGTTTTTTTTGTTGTTGGTAGTAATGGGCTCTTTTCCTGGGGTTTTAACCATTGTTTTGCTAGGGTTTAGAATATCCCTCCACTTATCAGCACTTGATTGGTTCTGTGTTATTTCCTCCTGTCTTATTAACTAAACTGTTTTTGGTGGGCTTTGTGGATTTTTTTTGCGGAGAATTTATTGCTTGTGCCGTAACGGTACCTCTATAAGTATGTGTTAATTCATCTCCTTGTTTTGGAACCGAGAACAATTATAATTTTTCTCAAGCTGTTTTGTTCCATTGTTAAGACGTCATTTGTTTTTTCAATAAACCACCGTCACGTGATCGCCAGTCAACACGTTTACATTCAGAATATAGCATTACAGTAAGTGGTTCAAGTCCTACTTAGTCAACAGGACACAAATTATATCTGCAAATGGAATACATTCCAGCCCAGTTGACGTATGTTGTGGTGTTCCACAGGGATCTGTTCTTGGACCTGTTCTCTTCATTCTATACACTCAGCCACTCTCAAGTGTCATAGATCATCAGCCAGTGTCGCACCAATTGTACACTGATGACACCCAAATATACAAGTCTAGGCACTCAACTGAAGTTGATGCTACCATCCATGGAGTTGAGGTGCATTTATGATGTGAAATAATGGATGAAATGTAACAAGCTGCAGATGAATGATGATAAAACTGAGGCTATTCTGATCACAACACAAAGACTTTCTCATTCACATCCTTCACCTCAGACAATAAATATCAGTAACATAAACATTAATTTCTCACAGACAGTGCAAAACCTAGGCGTTACTCAGAACTACTCTCACACTGCACCAACATGTCATGAATATATGCAAGGCTGCATGTTTTGAACTGAAAAATATCAGTTCCATTCATAAATATATTTCAGTTGATGCCACTTAAACACTTGTGTTCATTAGTACTTTCAACTACTGCAACTCATTTCTGTCTGGTTCATCACAATATTTACTCCAGAAACTTCAAAAAGTTCAAAACACAGCTGCACAGATCATCCTTAAAGTACCTCGATCAGAGCACACTTCACCACTGCTCTGTACACTACACTGGCTATCAATTTCATACAGAATCAAACACAAAATTTGTTCTCTATGCTATATTTCACTGACAGACTCCAGTCCAACATACCTATCCAGCCTCACCCATGTGTATACACCAGCTAGATCCTTACGCTCTTCTTCTGACAATCGTATACATATTGTTCCCACTGTGAAAACAAAGTCATATCGAGAACGTTCTTTTGCATCCCAGGGAACAGTGATTTGGAATGAATTGCCCATTGAAATTAGACACAAAGAGAAAGTGGTCCCTTTTAAGAGTGCTCTTAAAACGCAATAGTTTTGACTGCAGGGACAAACTTAGAGACCTAATCAGGTTTTGAATCTTATATGTTTTCAGCATGTTTTTATGTTTTCCAATTTCATTGATTCTGTCATTGGTTTTTCTGTAGTGTAGTCATATCATTATAGATGGTGTAAAGCGCTTAGAGCTTTGAAAGATTAGGCGCTATACAAAGTCCCCATTATTGTTATTATTATATGGTTTGGTCACACACACGAAACGTTCATGAAGACATGTCTATAGTGTAATCCACGGAGGGGCAATAGTACCAATACATGCTAGCATATCTATCTGATGTATCAGACGCTCAATAGTAATAAATTAATTAATTTTGACTGACCTTGGTATATGGATGGAAAAAAATCTTTTATTTTGACCCATGATGTCAAATTCTTCAGAATACCCACTTTTTATTATTAATCCCTGTCAAAATGCTACACATATGTATACATCTATTAATGACCTTAATTTTTATTGCTGATGCATGCGTTGAAAGCAGCATCACCCCAAGGCAATGGCAACTGCTGTAAATGTTATCGCAAGGAGCATATCACACGAAACTGACTTCTTGTTGTTGTAGGGTATAACGCCAGTATTAATGGTGGATGATGAACACGGGAAATACCCGTAAAGAACGGAGAAGCTGCTGGTAAGCTTTCTCACATACCCACATTGGTTGAATCAGAGACTGGAACCTACGCAAATAGACTTTGAGATGGCAGTGATCCTTAATGGAGAGTGCTTTAGATCTGTCTTGTGCACTCATGGCCCCTACCCCCCCCCCCCCCCCACGGTACTTACTAACGTTTGGGACGGAATTGTGAGAAACAGAGAGTGACATCATAAAATCTAGAACTTCCTGCTGTAATACGCGTTTTAATCTTAAATGTCCTTAATTTAAAAAATATTACAAAAATGCAAATGTCCTCAAACAGATTTGGGATAGACATTCAAATGGACATCATTTTTATACTTATTGCTCCCTATCTGAAGGCCAAAAAAAAATGAAGATGGTTTAAGATGATGAATTGAATCATACTTTTCTGTTCACTGTTAATTTCCATATTAATGATGCTCACATTTATGTTAAGCTTGAGAGGCAGACATAATATGATGGATAGAAAAATCATTTTCATTAACTACAAGTAACTCATTTTCTCTTGCAAAGTAAAAGAAAGAAATAGTGTGTTAGAGATGTGTACTTTATTCAACTGCCTGTCATGTGAAGGGTGACACAGAAGTGTCAAGAGTTAAAAAAATGGGATGCATGAGTTTGAGAAAAAAAAACTATTTCAACATAGAAATAAAAACAATAAGACACACTTGATAAAACATTTAGCCCATATATATATATATACACACACACACACACACACACATATACATACATATTCTGCACCTACTATCAATCAATCTCTCAAAGAAATCAAGGGATAGCACTTTCCAGTCTGTTTGGTTCATAGTAGTAGTATAATCAGATTTTAAAAAGAAATGAAATTCAATCACATAACATCATTCAAGAAGAAAAAAAATCATCTGATGTTGCTAGTCAGTTGTGACTGTAACATATTTATGATCTAGTTGGAATGCTGCAACTTATACTGTATTACTCACTTGCTAGTATTGCTGGCTAGTTGTTGCAATTGTTATATAATTATGTGCAGGTAGCTATGCAACTAACACTGATCACTGGTAGATGTTAAAAAACTACACTGCAGTCAGCAAATAACAAAAATAACAATGTATCACTGTTAACTGGTACTACTGCTCAGTTATCAGTATTATGCAATTCAGGTTAGCCTATTTATATTGCTGCTTGTTGTTGTTGCTGTAGGGTTTAAAGCCATTTTTCAGTACATGATACATGGTTTAGGAAGAACCTGGGAAAACCCCTAGAAAGAACCACCAACCCATGAGAAGCTACTGGCAATCTTTCTCACCTACCCACATTTGCCAAATACGAGACTCGAACACACACAGAGGTGAGATGGCAGTGATCTGTAACAGAGAGCACTTTAGACGACTTATCCACTCATGGCCCTCTTGCTGGCTGTTTGTGAGTGCCATATAATTAGCATCATGTTAGCATCATGTTAGCACACTGAATTTAAATTTATCATACAAGTAACACATAATTAGATTTCATGACATCACAAATGATATTATCAAGTCATGCAATGGAAAGACATAAAAAAATATGGATTTCAAATGAATCCAATAATTATTTCATGACACATCTGCAGTTTGGAGTTATAAAAGGAGCATTTTTAATCATGCAGTAAATAAAATCTGCTTTTATGCTCATTTCAAAATAAATGAATGAACTTGTCAAATAATTCCAATCAATGCCTAAAACAATGACAATTTTGTGTAAAACAAAACCTTTATCTGCCATAATTTTATTCCCATGGTTCTAACAAATCTTTAATTCCTGACAGCTTTGTGATCTCCATATCACTCAGAGTCATGCAAAAGAAAAATAAAAATGTGACTGCACCATGTTTGGCTATCCCTACCAAACCTTTCCAGGTGTTAGTTTTGTAGCTTGAAAAAGTCTTTGATGTAAGCACTAGAGATGAGGGTCTTTCTGTAAATATTTATGTGCAGTCAATAATAATTCTGGTTCCTGGGTAGGACAGTTGAAACTCAAGAGGCATATTTGCTTGAACCTGCTCATGACTCGGCCAAATATTTATACTTCCCAGTAAGAAATACAAATAATTTGTCCACATGATTATTTTCCGACATAAAGAAGACATGTGAATATTAAACTGAACAGACATATCTTCAATCGGAAATCCACATCTACACAAAAACATGAAAAGTTCATCCACTGGGTCCATTGCATTTTGCCATCCTCTGATGTTGATGTCATTCCTGGTGCTGAAATATAAGCTGTCCAATCTAATTGCAGTAGGTTTGATGCCATTGAAGAAGGTTATAAAAACCTCATGTGGGAAAAGATGTGTAAAATTCTATCATTTCATTGTCATCTGTAAATCTGTTCAATCCAAATTTCTCCATGTTTATTTTATATTCGAATCTTGCAGTTTCCTTTCCTTTTCTTCCAATTCTGTTTCTGCTTTCCTCAGTCTCTCCTCCAGATATATAATTTTACTTTTGCATTCTATATGCAACTCACAGGATCTGATGAAGATAAAATAATAGTGTAGCTTTTCATGAACATTTGTAACTATAATGGACAAAAAAATATAACTAGCAAACTTACCAGCTTCACTATAACTTAAAATTTTAAAATTATACAAGAGTTTTAACAGAGGCTGCTTTCCACCGACTGCATGCGCTCTCTCTCTCTCTCTCTCTCTCTCTCTCTCTCTTTCTCTCTCTCTCTCTCATACACACTATATGAGTATGAAATAAATGTATAAAACAAAAGTTACGAAGCTATGTTTTTTTTACATATCAGTACCATCTAATACTTTCTATTTTATAAAGAGGTAATAAAGTTCACTTGTACTGTACTTACTACTTACACGTGAATTCATAATTTCTTATATAAATGCGCTGCGTGAAGTACGCCCAGTTTTCGATGACCCCGTTATGTGGAATGGGACTAGGGGTAACATTTTTAGAAACCTATCATTATAAAACACACGTACATACAATCATTTGCTTCATCGACAGAATCTATTTTGCGTTTGATTTCTCATTCTTACATCATTTAGTTGCAAGCGAATACAAACAAACTAACACCGATCCAGTTACTTAGTAACTTACCTTAAAATTCGGCCCCGCATCACCACGTATTGCAACAAGCCATTTTCTTTAAAAACTACATCTTTTTTCACTAATGGAATATGGTGGAAGCTTAAATCTATGTGAATTCAAACATTCCCATTGTACAACGGAACACAACAATAAATGCCACGATTTTTTTTCCGTTGCCGGTATCAACTGTAGCACTTGCAGCCATGGTTGCCTCGTTTTGGATGCGTTGACCCAGGGTCACATGAAGACATGAATAATTTCTAAGAATGGTCTATAGAACACAAACTATTGCACTTTCTTCAACCGCATTTCAAAAAGTCGAGTGTGTTATGAGTTGTCATTGAATTTGATCTTAAAGAAAATACATTACAAAGTGCTAATTACTATTTTAAATCATTTCATGAAATATCGGAAAAATATTACTTGACTTTGATAAAATTAGAAGCATTTTTAAAAATGTCGCCATAATGGTTATGTAGTGACGGTTGGGTTAAACACAACCTTAACACACCTATAAATTTTTGCATAACAATATTTAATAACTAGATGTATATCTTGAGTAAATAACATCAAATACTAGTTAAAGGAGATATTATGATACTTACATTAACTTCTCTATGTGAATAAATCAGAAAAGTAATGTATAGCACGAGAGCAAACATTAAGGCGACACCAATTTTGTCACCCTAATGCTACTGTCGCCATAATGACTATCCAGTGACAATGAACTGTCGCCGTAATGACGGGTTCGCTGTAACACACATACATACATACATACATACATACATACATACATACATACATACATACATACATACATACATACATACATACATACATACATACACACACAGACACACATACACACACACACATATACATCCATCCATCCATCCATCCATCCATCCATCCACACACACACACACACACACACACACACACACACACATTTTGAAAGGTAACACATACACCAACAAAATTAGAGTCTATTAATTTGTATATTCTTCTTAGATATAGTTAGCTATAATACAATTTGTTTTCAAATATATAACTTAAACATTTCAACACATTTAAACATATTCCAACCATACTGGCAACAAAATAGTGAAATTAATTTAGGTAAGCATAACTTGTAAAATAGTTCTGTATTTTTGCTATGGGGTCTGAATAAAGAAATATCTTTCTCAAATCTGGTAACTACCACAATCGCACTCGTACATTTGAATCAAGACCATCTCATGTATGGTTACGTGTAAATTTGTACAGTGCTTTTATCACGAGCATCCAAGTAGGGAGCGTCAGTACAGCACGAGCGCACGTGTAATATTTTAAAAAATGATACGCACATAGAATACTTTGATAATTAACACAGTAGATTTTTAGTTGCATGAACAGTATCTCCCTAGAAACGATGCGAACCATTGGTAGGATGGACGGCACGATATCTGAATGTGTGTCAGGTCAAGCTAATTCCATTAGAAAATCAACAAAATCAATAAAACACACATCAATATAATACTTGTAATGGCTACATAAGAGACATGTACACTTCTTGAAATGAGTGTGTGCACTTTGGATTTGGATTTTTTACGTAGCTTTAACAATGATTCAGACGTATGTCTATGATGTATGCACTGTGTCATTTTATAGTGATGTCTCGCACTGGTGGATCATGTCACAGACATGTAATATCATGTCCCACCCATTCACATTATCCTGACACCAGCCCGACCAGTCCTTACACTAACCTCTTAGTGCTGAGAGCCTAGTGAAACAGCTGTTAGTAATATTTTATAAGCCTTTTATATGACTCGTTCAGGGTTCGAACCCGCGACCTCACGCAGCCAAAGCGGACGCTCAAACAACAAGGCCACTGGAGCTGTCTTTTAGAAACGAAACAGTTATAGAGCCTATGTTAACAAATAATACGTTACTACGTTATAAATCATTTTCTAAAATGTAAAAACGGTGAAGAAATGAAAAGCAAAATAATATTGAGATATGAATTTCAATATTGTTTTATACACAGGCAATACTATCCTTTATATCCTTCTACAAACGATTTTAAACTGACAAAATATACCACGACAAAGACAGGCAGATAGCCGAAAACTCGGTTCATCAAAGATATATATCCTTTGTTTTGTGATCTAATTTCTGAGCAAAGGTTTGATTGTATGAATCTCAGCAGGCATGCCGTGTCAAACACATTTAGATTGACCTACATACATGAATGTTTTGTTTTTATATGAGAGTACTGTATCGCCATATTAAAGATATTTAAAGTTAATTTGCCCTACGGAGTAGGGTTTGGAACAGTACATGGCCTTGTTCTAGGCAATATTCACAAGAGAAAAATATGTGTGGTGTACATTATTGAAATAAACTCCAATATAGATGTGATCCAATTAAATAATTTTTAAATGTTTGTCCATTACTTGAGATGTAATTTGTATCAAGTCGAAGACGAAAAAAATGATTTTTCATTCTACCCGATAACCGTGTCCGGGAATGTGATTGCCACGATTGTTAAATGTCATTTTTAATAATGGAATCGCTTTAACGTGTCTTGAGAGATAATGTGTTTCTCTGTCGGAAGACTGATGGAAAAAAAAGTTGTAGTAAAGACTCTTACTCCAGCTTGTATTGGTTGTAAGCTATTTACGTCATAAGCTATGTCAATAATAACTGGTGCAATAGGAGATATTATAATTAAGGAAGATTGGAGCCAGATGCCATTTTGTATATACGTTTAAGTTAGTGATTTTGTAGTCTGGATCCACAACTATCCAGCCTTTTGTTTCTCAACATAAAACGTCAATAGTTACTAAATATGTTTTAATCATTCGATTATGGCCATCTTATTTTTAACATTTTTGACCTCCCTTTTCTCAAATAATATATAGTCTAAAATTGACAAATTTTTAAAATATGTTTCTGACAAAACAATATGTTGTCGTGTAATCGCATGTTTTTATTATCTTATATGGATCCATAAAATCCCAAAGTTTTTATATTGCCTTATAAGATTGGTTGGCTTCTAACTGGTCATTTATAGTCATCGGAATGGCTTATACTAAAGTAAAACAACTATAGGAGCAATGCATATACTTATATATTGTGTTGCGTTTCTGTTTTCATTTATACTACACCGAGTAAAGATGGAAATATAGATAAATTAAATTTACGAAGCAATCGGAATTGTGAAATTTTCTCTAGGGCAACGAAGAGGTACTTCTGTGAAGTCCTCATAAGTCTAGTGAACTACAGGTATGTAAACCTGTATTCACGTAGTGTATGCCATGTACCACATGTGTGCCCCCCAAATAAAAAAAATAACATAAAAATTTAGTTTCTAAAAACATCCAGACCCTGATATAAGTTTTTGTTTAAAATCAAATTTCTCCTAATCTAGGTACTGCTTGTGTGTGTGTGTGTGTGATTATCTGTTTGTTTGTATATGTTATGACTGGTAGGTGGCTGTCGAGTAGTTAGGCCTCTGCATCACCATTGCGTCTTTGACAATACAGGTACCATTCCATTATGATGATTGGTATACCTATACTTTGATTCAGTGATCTCAGTGAGCTCCAAAATGTTTGGCAGTTCAACAACAAATGAAGTATGTTAAATAGTGACAAAGTACAAGAATCTAATGGAAACACGCCCTTCATGAACAGATTTATACAAATAAGGATAGAGAAAAGGATAGAAAACAGATTGGGCCTGGGTTGAAAATATTTAAATTATTGATCCTTTTTCCTTCTTTTGGGTTACACATATTAGTCAGTTTACGATGAAGCACGACCGAGTTCAGGCAGACTAGACTAAAATGGAGCTAATTCCTGTCGTTGTCCAGAATGTGGACAAGAAATCTCAACACAAATACATCGAATCTAAAATACACCAACGTGTAACTAAGTGTATTTTAGGCCCATGACAACAAACATCTCAGAAAGAAATGCATAAAGGTCGTATATACTATGTTACACAGATAAAGGACAAAATTAGACGTGTAATATGTGAAACCTTATAATACAAATTAAAAATGAAAACTTAATGTTGAGAACTGATACACTAGAGCTAATTAATCGTAGGCATGTTAAACTGCTAGGCTAGTTGTCAACGCACTAAAAGGATTGTACCATAACCTGATAAGGATATTAGTTTAGCCCATTTTTCATTTTTTAATAGATTTACAACAGAAACCTAACGATAGTTAATTCATTCGTTGTGTACAAGTCAATACATTATGGTACGTACTCTTAATGTATTTGTTGTGCATGGAAAATGTCAGTGATTAAGAATACATTTTTGGTGCGTATCTACTTTTTGCCTTGTTTATAAGTTATACATATATGTTTAAATGGGGATGAGTTCAATACCTAGCCTTGACTGTACCCTTGGAAGGTTATATAAACAAGTTCTGTTACAATTGCTGAGTTTGAATTTCATCAGAAAATGTAATTGCAACCTTATTGAGGTGGGATGTATAATTTTCAGACGAACATGATTAATAGTTTATATTTTAATATCAGTCTGTATGGAATCAGTTTTAGCTCCGTTCCTACATAATTTCTGAAAAGGTAATTATGTACTTTATTAATTGGATGTATCTAGTATAATTAAAATGTTTATTCTTAACATTGAGTTAGGATTTATTCAAACACATTCTTGATTATATTTATGTGAGGCAGCAAAGCTATATGCACAGAGGTTCAATTACTTTTAATGAGGCATCATCACATTCAGTATTGGAAATAACTCAGAAAAAAAGATTTTATACTTTTGGACTTGTGATACAACGCTTGATATTATTTGGGATTTCATTTACATTATTCTAAATCTTCTTATATTTCGATTGTATCGCCAATTAGTTTGTCCTTGAAATATACTAAATCGTTGGTTGTTCTTTTCTGTTACTTAGTTTAACACCACAAAACCTACATAATTATGCCACCATTAATTAACAAAGACTCTTATATATAACATTGACACATATTTACATTTCAAAAAGTAAGACACGCGGATTTAATGAGGGTATGAATGTTACTTTAGCTTTTGCTCTACTTGCTCCAGAGGTGTGGTAATAGTATTAGACTATAATTTCCGATTATCTTACAGGTGAAGAAAGACAAAATGGGAGATACAAGTATTATGGATATAGTTATCAATAGCATAGAACCGCGTTTATTATGATATAACTGGACCAAATAGTGACAGTAGTATATTAATGAAACATCTACTATACTGGTGACTTTTTGGTGCAACATGTAAGTTTGGTGATGAGTAACGTCAATTATCTTCCGTGTAGGAAGATGGAGTTATAATGTGTATACCAAAAAGTGTCAATCGAAACAATATATCTTAAACGGGACACATATCTTTCCTCTAATATATCCTTTAATATATCTTCTACAATTTTGATTTGACTGAAGGGATAATATGATTACAGTTGTATTCCAATAAGTTATGTATAACGAAAAACCTGATCTATTCATCCGACATGCACAGGTGATAATATTATGAGTTTATATGATTGTACATTTAACAATATCATCTTCTTTATCTATTCCTTTAAGTGATTTTGGAAACGCATATATAATGTAGAAAACATATTATACTTTAATGAGCCTGTTTTTATAATGTTTCAAGCATTTGTATTCAATCTTCAAATCTATAGAGGTGTGAGTATGCAAGTGTCGAAAATGGTTTAATTTGTATAGAGGAATCATACAATGTAACCTTATTTCCAACTATGTCTTTATTTTATGTGTGGAACTATATGCTCATATGATAATACGTATTAGGAATTTTAAAAGGATACATGTCGGTGGTACATATCATAATGATTCTCATTATGTAAACACAGAACTTTTGATATTTCATAAAAAGCTTATATATCTGATTTGGACTTTTCAACAGTTCTTCGGTTTTAGTATTGAGCAAATTAATATTCGTTGGATGCTGATCAAGCAACACAATACAATTATGTAATTATTATAATCTTGAGTAAAAGTACAATGAGGTTGTATTCATCGGTGTTACATTCGCGGCTAATTTAGAGACGAATACAAGTTTTAAAAACAATAAATTAATCATTTAATTTACAGTAATTGCGTACTTCAGAATAATAGCAGTGATATAAAATGTTTGCTATTTTAACAATGTCTTGTGTTTTATTAATTTTATGAATCATCTACTTAATACACTCAATGCACTCTTTTAAACGCTTTTATAAGACGGAGTAAAATAATACGAACATTATTAATAATAAAGTTCTTTAAGAGCGTGTTAAAAATTATAAATTAATCTTTTCTTAAACTTACTTCCCTTAAGAGAATGTTGCTAGGGAATTTTGACAATCTCATTTGGTATCGAGAATATTTTGTTCGTTCTTTAAAAACAACAAACAAACAAAAATTACACGAATCTGTTAGTTAAAAAAGTTGTGATAATTATTTATACTATTTAAGTACATGAGAAACGTAAACGGGATGAGAGTTGAAACCAAATTTGTTAAATGCCGTTACTGTCTATGCAAACAATTTCAATTGACTATTGACAATTTCAAAAGTTACGTCTGCTTTTGAAGTAACATCCTTGCTTACTATTATTATAGTGAATACTATTACATCATTAGTTTTTTTAATGCAATTCCCATTTAAGCGATATATATATAGAAGAGTAATATTGTTGACATTACTTCATACAGCGATGTGTATACCCATCTTCGTACTACCGTTCTGCTCATAACGGTAATATTGATCATGCTGATGATTTGTCGGATATTGATACATTGCAGGAACAATTATAGTCTCGTATCAGGTATAATTAATGTACATATACAATAGTACTTGTCACAGTGTTTTCGTTTCCTTGTCGTCTGATCAAAAAGTCAGCTCAATATTTGCTTCAGCTATAATATTTGTAACTTCGTATCTTGCAATCTCAGTTTGTTTAAGGATTGGGATATGTAACACTTTCCATTTCCATGGTGTTTGTTTCTTTTGTGGGTTTCGTTTGGTTTTGTATATAAAGCCTGTTTTATCAAATGCGACCTACCTTGACCATGTAAGATATGATCACAAATCACGATATATATATAATATTTCGTTTTAAATGAGCGGCGTAAATACAAGGTACAATAGGCGGTTCTTCATGAACTATATATTATATAATATTTCGTTTGAAATGATCTGCACAAGTACAAAGAAAAATAGGCGATTCTTTATATCTCTGAACTTCATCAACTGTTACTACACGAACAGGATGAGGCTTATCTATTGTAGCAGCAGAGAGGGTGAACAGACCACGTTTTCAAGCAAAAATAAGGCTTCCAGATCATGTTTTCGAACAAAATATGGCCTATAGATAACGTTTTCGAACAAAATATCAGGTTTCCAACAAATCTCATTTAACCAAAAAAAAAGTCTCCATTTTTGCAAAAACGGAGATTTTACGATTTTTTAATCAATTGTGCTCGCAACGATGTGGTCATCCACCCTCTCTGCTGCTAGAACTTTCAGTTCTGGGTTAATAATTCTTATACGATTTTAACCGAATATTTGATCCAGTCCTTAGGACGAAAATCATTTATGATTTCACAAACAGACTAATCGCTAACACCTCTTCTTGTAAATCAATCAGATTATTTGACTGGTCGGTGAGTTTGAAATTAATTCTGGTTAATGAATTATTATGGCATCGCATGTAGACAGGATTAATTGGGTTTTCAATAATTAGGAATCCTGGAGGAGCTGTTGGTGCAAACGAATAAAGAATATATCCCTGCTGAGCTTGATTTGATTGCTCTAGATTAATCTGATAGCTTCCTTCAATTACATCACATACTAAATTAAGCGCAATCACTGAGGATATATTCACGTTGAACGGAGCGATATGCCTACCGCCACCGTCTGGGTCATTATTGTGTTTGAGGATTTTTATTTCCGGTGATGTAGTTTTTTTCCATGCATCATGAATTATTTTAAAACCAACATCGATGGCATCACTGAGAGATTTTTGTAGTTCTAGGATATTATATCCTGGTAGTTTGAATGTCGGAATATCCTTCACGGAGATTTTATAGTCTGTTGCAAAAATATCTCTTGTTTTAGGATTACTTTCACTTAATACCTCTTGAATGATTTGCGCATTAAATGTTTCCATGTCATTGATGATTTTGTTACATGTTTCTACAACGCTGATAAATTCATCTTGGGTGAGTGTGCCGGATCTAAGGGATATAAACAACAACGAAATATCGCTATTAATCGCTCCGAAATTTACAGTGGGGTCATCCGGTTGAAGAATGTGGTAGATCTTCTTAGTGGGAGGATCTACCAATTCAATAAAAAAATACAATTTATCATAATCTCTATAACTCTTTAATGGATTATCAGGTTTTATTCTGTCGGTGATATAATCAGTTTTTTGTGGTTCTGGCAAATCAACAGTTTTTTCCCCTGGTGGTAATTCAGGCCATCCTAGTACGGTTCTAATAGAACTTTGATAGATATCTACGACGTATCCTTCTGTGTTTATCTCAATTGCGGATGATAGTGTCGGCTCATGAACTGTTATAGCGATTTTTGACTCTACTCCAGTAATCGATTTTATTCTACGCGCGAATTCATTATTGATTTGTTCGATTTGGTATGACCCTGTTGGTATCGAAACGACGTTCCAGTCTGGGGTACCGTCGTCCTTATTCTTATACGAGAACACCAGTGAATTATTCGGTTGTTGACCACCAAATGATTTTGATCTGATATTAGGCCAACTGTGATACACTCGTAGTTTTGCTAGCGCTATCTCCTTCACGGGGACTGGGCTAGGGAAATTCACACTAAACTCGGGTTCCGTTGATGTTATTGATATCATACTGGTTTGTACTGGGTTCGTGTTCTCCACTATTTGTTGAAGTAATTCCATCGGTGTCGTCATTGTTATTATACTCATGTTGTCGCTCTAATTTTGACACCGCAGAATCATAAATACTGACCATCACTGAGAACTCACAATTTGGTATGGTTGAGGTTATTGAGATCATTCTGGTTTTTGGGTTCGTGTTTTCTAATTCCATCGGTGTTGTCATTGTTATTATACTCATGTTGTCGCTCTAATTTTGATATCGCGGAATCAAAAATACTGACCATCGCTGAGAATTCACTATCTGATATAATTGTATTATCGAGTGACGACGATATCATCAATGATAATTGCGAGTATGCGGTTGATGCAATATGAAATTGAAGTAAGTAATTCTGCAGTTTACTCTGGCTGCATGATGATATCTTTTTTGCTATCCCGGTTGATATACCCCCGATTGTAGCCACCGCAGAAATGCAAATTGGAACTACGACCGGGGCAATCATTGTAACCGATGCAAGTATTATTCCGGCGCCAGCGAGAACGCTTGACAAAGAGTACACAATAACATCAATTGCGGTGATTCTTCGTCGGTATTTTTTTATTTTTATTTGATACTCCTCAGTGAGGGTTTTGAGTCTATTCTGAAATTCTCTGACCTGATCATAGCGACATTGAGTTGATGAAATCATTTTTATTTTAAAAACACTAGCGTTTTCAATTGTGAAATCCTTTCAATTTATTTGCTTAAATCCGCTACGAATTCCACATACCAGGTTGCTGGAATCCCAATCAAATTTTTATCAGTAGCTGTTATAGTGAACTTTTCAGTTGTATCCTTGTCGATGATCGTTGAAATCGTATTATTAACCCCGGATGAACTCGACGATGATATATTAAATTGAGTTAATGGTGTTACTAGTGTTAATCGATAAATACCCTTAACGGTTGCAGTGATATCTAATTTGTTGTTTGTAGGTGTCCACGCAAATGATCCGTGTTGGATTGTATATACTACGTTATTGGTTTTCTCGTGAGGAATTTTTGTTTTTTCAATGATTGTTATCATCCTCGAAAAATCACCTTTGATGGCTTTGATGAAGTTTTTCGTCTCATCGATGGATTTTTTAATATCCGGGAGTTTTATTTCAATTTTATCTAACGGGGTTCCAATAAATTTATCAATGATATTTCTACGAAATGATGTAAACTGTTTTCCGTTTTCTTCAATTCTAGATTCAAGTGTTGTTAGTACAAACACAGAATTGTTTAACTCATCGTTGAGAGTTTTTAATCGATCTGTAATCGTCGGAACGAGTACACCCGGTTTGAGTTTACCCTGATCGGAAAATAGCGCGATAGTATTCTCGATTGCGTTTCGTTGTTTAACTAAAATATCATCCAGAGAGACATCACTAGTTTTCAATTTACCCTGATCGGAAAATAGCGCGATAGTATTCTCGATTGCGTTTTGTTGTTTAACCAAAATATCATCCAGAGAAATATTACTGGTTTTCAATTTACCCTGATCCGAAAATAACGCGATAGTATTCTCGATTGCGTTTCGTTGTTTAACTAAAATATCATCCAATGACACATCACTGGATTTCAATTTACCCTGTTTGTCTTGAAATACAACTATTTCATTAGGATCAACATTTGTTAAGTTCAACGTCTCAGCTATTTCATCTTTGATTAGTTTTTTTACATCCTTGACAGAATCAGGTGGTGCAGTGTCATCGGGTTTGGGTTTCAAAGATCTCCCCCAAATATCAATCATGTTATTGTAAAACTCTTTCTCTCTCTAAAATCGTTTCGATTTCCAGCGATTACTAGTGTATTCATTAACGACAACATGTGGTGGTTTTCCGCTTGGGTTACTCAAGGAGTTAGAAATAGCGTCAAGGACATTTAATACTTCGCTGCCGCATATTGGTGGGTCAATCATCGTTTGTGTTGGTAGCGTAGAATACCAAGTCTTCATTGGAAGGGTTTTTATATACCGCATAAACTCTTTTGGTGGGGCTAATCCATATGAATCGAAATAAACAATCCCACGTGGATCAATAGCGTATGCAACCCAGTGAGTTCCAGGTCCGGTGCTGTTATCTAAATTAATGATTCCGGTTTCAACGCTGTTTGGTTGATGTGGTAATTGATCTTTCATAAAGACACCTCTGAAGTTTTTAATCACTAGTTTTTTAGCAGCATCCATTAAATCAAAATTGGACATAGGAACCATCGAAGATTTGGGAACCATAGGTTCCTGAATTAATAAATCGTTCCTGGTAGTCTTAGACCCTTTCCGCTGTACCACGAATACGGGGTTCCTGGTAGTCTTAGACCCTTTCCCTTTTTTTATATCCTTTCCCAGTTGCCTTCTTTAGTGCCATTCCTGCTGCAGTACCAACGGCTCCTAACGCTGCCGCTTTAGCCACCGCTGGGGCTGCTGCTGCAATCAATGCTGGAATCGCAGCTAACAACGGAAATATACCGCCTGTTTTAATCATATTTTTGATAGCAGCCGCAGAGAGAGTAATCTGAACACCCCTTTTTGCTACTAGTGCATCATTGAAATGTTTCACCTGACGAGTTGTCAGCGATAGTTTATTTGCACCACCAGTCATTTGGTTGGGTTTCAACGTGATTGTGGTTCCACATTTTTTAGCTGTTTCCGATTGCAATTTTTTTAATTGACCGGGAGTTAACGCAACACTAATAGCACTATATGACATTATATATAATTGATTGATTCTAATTCAATGAAAAATCGAGAAAATCAATCAAAGATTTTCCACTGGTGCATCTACCACTCTCATTCTTCCACCAACACCTTCAAGGAGCATTGATTTGTCGCTGAGAATGACAGCAACCGCTCTATAATCAGCAATAGCACCACGAGTCACATTAGCTCTAAAGTGTATATCAACAACAGATTGTCTCATCAAATCGAGATGTTCCAGTGAGAAGTAATAGATCGGATACAGATTCTTAAAATCAAATTGTGCTATTTGCAAACCAGTATCGACATTTTGATCGCGTGCCATAAATGACAACAGACGATGATAAACTCGTGCAATATGATTTTCTGTGTAATTAAGTTGTATATCCTCGGATGGTTCCTGTTGGCCGTTTATTCTCAGTGAGACGTCTTTCACACCTAATTGATTAAATATCATATGACTGGAGAGTTGATTGCCAACTCGTGTGTTATCCTGTAACGCAATAAATATATGACGTGGCGCAGAAACGCCTTGTTTTGATGCTAGGTTCCAAGTGAATAACCCGTTGATATTTGATTGTTTAACATCTGTACTCACGGTTTGCCAACTTAGTAATGATTTTCCTCCTTGGTCCATAAATTATAGTAATCGTTCTTCTGCGGTAATTGCTGGAGTCAACACTGGCATCCACAATAATATTTTTGTTAAATTGACTTTACCGGCATCAGCATTGGGATTTGCAGCATCTGCTGGAATCCTCCAGATTGCGTCATTATCATCACTCTTTCGTACAAGCGATACTGTATGCTTCGCCCCGTAGATAACTTTTCTGACGTTTCTACAGAATCCAAATATGTGATGCAGTGGAATCGCGCATAAAAATGATTTACGCGCTCCTTGCAACATTGAGTTTCGTGTTGCAGCTCCTAGATTGAAATTAGCATCGTTGTTTATAATCATATTCTCGACATCAGCATCACTATTATCACGTTTTTTTGGTCGTCTTACAACAAATTGATTTCCACCAGCTGTATTTGTAACATCTTTTGCAAACATCATAGAGGGTCCTGCTGATCTTGTATAATCATCGGAATATCTCGCTAACCCTATTATTGTTGTAGCCACATCAACATCGCGATCTATCGACTCGATTTCTTTTCCATCAATGAGATATCTAGCACTCTCAAATAGCGCCATGATACCATTATTGACAAACCCGACTTGAGTACCAGCTGGATACGGTGCTGGTACAGCAGGAGTATCATCAGCTGTTACAAGTTCTCCTTCGATTTCGATAAACGCTTCACAGGGTAAAAAGTATTTACTGGTATCATGGACTTGAAGATCAATTCTTGCTCGATTTTTTGAGTCTATGGCATGATAGGCGTAATATTGATAATCGCGTACAGAATCATCCTTGCGAACTGGGGCATCTATATCAAACGCTGGATCAGGTGACTGTTTGAACATTTTATTCTATTTATCAGAATCTAAATAGTGAAATCGTAAACGATTTTTCCATTCTCATCGTCGTAGTTTTTTAAAGTCACTTCCTGCTATCATATTTGCAATATTGCTTTGGTCGGGGGTTAAAGCCATCGACGCTAATTTTTCGTCTACTGCGTTATTTATAATTCTACTAACACTTGCAGGCATTTCCGCTGTAGATGGCAATGGTACCGGTTTCTTTTTTCGTCTCACTAATGATGTTATTTTATTCTTCGCAGTTGAAAACGCTTTTCCAGCAAAATCTCCAACAGCACTAATACCCTTATCACGAATAACATCAATGGCTTTCATTCCTAGTTGTTTAGCCAACGGCATCACTTTTGGAGCCATTCTCGCAAATAACCCTGCAATGGCATTGCCTAAACCATCTCCGTAGTATGCTCTATAAACTGGAAACCGTGAATTAACTACGTAGACGGGGGTTGGTTTATCATGATTGTAGTGTATGATCATTATTTGAAATCAGAAACAATTTTTCAATTGACTTTTCAATTCAGTCACTATGATACCCATTTGCTAACTCGTCAATGAAATCTCGATATGTGCTGATATCCATGATACCACCCTGAAATAATCGTCTACAGATATCAGCTGCTTCATTAATTATTTCCGGTGAGTTATTTCCAGCTCGGAAACCTCCTACAAGAACTTCTAATCGTGATATATCATTGATAACACTACCAGGACATGTCGTGGTAGAGTCAAAGACTCCAGCGTTGAAATCCTTTGGATTTCCAATCGAATATCCTTTTCCGCTTGTTTCCTCAGTTGTACCAGTTGCGCCCTCACTATCATCAAGTAATTTCCTTTGTCGGCCTCGACCTTGTTGTTTTTGTATACCATAGCTATCAACTCCTACTTTAAAAGTTCTGTACTCAATTGTATCCTTTTTCAAATTACCAGTAATCTCCTTGTTTATTTTATATAACCAATCTACCCAGTCGTCTCGTTTAATTCTACTGTTTTTATACTCGTCTTTTAAAAACTCTTCCCTTGAATAATATTTTTGGATAGCGAAAACGCCAAAATCAGCATAATCTTCGAGTTTTATTAATTGAGATTCTTTGATTTCTGTTATAGCTCCTTCGGTGAATTTGTCTATAAAGGGAACACCTCTTGGGGTGACGACATCAACAGGTTGTGGTTCAGGTGTGGAAACTCTTTGAGTTTCAGGCGCAGAATCATCAATATCAGCTAATCGTTCATACTCGCGCTGAGTTTTTATATCACTGGATAACTGTTGTATCCCTGCGCGTGTTTGTCCGGTCTCTGCTGCTATCTTTTCAAGCGTATCAAGCAGCGGCGCCTTCTTTACTCGTTCTCGCTCAGGAATATCTCCATATATCGCTGCTTCAGTTAACTTTTTCACATCTTTGGTCGCACTTGTTATCGGAGTAAACAGTTGTTCACTTGACACAGAAAAGTCAGTCTGCGCTTGTTGTCGTTGTTGTAGTTTATTCCGTACAGAGTCACGAATTGGTACAAATCTCCTGATTGCATCAAGTCGTTCACGAGCTAATCGGGTTGTTAATGTTTTATTGACCATTATTTGAAATCAGAAACAATTTTTCAATTGCAAAACAATTTTTCAATCCGACCTAACAGACGAAAACACTTTTTGTTACATGTCAGACATGTCAGTTAATTTTTAACACGATCATAGAAGCGTTATTTCATCCTATAACAGCTTCGTTCATCGATGGCGAAAGTCACATAATTGCTATAAATAAATAATACTGATAGTTTCGCCATTCTATTTTTGATCAATCCGAACCAGCCATCAATTTTTTATTCACTGATTTCAACAGTTTTAATCAAAAAATGCTAAAAAAAAATTAAAATCTCTATGAGGGACGGTCACAATCAAATAGTGATAAATGGTTGGTCAATCAAAATTGTTCATTTTCTTGAATTAACGCCCGTAGGTTTCTAACTTTAGAATTAACCTCTTTTTCCAATTCGTATTCGTACCCCAATTCTTTTCGTATTCGTTCTACGATGGTATACAACGGAGCGAACACACTTACGTCACTTGAGAATGCGAGAGAGTCCCGAATAGAATTCTGAATTCTTTTGATGAGCGCATACTTCTTTGGTAGCATATATTTATTGTTGTTAACTCCGTATTCTATATCCTGAAAATCAGACATGATTTGATCAGAATTTAACCCATCTGATAGTTCAATATCCCAACTTTTCAATTTTGAAATCTCGGATATGATGCTATTCATGTTTTCAGAATTCATTATTCTATAATAATGATATATTTCTAAATGAAAAATATGACGCATTAGACGTAACTAAATCGAATTTTCTGTCCTGTCTTTTTAGAAATAGCCGTTTTGGTTATTCCCTCTGCAACTTTTCGTACTGAGGGTGGACAAATATCGATGTGCCTACCGGCTTCATTCATTGATTGAAATATTTTTTCTTCGTTAGTTGTTGTATTCAAAGATTTTACTGGTCTCGCTTTTTTTGAGCATTTTCCAGTCTCTCCTCTTTTCAAATTCTCACTTTGTGTGATAGCTTGCAGATTTGATAAAGAATTGTTTTTCGGATTAGAATCGATATGATCAATAACAAAATCATCCTCGATCAATCCATTGAAACATTCATACACGAAACGATGATTGAGATATCTCTTCTCCCCGCCAACAGTAAACATCAAGTACCCTTGATTATTCACAGAACCAACTGATTTCTTCAGTCTGCGGTTTCTTACAACACCATCACTGGATGCTTCATAATTTGTGATCACAGGGTGTTGTCTGAATTCTTGGTTCATTCGTATACATAATACTATTGTTTGTCTAATTCATTTTTTGGTTTAATGATAAATCTTTCGATGTAGTCTTGAGGAGTTCTTATGATTTTATCCTTGATACTGACTTTGTCAGCGTCAAGAATACTGACTTTGTCAGCGTCAAGAATACTGACTTTGTCAGCGTCAGGGTCATAATTTCTGATTGATTGTCCATTTTTTATTCTTTTATCATAATAACGCTTCAATTCCCTGTATCGCTTACCACCGCAATTTAGACACAACTGAGATTTTCCCCTGACCCCAACCCCACATAGAATACAGGGTAACGGACCAAGGCTTCCACGACAAAAGCTTTGCATATGATACCCACAAAACTCATTTCTGCATGATTTGTTACACGGGGTTACTGATCCAATCATAAGCCACTTGCAGTGATTCATTATATAAAAATCTTTCATTTAAATGCTTGTTTTAATTATAGCATGAGGGAATTAAGGAGAACGCCTTCGAAAAATGCTGATAAGGAGTTTAAGAGATTATTAAAAATCAATCCTAGATTTAATCTCGATAGACCCAAAAAACGTCCAATAGACGGAAACATGAAATAGTTTAAGAGATTATTGAAAATCAATCCTAGATTTAATCTCGATAAACCCAAAAAAACGTAACAAACGTCCAAGAGACGGAAACATGAAAGAGTTTAAGAGATTATTGAAAATCAATCCTAGATTTAATATCGATAGACCCAAAAAACGTCCAATAGACGGAAACATGAAAGAGTTTAAGAGATTATTGAAAATCAATCATAAATTTAATATCGATAGACCCAAAAAACGTAACAAAATCAATCCTAGATTTAATCTCAAACGTCAAAGAGACGGAAACATGAAAAAGTTTAAGAGATTATTGAAAATCAATCCTAAATTTAATCTCGATAAACCAAAAAAAACGTCCAAGAGAGATTACCCCTGGAAAGATGCTCAATTCAATCTCGATATAGTTTCTAATACACCAAAGAATACAATTCTTGATAAAGCCATGATTAGTAAAATCAGAGACTGTTTTAATGAATTCAAGCGTGATGGAGCATCTTATTGTTTTTCAACATTTCGAATTGATGGTGTTGTTGACGCTACCATGAATGATGAAAAAGCAGCAGTGATAATTTCACGTGTTGGGGAAAAACGGCATTTTTTCCGAGTCAAATTCATTATCGAAGTCGATGGCAAATGGATTATTAGGGATAAATTTGAACCAATCCTCAAGAATAAAAAAGCTGTCATTGTGAGTAGAGATTCAAAACCAGGAATTCTAACCGGAATCGATAAGCCATACTACGAAAGATCTTATCCCGTAACAGCAATGGTATATGGGATATATCCGTTAAATGATAAACCCGATATCGCAAAACTAGCTCCTATGAAATATTCTAGTTCACTGAATTGTGTAGCAGAACGAATAATAGAACACTTCACAACTGCATCCCGAGGAAATAAACTAACTGATCTAAGACGAAAAAAATAACCGAGTGGGAATTAACGGTAAAACAGCACGGTGCAAAGATTTCTGATATAGCTAAATTAGAAGCATCATTAAAATTCCCAATATCAGTAACAACAATAACCGGAGAAGTATTATACGAACCGAAATATCAATCGCGAGGAGCCCCAATACAGATTATTGATCATAACAAACACGCGTGGACACCTGCGGTAACAATATTTCCACGAAAACGAACCGTGAAATATATCCCTAAGGAGTTCGTCGGGGATGTTTTCTATGAAGAGAGATTATTTGATGCTATTCATGCGTTGTGTAAAGATGATCCTGTGTCAGTGTGGTTACTTAGAAGTGATGAAGAATTCGATCAATTTGTAAAACCAAATGGTGAATTATATCGCGTTGAAGAATTAGATAACAGAATGAGAAAAATCGCTAGTGATTTTTCACCGGAGAATTCCCATGAAAAACTACTCACGGATAGTTTTACTATTCCATCAGTGGTAGCTCACTTCGCAAGAGAAAAAAACTCATGGCGTCCAACACGAAGTGATTTTCTCGAGGATGTTAAATTGAGTTGCGTCGACTTTGGTCATGGAGGACTGTGGAATACGAAATACTCACGTGATGGTATGATTTCAATTGATATAGCCGCGTGTTATCCCGGAAGTTTTCTCGGATATGGGGAATGCGCTGAGTACTTCAAACGATTTGGACACCCCACGCATGAAATGACTCGTGTTGCGATTAATGGACCATTGCCTGATTTTGATTTAACCGGATTCGCTCGTGTGATATCATTCGAATTAGCTACAGGGTTACATCCGTGTAGTTATGTTTGGCTCGTTTGACACCTATCTGAAAAACACTGGATGCCAATAGTGCTATTGAGATATATGATTGATTGTGGTATGCTAATATCGTTGATTGTTTCCGAGGCTATTATATGCTATCGAGCTCAGAAAGAAGTTTGGCTACCACAACCCGATCTAGATAGAATAATCAACGAACTACGAAAACAGTTTCCAGATTTCAGTGAAGAAGAAATCATAAATTGGTCTAAGAAGTTATTTGAAATTAAAAAAGAACAAGCAAAAGATCTCGGAAGAAGAATAATCGGTAAATTTACCCAGGGTGGACGATACGACAACGCAAAATACTCTTCGCGGTTGATCATAGATGTCGCTGAATACGATTTTATTGTAGCGGATTTAATGAAACAGGGAAAACTTGTATCCCGTAAGGATGCTTTTCTATCCAATGGTGAGAAATTAGGTACGGTTGTTACCTACTGTGATGGATATAATTCCCAGTACACACATTTGAGAAGTTCAATGCTAGCCTATGCTTCTATTAATCTATTTTCGATGATAAATAGATTTCCTAATACCGCGGTTAGAGTGGCCACTGATTCGATGAATATACACAATAAGTACAAATCAGCTGTAGCGGCATTCACAGATCCCGAAGAAAATTGGGGACGTTGGCGATTTAAAAAGGAGATGCTACATGAGTATTGTGAATCCGCAGACGTTGCCATGGATGATAAATATCTTTGTTGTAACCGTATTGAAATTCAATCAGAATTTTCTAATGCACCACCGGTATCTGATCCAGTATGTAGATACAAGACAGTTTATTTAAACGGTTGTGGTGGGTCAGGAAAGACAACTCGTGCAATTGAATTATTCCGTCGTGGAAACGCTAGCGTTTCTAACATGATTGTACTAACACCGACTCACAGACTCGCCAGAGAGATGATACAACGAGGGGTAAATGCTTGCACTTACCATAGTTTCTTTCGATGGAAGGGTGACAAATGGACTCCTGAGCGTATGGGTGATAAATTCATTCCTGAAATCTTAATTTGGGATGAAATATGCACAGTGTCATTAGATGTATTAAAAACATTTCTTGAGTGGTTGTTAAACAAAAACACAAAAGTCGTCATGTACGGTGATCACGGCCAACCACCACCATTTGTCGGTGCATCTCCACATGAATGGCTAAGGGGTTTTGTAGACTATTATGAAGAAATTACCACTGATTATAGATCAATTGATGAACGATTACGAGAATTCAAAGCGCTAATTAGATTACAACCGGATAGAATCCAATGCGAAATAGCGCGTGAAGTGATTTCAGAAACTCCTATGAATGATTTCTGGGAAAGATGGAGACCAAATGATTTGATAATTGCAAGTAGAAAAATAGTCAGGGACACACTTCAGATGAAGCTATTTGAATTGCATAAAGAAAAATTTGCAACGCTTCCAGTACCCCTTTGTTATAGGCCATCGGATACACGAAAACAGAATATTGAAGTTGATATTCCAGGACAGAGTGAAAAACAAATTCTCGTATTAAATGATATTGTGCTGGTTGATATCAATGTCGTTGAAGATGCATTGCGTGCTAATAAATCCCCGTGGACGCTAGGATACGCAGCAACAATACACTCTTCACAGGGATTGACTATATCGGATACAATTGTTTGGATGGTGGATAATCACATCGAATGGTCGAATTTAGTCTATCTCGCAGTATCCAGAGTACGAAAAATAAATCAACTTCGAAGAGTTGTTTTCGATGATGAAATCATTGGTGATGATAATGACACAACAATAAGTGATATTGATGTTAGCATCATTAATAAAAAAACTCTCCGGTTATAAACAACAGGATAAAAAAAAACAACGAGAATTTGATATTGATGCTAAATTAATAATTACACTGAAGAAACAACAGAATAATCACTGCGCGAGTTGCAATTGTATAATGCATTGGCAGTATTCGGATAAGGATCCTCGCCAATTCACCGTAGACAGAAAAAATAACAATCTCGGTCATGTCAGAAATAATGTGATGTTGACTTGTCTTGAGTGCAATAGACGCAACGGTGCTAGTTAAGACCATGCGGTGGCAATTGAGTATCCTCGGGAATCACTTGTAGTTGTTGTCGAGTAAAACCCCGCTGAGGGGCAGTTGAATCCAGTTTATAGACTGGAGGTCTACCAGTTGATCGTGTTATACTAGATATCTTATGCGTAGTGACGCTCCAAATAGGATCAGTAGCCCTTTTTCTACCCCCTTCAAGCTCTCCTGGTTCGTATAAGTACCTCACAATGACATTACTACCAAGAATTGGTTCTTTGAAATCTTTTTGTGGTTGTACGGGTATAGACTTCTTTTTAATAGCGTTGATAGGTTTCATGTTGATTGTTCTAGTAATCTCGTTATTCAGTGCAGTAATCACAGATGCTAATCTTTTAACCCATTCACGGGATCGCTTTTCTTGAATGAATTCTTTTGCGTATTGATATCCAAATAACCGCTCAGCAATCGTCCGATTAAATCATTCTACAATGGCCTGATCGCGATGTAACGCAGTATGCCCTCGTCGTATTGTGACATTGTGATGTTTCATTGTTGATAACACTACACCCTGAAATTCCTTGCCAGGATCAACTTGTAACAGATTTGGCCAACGCAGAGGACCTCGTCGATAGTCCTTTCAAATGCAGAAGCGACTTCAGTGGCTGATTTTGTTTTTAACGGTTCTGCTTCTTTGTATCGACTTGCAATATCAACTACGGTTAAAGCGTATTTGTAACCACGATCATGTGGCAGAAATAATATATCAGCCTGATGAACTTCATTAGGAGCGGTCACATCAAAATGCGAGAATTGAATTTGTTTAGGCGGTGGTAGATAAATTTGCCATAGTGCCTGTTTGGATAACCAATTAGCCGCAGTGGTTTTTTTCACTTTTGCAGCACTAGCGAGTTTATGGACTGCTGATTTACCCCTCCAGTATCCTCTTGGGGAATAATAAATTGATTCCATATTATTAATTACCAGCACCTAACATCAATTTACTTTTCATAGCCGATTTTATCGAAAATGAAGACAATTTTTCTTTGAAGGATTTATCAGGAATAGCATTTAACGCATGAATTAATTTCACATCTGCTAGATGCCTGTGTTGCAGGTTGCTGCTTTTATAAGCAACATCATGAAGGTGACAGGCCTTATCAATGGCGTTTATTGGTTCTTCACCGGGTCGGGACTGATTTTGATCATTGAGTCTGATATCAAGTCTGGTTCCCGGTCCACAGTAGCTATATCCTGGAAGGTGCTTTTCTCCGGGGTACTTTGCCCATGGGGTTCCAGGGAGCTTTGCCAATTTGGCTGCGATATCACCTCCTCGTTTTTTTTAAAAATCAGATCTCATAGACACAAATCTAAATTTCTTTGTACCACATTGCACGCATTTACCAGAAAGCGCTGATCGGTTATTTTTAGTTGTAACCGTCGTCACATCATCTGTGCCAGTACGCGTTTTACACTTCACACAATATAGATCCATAATTTATGTATAGAAATATGGATATAATTGATTTTCAGCGACTAAAACAAGAGAACCAATTAAGCATCATGCAGCGCTACCAAACTCTATCCGGATGATTATAATCGGGCCATCTGGATCCGGTAAAACGCAATTGTTGCTCAATTTAATAATGAGATGGATGAAGTGGGATAAGTTGTATTTAATTGCCCCTAGCGTAGATGATCAACGATGTTATGAAGTGTTAAAGGATTTTAACGAGAATGCATCAGAAATTAAGGGTGAGAACGCCATTGAATTTATAACCGATATCGATGAAGCACCGAGTATTGATGATATTGATGGAGATATTAACAATTTAGTCGTATACGACGATATAATGTTGAATAAACAAAAAAATCCTGCTAGAATATTTTCCCGTGGGCGTCACAAAAACACTGACGTGATATATGTCACTCAACGCTACACTCAGGTTCCAAAAGTCATCAGAGATAACTGCAATATTCTTTCTGTATTCAATGGAGTTGATACTCATACTCTTAGAAATATTTGGCAGACATGGTGTTCTGATATGGACTTCAATCAATTTCGAGATTTCTTTAGTCATGCTCAGTCGACTCCGCACGGATTCGCAACAATAAATTTGCATGATCCTCGGACACGATATCGTATCGGACTTGATCAAATATTCCGTTAAAATCGTAAAAGAATTATTAACCCAGAACTGAAAACTTTAGCAGCAGAGAGGGTGGATGACCACATCGTTGCGAGCAAAATCGTAAAATCTCCGTTTTTGCAAAAATGGAGACTTTTTTTTGGTTAAATGAGATTTGTTGGAAACCTGATATTTTGTTCGAAAACGTAGTCTATAGGCCATATTTTGTTCGAAAACCTTATCTGGAAGCCTTATTTTTGCTTGAAAACGTGGTCTGTTCACCCTCTCTGCTGCTATTGTTGTTTTGTTAAATGTCCTAATAAGATTAACTTTCATTGTTCTAATGGTGACCACTGAAACAAGTGGAAAGTACACGCATTGTCAATGTATTTGCACACTGATGCCAGTGTAGATAAAGTCAATAGTCATATTTAAATCTAAATATGCACTTCCGCCAGATATTCTAATACTAATATTGAAGATATGGTGAAGTCCATTTATTTTTTGGAATTTCTAAATAAAAAACCTTCATCTCTGCTTGTCATTTCTGGTAATCTAACTGGGAATGGCATGTAAACATGCTAGTTTTCAGTGTTAAGGAATATCCCTAGTTTGTATTGAAGCATGTCTCTGTATATCCTTTTAGACCTAATTAGCATTTCTTTTTAGCATATCTTAAATTGAATGATTGAAGACCTGTATATATCAGTAGTCTCCAATATGCAAATGAACACATATACACAACACACGCGCACGCACGCACGCACACACACACACACACACACACACATATATATATATATATATATATATATATATATATATATATATATATATATATATATATATATATATATATATATATATATATATATATACCGGTGTCTATATATATATATATATATATATATATATATAGAGAGAGAGAGAGAGAGAGAGAGAGAGAGAGAGAGAGAGAGAGAGAGAGAGAGAGAGAGAGAGAGAGAGAGAGAGAGAAGAGAAAGAGAGAGAGAGGGGGGAAGAGAGTAATGATGAATGCTTACAGACGTACACATCTTGCATCACCATTTGTTAAATGCTCACAAAACATAAACTTAAATAAGTAAAGAAAACCTTTGTACATGCCCTACTGCACAGATTAAGAAAAATAAATATAGAGTTGAAAAATAGATCAAAACAAACACTTTTTGATTGACATTCTAGATCTTTGAAACTGAAAGCTATATTTAGAGACAAACTTAACTAGTGAAAATCACCAGAAAACCGAATCATAACATTTATTTTACAAACTAGTGTGGCGTTGAAGTAGAGGTGATGCATTATGTAAAAAAAGGAAATTAAAAAAACTGTTACCGTCTTCCAATTTTAAAGTCACATATATATATCGGTATTTTACTTCAGGTTACAACATGCGGTGGTACATTATAATTATATCGTCACTTTTTATTACTAATGTCATCATCATCATCCAGAATAAAAATCCGCTTGTGTCAATACCTAATTGATAATCACTCAACACAATACGACGATACTATATATTTCTTAAGGTCCTGACGATATGCGTAGCGTGTTCTTAACTCATTTTATATTACTTCCTTTCTTCTTATTTCTAACTCTGCCCACCACTTCAGGAACATTTCCTGGTGTCGAAGAAAAGCACCTGGGTTCTGAAATAGACGCAAACTCATTTCAAGGAAACCATGTCACGATGTCGATCAATCTATATGGATACCTATGTACCCAATTATTTATCCAGTAATTAGTATATATACTGCAGCCGAAACTAATGTTTGGACGGTAAATACATAAGAAAATTACATGACCAGAGAGAGGAACCACGTTACATAAAATGCAGTCTCCCACCAAGACAAAGTTGAAGGTAGATTCAATGATATTATTTCACAAATTAAAATAATCTCTAAACTAGATAGTAATTTCGGATATAAAATTTAATTAAATATTACGAGATCTATCTATGCTGACAACATGCAAACACTAATATGATTTGCATTTGGTTTTTTCAAAATATAGAAATACCTCGTCTCTATACAGTATTATATAAACAGTCTTAGAATGTGTATTGGGTACCTGAGCTTGACACGAAGTAAACTATGTCTCAACAAAAGGTAATTTATATTTTGCATTAGCATTTTGAAGACATGATAGTTAAAAACAGACAGTTAGACGATAATATGTTAGGGACGTGATGTAGATAAATAGGACATATTTGTACACTGTTAAAGTTAGTGAACATCTTGCAACATATCTTTATAAAAAATAAATATGCAATTTATAGAAAACGTGTTCAACGAAACACAGTCAATAATTAGTTAGTATATTACGTATTTTAAAGTGTTTTGGTTCAGAATCAATCATCGGAAATTATCAAAGAGAACATAACTTAATAACTATTTAGCCCTTTGAGATGATTAATCAATCATTCACAAATGGTGCAATCAGATTTTGGAAATATGGTTTTATTTGCTTATTGATACAATCTGAAAATAATTCGTCATGCAAAACGTCCGCTATATATATATATATATATATATATATATATAACATTTAAATTGAATACATAAAGAAATTCGGCCATGGCAATTATCTAATACATACTATTATATTATATCAACGAAATTATGCTCTATATGTAGATCTTCTACATGGTGCAGCTGAAACTCTACTTATCTACATTTGTATTAATAAACAGCTTATAATCGGTCCAATGTACCTTACAAAATTAACAAAATTACATAATTGCTAAAAGAATACGATTTTTTTTAAGCCAAATTTAAATTGTTCATATTATTCCAAAAAAACCACCAAAAGAGCCTTCGGTCATTACAGTCCAGTAATTTGCACAAATTTCAGTCAAGTATGGTAATATATTATATTAAACAAAACGAACATAAAAATACATATAGATGAAAGAATGGTTAACTAAGCCTAACTACATATCTAATTTTTACAAACAAGACTACCTCTCTATAGTTTTCTCTACATCCAGTTGCAGTTATTTATACTGAATATGAAACCATATGAACAATCAACCAAATATACAATTAAATATAGAAGTGTATGGTTCTCAAAATATCGCTTTGTTATAATGTTGAAAGAAAATAGGAGGTAACATACATTATTCATTTAGTGAGAACTTATAGGAGAGAAAGACCATCGAATATACAGCCCGATACAAGGAAATAGTCAATACAGCGAGGAATTGAGGATTGACAGAACAATATTGACTTTGAATCCTTGCTACTAAATCGTACAAATGTATCACCTGTTGATAGTAGGTTTATTAGAGTTTCCCATTATTGATAAGTTCAGATGGGATGTTGTCTACTCCAGATGCCTTTCCATTCTTCAGCAGAATTCGAATATAGTTGTTCAAACTAGATAAAATGAATTTTTGGCCAAAGCATAACAACAAGGTTGAAACAAGAATGAAAGAAGCAAAAACAGAAAAGTAATGAAACAACAACATAAAACACGCCTGTATCTTACAATCTTACAACATATACGTTTGTGCCTTCTATATAATAAATAAAACAGCGTTGGCGTTGGATTAATGTTGCGCAATGAAGGAAGCTTATCAATTTTATTTTTACGCTGCACTTCATTACGCTATCACACATGTGCACATCATGTCTTTAAAGGCGTTTGTTTATAGATCAATATATTCCCTATCATGCTTAGATACTGGTGTAATCGGGAATCGAAGCATTCCATTTTCGCTTATTTCACAACAGACTGCTTGATGATCCTTTAGAGACGAAATATTGTCAGTACAGTAACGCTAACCTAACATCAACCGTACGCTATTAAATACTCTGCTTATTGGATTATGAATACCATATACATGCATAAATGTGTAGATCTAAACAAACTGTTAGTATACAACACTAAATTCTCTATTATGGTAGCAAACATGATGCGGTTGTTATAAAAAAAATATATTGTGGCTTACAATCTGTCCACAATGAAAAAAAAATATAAAAAAATAAAGAATTTCTAAAGTTAATATAATTTTCTTTTAGCCATTTCACACCTGACTAACTTCTTACAAATGGATTTGGTTTTGACAGAAGTGTTGCTGTATTGATAGATAAGTATTTCTAGTCTAACAAATAATTTCACCGCTGGTGTATATGCAAAAGCTTAGCTTAGTCTTAAGTCTTTTCTGAAACGCAAAGCAAGGCAAGAAGCTATAACAATAAACTGAAATAATTAAGCTAAAACATACACAGCGAAATTCAATCGATCACCACTACATAGTGTAAGATGTACTTTATATATGGAACTAAGTAAAAAAGTATCAAGCGTTTCACTGTTATATCAAATTCTGAAGCTGACATATTTAGACGCAACCAAGTAAAATAACAAAGTATTTTATGCAACTAATAATATAGTATTAACTATACGGCGAGACGTTATTATTATTAGAATAAATCCGTGAGCTAGAACTCAACGGAGGCGTTAGAAATAAAAACACGGTTGGATACGGAGACTAAAACTGAGTAACGGCAGAATGGAAGCAGCTGGATTGGGTTTGGCATAATTAGTTGCTTGCATGGTTGTTCTCTGAGTTTCTAATTGCTTACTTTAACACTGACATATAGTCTTTAAAAGTCAGATAAAGAAAAAGAACAAAGACTAAAAACATTAATCAGAACTATGGACATGGGGATTAAGATTTAGTGTTAATCATCAACAAGTTTAAGAAAGGCAAGACTATTATTATGTAACGAGGAACAAAGTTAAACTATACAGAAAGTAAAAAAATATACTATATGACAAGGAGACAAAATATTAGACTAAATAAGGAAAGAAATGGATGGATACATGTAAATTAGAAGCTCTGATAGCGAACATGGTGTTTATGAATGCCAGAATAAGAGATACAATAGAAAACACCCTCAGAAAGACTCCTTTATTTTGACTAAACCAATTTCTCCCATATAAATAAAAAGCAGTTTTCAGTTACGCTCAAAACAGGTTCATCAATCGCACGATGCATGATGGTACAATCACATTTACTACATAAGTTGTAATTTTAAATATCATGTTAAAGACTAGATGACATAACTGGATATTACAATATTCAAAAGGACTCAAAACAGCTTGTTATGGAACAGAATAACAAGAATTATCGATAACTGTTTTTGAATTCCTTGAGAAAACAAGAATCTCTGTGATAATATGTCACGAAGAGACGTGGATAAAATATTAATTCGTATTTCACACAGTGGTAGTGTACGAAAACACACAATATCGCGACTTAGGAACCAGACAAAAAAGAAAGGTTAAAAAGATGTTGGATACGCAGGAAATATTGAGAGATTCAATATCTTATCTTCTGTAATACTAGACCTAGGTATAGGGAAATTGCTGAATAGATATATTTTCCCCAGTTTTTAAAACAACCTAAAGACAAACAGTGAGTTTCTAGTTATAAGACTGTCATAGCAGTCAATTACATCATTTAAAAGCTGAACTAAGAGGCTAAGGAAAGCCTATTGTGATGAATTAACACTTGCATTATAACGGTTTAAATGATCTCAACAAATACGTGGATAACGATGCTGACGTTAACACATTGAGGATTTAAACATACCGATGATTTTGTAACGTTGGAAGCAAAGAACAATCTAATATAAATAACCAAATAATGGAGGCAAACGGCAACAATATAATTAGTAAAGAAAGCATAACTAGACCTCCAAAACAACTTACGATTGAATGTCTGCAGATCTGAGCGAGTAGATCAAAACTATACACGAGGATACATGTTTTGCAAGAACTTAAATGCTGAAAATAAAAAATTCAATATACATTCCAAACATATTCCTAATGGCATAATGCAAAATAGCAGAGCAGCACAATGTATCATTGACGTAATAGGCAAAAGAATGCAAGGAACAACACGAGGTTTCCCATTTACAACAAACGTTTACAACATAAATATCTGGGTTAAAAATAAAATAGATACAAGTGTTATGCAATGTCCTAACCTTGGTATGATTAGAACAAAGGTAGACAGCAAACGCACTGGCATTAAATGTTTTTCGACAAAAAGCATTTGGCAAATAATAATGCCATGAATCATAAAATTATTAGAATTGAAAGAGGAAATCAACGCCTCAGTTGGTAGTGCGATGAGAGAAAATAACGTATGCGTGGATATATATTAATTACTCTAATACAATTAGATTCAGAATCGAAAATGTAGATTTAAAATAGCATAATCAACCAAGAATCATAATGTAAAATATAGTTTTAATCACTACAGTGGATTTTGGATAGTTTAAAAGCTGACATATTACCTACAATGCAGCTGAACATTATGTTCCTTTATATGTGATTGAAAATAATATGCATGATACATATAATCATTCAAATTTACACGCAGTTTTAATCGGTTTATATTCGGGAGGCTTGTAGAAAGAAATATATTGTTCGGTGTAATGTTTAAATCTTCGTCAGTATAATATGTAACTGAAATTGGATGATAATAACAACGGGATAAGTTATGAAAGAATACTTATACACAGACACACACATACACACACACAAATAAATAAATAAAGAAATATATATATATATATATATATATATATATATATATATATATATATATATATATATATATATATATATATATATTGGACGTATAACATTAAACTTTTACTTGTTTAAGCATGTGTGTGCTATAGCGAGAACATTTTCTCTCATTATTGTAATGTTTAATTTTTTTAAATATTTTTAATATTTTAATATTTTAATCTCATTTTTTTACATTACCGGTTGCAGTGACCCACCAATATGCGTTATAGAAGTATTAAATCAACTCAACGCTATTTCATTATCGGGAAAACCACCACATAAGACCGTACATGAATATACGAGTAATCGTTTGTTAGAGAGATCTTAGTGTATAATGTTTGATATTTGGGGGAGATCTTTATCAAGCCTGAAAAAAACCCACCACGGAAATATCTGCAACCGGTGACGTAAAAATATAATCGAAGATGAAATAGCTGGGATGTTAAACCTCGCAAGTGTGGGTCCCAATAAAGTATTTGTATTTCAAGATCGTCTGGGTAATTTGAAAACTAGTAATGTTTCCCTGGATGATATTTTGGTTAAACAACGCGATGCAGTAAAAGATATTATCGCGTTTTTTTCTGATCAGGGTAAACTCAAACCGGGTGTACTTGTTTAAACTATTGTGGATAGAATTAATAATTTAGAACCATTAAAAAACTACGCGATGAATACGACGACTAACTAAATTCGATCGGTTTTCTGAATTACAGAAGAAGTATAATTGACAGTATTGACAAACCTCTATTAGATTTCTTTGGAATTCCAACGGTGACCACACCGAAATTCACGGAGATAAAAACCTCCATGGATAATTTGTCAAAGTTGCGATCCGATTGTAACGCTCATGTATCTCAATTTACTACGTTACGTAAAAACTTTAACAGGACCGATGACGTCATTGATATTTTTTTTGTTAAAAAAAAATGCGAAACCCGATGATGTAAAAATAGATCTCGTTGGTATTATCACAAAACTAGATAAAATAACAGCGATTAATCGGCGAATAGAAGTTACTCGCGAAGATATTAAAACGACCAACGGTGTCATCAGGAATGATCTACCGACGATGATAGAAAAACTTGAAAAAATGAAATCCCTCACGAACAAAAAAGTATTATAAATAACGTTTACGCGATTCAACACGGATCATTTACGTGGACACCATCCACTAACATGTTAAATATCACCGCGGCCGTCAAAGGTATTTATCGATTATCACTACTGTCGCCGACTCAGTTTAGTATTTCATGAACGAGTTCATCTGGGGTCAACAATATGATATCAACAATCATCGAGAAGGAAACAACTGCACTATTCACAATAGTATCCACTGATACTAATTTGGCTAGGGTGTCAGTAACAGAATATGTGGAATTCGTAGCGGATTTAAGTAAACAACTGAATCGAATTATGTTGTAATAAATGAAATGTCATCATTGGCAATGTCACAGCAATATCGCTATGATCAGGTCAGAGAATTTCAAACTAAACTCAAAACACTCACTGATGAGCATGAAGTAAAAATAAAAAAATACCGACGAAGAATCACCGAAGTTGATGTTACCGTGTACTCGGAATCAGGTGTTATCACCGGAACTTGTATAATACTATCCTCGGCGACAATGATTGCCCCGATAGCTGTTCCTATATGCACATCAGCGACGACAACAATCGTGGAAATTATTTCAATAATAACAAAAAAAATATTATCATGCAGCCAGCGTAAACTGCAGGATTACGCAGTTAGGTTCCATGTTGTGTCAACCGCATACTTCCAATTTCAGCGATGGTACATGTTTATGATTCTGCGATGTCAAAATTAGAAAAGCAACATGAGTGTAATAACAATGGCAACATCGTAAGAACTACTTCAACGAATAGCGGAAAACACAACCCCGCTGAAAACCAGCATGATATCAATAACCTCAACGAATCCTGAATTCAGTGTGAATTTCCCTACTGCGATTTAAGTTAAGGAGATAGCACTAGTAAAAGTACGAGTGTATCACAGTTGGCCTAACATTAGATAAGTACCATTTGGTGGTCAACAACCGAATAATTCCTTGCTGTTTTTGAGTAAGAATAAACCCGATGGTACTCCTGACGGGAACGTTATTTCTCTACCATCTGGGTCCTACCGAATCGAACAAATCAATAACGAATAACAGCGTAGAATAAAATCCATTACTGGAAAAGAATCAACAATTGCTATAACAGTTCATGAACCGACACTATCATCTGACATTGAAATAAACTCACCCGGATATGTCGTAGACATCTATCAGAATTCTATAGGGACAATACTGGGTTGGCCTGAAATCCCACCTCGACAAGAAACCGTTAATATAACACCTGAACCGAAAGAATTTGATTATGTTTCAACAAAGGAAGATTATCATAGTTATCGTGGCTGAATTAACGGTACATTCACAAATAGTTTAGGTTATTATGTTGAACCACTAAATCATTCTGATTTTGCTCATGTTTTGTTTTAGTTAGAAGGTGTAACGGGGATATATCGGTATCAAGCGCTATTAGTACAATATTGCACAAGTCCCTGGCCAGAGGTATTGCGCAACTTGGAAAACAACACTCGAATCCGCCTCTCGCGAATACTCGTTTATCTAAGGAATGACCTCTACGGTGTGATTTGCCCGGTTAGAATGGATATGGTAATCTGAGGCGGTATCTTAAACAAAACAACACACGAGCCCCTGTAAAGATAAATTAAGAATTTAATTAAAATACAATCAAGAGAAGAATGACACAGTACATTGCAATTTCTTTCCTTCTGAATTTTCTTAGTTCAGAAGCACTTTAACCGAAGCTTTAAAATAATGGATACATTAATTAAAATTAAAACACTAATAAAATAGATGAATTTCGCCGTTAATAGCTGATAGTAAATTTCATCACGAAATCGAGTGTTCATTAACATCGGACTGCTTGGGAAATTCACAATGACCTTGTTCGACGACTGGTTTTTCCTTCTGCGTGCGTCACGACTTTAGCTTGCCCTTTGGTTTAATGTGAGATTCCACAACTCTGACATCTAACTTCTTTTCCTGTATTTTACTTCCTCGCTTTTTCTCCCTCTTTCTTCAAACAAACTATTTTCCTTGTGTTTTTGGCGTCTTACAATCGTTCCAAATTCAACTTCCTCTGGAACCACAATTTTTTACGGACGTCTTTCTTTCAAAGAACGTACGGAGTCTTCTCCTATGTTGGAATTATTAATACTGACCGTCTCTTGCAGAGGTCTTCCTAGACTGGTTAAAATCATTTGACTCGTAGTATATATTCCCTTCAACATTAGGGATCGACCCAACCCCTGATTTCATATTTGACCAATCGGAATAATGCTATTCCTACAGACAGTTGGAATACTATTTAAAAATGTGTCAAAATGCCACCTTTCATTTGTCTCAATCATTTTTGACAGCTTTGCATGAGAATTTTCCCTTCCCATCCCGTCATACTACCAATTCGTTTTTACTATCAACATAAGACTAGCGTGACCTGAGGTAAGAAAACATTCCTTCATCCAAACTCTCCCACAAGATAACAGTTAATTGTCGGCTAGACTAAGAATTAATTAATGGATTTCACTGACGAAAAAATTGGCACTTGACAGAAGAATCAAGTGACGATAAGTATTATGTAATAAAGGAATTCAACATGAACAAACAATTCACGGACATGAATTCCAGGTTTAAAAAATTGAAAAATATCTTCATAGAAGAAGTTAGTAAAACCCCACCTAACCGAGATGGAGCCATCAAATGCATGGAGGTGTGTAATAAAATTATCGCAGACATGGCATTTTTCAATTCGCGATTTGTTCGATTTATATTAAATCATAATAATCCTAAAACGAGAACAGAATTTGCAAAGAAACTTAATATACGCATAGAAGATATCCTCCCCGATTTATAAGTTGCCAGGCTATAATGCACCAGAACTAAAAAAAATCTCTGAATGATGCCATCGATGATGGTTTTAAAAGGATTAACGACTCATGGAAGAAAATACCACAACCACAAACACATATCCTCAAACATAATAATGACCCAGACGGCGGTGGACGTCATATCGCTCCTCAAAACGTCAACTTTTCCTCGGTGATTGCATTGAATTTAGAATGTGATGTTATCGAAGGGAGTTACCAAATAAATCTCGAAAGATCAAATCAAGCTCAGCAAGGATATATTTTATACTCATTTGCACCAACAGCTCCTCCAGGGATTTTAATAATTGAGGATCCAACTAATCCAGTCTATATGCGATGTCATAATGATTCATTAATGAGAATTAATTTCAAACTCACCGACCAATCCAATAATCTAATTGATTTACGAAGTAAGGTTTTTCAAATGAGCCTGTTTGTGAAAAAGTCTCAATAGCGTGACAAACCGAAACCATTTCTCTTTTTTGACTGCCTGAATTGGTATTGGTTTGCTTGAAATAGTTTCGGTTTGATTGAAATAGTTTCGGTATGTCCACCCTCCCTGCTGTTACTCTAGACAGTACTCTCACATTGCACCAATGTGTCATGAACATATGCATGGCTGCATATCTTGAACAGAGACTCATCAGCTACATTCGCAAATTTCTTTGAGTTCATGCCACAAAAACACTTGTGAGTTCATTTGCAATTTCAAGATTGCATTATTGTAAGTCAATTAGGTCTGGTTCGTCCCAATATCTACTCCAGATACATAAAAAAGTTGAAAACATAGCTGCTCGGATCATCTTTAGAGTACCACAATTAGAGCAAACCTCCTGACTGCTATGTACCCTACACTGGCTATCCATTTGATTCAAAATCAAACACAACATTTGTTCTTTGTGCTTTTTTCACTGATGTACTCCAGTCCAACATACCTTTCCGTCCTCACCCATTTGTATACACCAACAAGATACTTACGCTCATCTGGGGACAATCTTATTCTCTTGGTTTTTCTTCTGAAAACGAAATCACAATGACAACGTTCTTTTGCATACAATGGCCCAACAGTGTGGAATGAATTGCCCATTAAAATTAGACACAAATACACAGTGATCCTTTTAAAGAGTACTCTTTAAACTCACCTTCTTTGACTGCAAGAACAAATTTAAACACCTAATAATGTTTCGTACCTTCATCATTTTATATATATTCCAATTTCATGGTTTTTGTTTCTTGTTTTTTATGTAGTCATATAATTATTGATGTAAATCACTAAGAGCTTCTAAAGAATGGCCTCATTATTATTATTATAAAGTCCTCATTATTATTATTATTATTATTATTATTATTATTATTATTATTATTATCATTATAATTATTATTATTATTATTATTATTATTATTATTATTGCATTTATGTACCTAAAACGTTAACATACTTACATACCAGAGCGTACAAATCATAGACAAAGATTGTTTGGTGGGTTATGTGAACGCAAAACATTGTCCACCATTCTGAATGGAAAATTGAATTTTAGAGTTGTAAATACGGATACTGGGCAACTAAATTGGCATTCATGTTCACAAGACAAAGGAATTATTCAATACTGCTCATAATTGCACTCCATGACTGATTTCCTTAGCTCTTACGTCTAACATTGATTTATCAGCTGTATGGGCGATTCCTGTTGTAGAATGTAGCTATTTTGACTTTAAAACATTGTGTCAAATCTGAGTTAAAAATCGTTTCGAGCTAGCGTTGTTAACAGTATTTTGGATACAAGCACCAGTACATTTTTGGTCATGTAAGTACATGTTTGGACATGGTTGTTGCCAACAGGAGCGAGAGCCGGTTTCTTCCTTTATTAATGTTCCAAAAAGTCTACTTCACTTTGATACCAGACCGGATACTTACGGAGCAAGCAATGTTTTGTTACAACGTTAGTAGAAACACGGGTGAAATTGAGATATTCTGTTCCCGCCTCATTTTAGTCCTACTGGCGTCCTACAAGTTATTGATAACAACCAGTTATTTTTCTGGGTTTTCAAGAAGTACATATTTATGTTTCAAATTTAAATTACGTATAACTCTTCTTTGCGTTTAAAAACTTTCAAATACGTTTAAAAAGCAGTAATTAACATCAGCTTGTATATGAGTTTATTGATAATTCCTCTCCCCCTGAAAGTCCAGAAAAAACAGCACAAAGAACCCAACATGCTAAAGTCTTAACGAAATCATTTTCTGTATGATGCTTTGCAAAGCAGGTAGAGGCTAGGTTCGCAGCACGATATGATTAAAGAGACATACAGCATTAGGACACGTCCTGTAATATATGTATACTTGGTGAATGGCTGTAAACAGTTATGTATTCAGAATCATGGTAGTAATTAAGTACATAGATGTGTATCATATCATTATCTTTTATGGTTAACGAGAATTTCTTATCGTTAGTGCTGAAACACTTTGTACTCAATTAGGTAGACTGGAGTGCAAGTTATGATGATATTTCTATATCAATATTTCATCTTGACAAATAACACATTGTGAATAAATAAATATAAAAGTTAAGGTAAATATGAGGTTCACGAGAACGTTTTGCAGGTGACTAATTTCTCTGCAATTTAAGTTATTTTTAGGAATGGCTTCAATTCCAGATGTTCACAATACATCACTTTATGACAGTAGCGTATTATGAATTAAGGAGAAAATTAGCATTTATCCTTCAGTAATTAACATAATAAGAAATTGTAATTGATTCAAAAAAAAGTAATTTATTTAAGTATGTTGAGTAATCAATATTATAAAATGTTTGTTTGAAAAGTGAAATACTGCTTGTTGCTTTTCTCATAACTGATAAGATTCCTCTATTTATATGTTATAATTTCGTTTATATTTAAACACTTCATGATATTAAAATGCTACAAATTAAAATACATATATGATGTTTAGATGTGGTATTCTTTCTTTAATACAGTGACGTTTTGTGTAATAAATATGTTCTGTTTTAATTTCCGTGTTTTCAATTTTGTATTAAATGTTTAATATGTATCCTGTTCAAAATTGTTTGTGCTTATGAAGCATAAATTTCTAATACAAATATGTGTGGAAATAATTTATTTTGCATTCTTGCGTGGCTTGAACATCTTATACATTCTTCTGTGGCGTGAAATTCTAGTGCATACTTGTGTGGCGTAAATTTATTCTGCATACTTGTCAGGCGTGAATTTATACTGCATACGTGTGTGGAGTGAATTTATATTGCATACTTGTGTGGCGTGAATTTCTACTGCATACTTGTGTGACGTGAATTTATACTGCGTACTTGTGTGGCGTGAATTTCTAATGCATACTTGTGTGACGTGAATGTCAACTACTTACTTGATCTGATTTGAGTTTGCACTGCATTCATGTGGGGCGTAAAGTAGAATGCTTACATGTGTGGCGTAAACTGTCAATGCATTATTGTGTGAGCATAAAAATAATCAAAACTATAAAGGATAAATTGTCAGATTTTTCAGTATCTGCGTCAACGTTCACATATTTTTGAAAGTAAACAGCCACGTATTCATCACGTGTTCATGTATTTATATATAATACATACTATACTTTTTGTTATATACTTTCTTGATTTCAGCATCAAGTACAATCGCTGAGAGTAGATATAAAGCTGTTTTACTAAATGAAACTTCAGTTGAGTTCAAGAATCTTCTATCAAGTAAAACAGAACCACCTTCGACCCAGAATCAAAGTTTCTTATGTGAGCATATGTCTATTACGACACACACTGTAAAGTTAGTTAAACGTTAAACGTTGCAGGGCCAGATGCATTAATATTCTTATAAACGCAAATACACACAATCACACACACAGTTATTGCACAAGTCTGAGAACGTTTTCTTTGTAGAGACAATTTTTGTATCGCTTGTAAATATTACGCATAGCAACGTTATTTACACAGATCTGGTGTATTGGGAGACATGATTTTTAATGTTTCAGAACTTGTGTTTGTTTACTATGTAAAGTCACATTTCTGTCCGATCAAAAACTTTCAGAACCTTATGATCTATCCATTACAATACGTACTTAAGTAAATTATCCATCATACATATATTCCATTATATTGTGTAATTTATGTACTAAAGGACGAAAGAGGGTGAGAAAATTGTATTTCTTATATGGAAATAATATATTTAAAATGTATTACATTTATATCACTTTGCCAGATCACTTTGATACTTAAGTTTCTGTCCGGTATTATTTAAAACTATTTTTCTATTAGATTCTTTAAAGAAACATTAAAGAACATTTAATGTAGGTATGATTAAGCTCATTCTTTACCAATATATGTAATATTCAGAAAGATAGATATTTTGTTAAAAAGATTGTTCTCCATATGTAACTCCAAATAAGGTCTGTTTTTTAATTTGTTTATTTATTTATTTACTTTTTTTAATATTTTTTTTTGACTTACATAGTTGTTATTTTTTGCATTGGGGTGGGGGTAATAATTATTAGGATTTCTTCAATGTATTTGAAGCGAAATCTCCATAACTATGAACTTATTTAGAATCTAGAATACATTTATCGGTACCATCAACTTGTATGTTGTAGAATTCTAGGTATAAATTTTTTTTTAAAAATCATTTAAGTTTTGAGTGTTAATGTCGAAAGTTAATATACATTATTGAGAAAGCATGTTTTAGAACATCAGCAAGAAAAGGCTATGACTGATAAATATTAAAATGTTATATTTGGGTCCAAAAAGAAACTGTATTCATTGACTTGTTATAACTGGAGAATATAAGTCAAGGATTATGGGGTACAACATTTGTGGAAAAAACATCAGTGATGCCTTATCGGATTGAAGACTTCTAACTGTAGGAAATGTTTCCTAAACAGGAGAAATCTTATGTAGAAGAAGGTATGTATGATAACAATAATAAGAATATACAAGACACCCATTATATATACGAAATGCATTGACCTTAGTGCATAACTGCAACGTTTCTTGAATTCTTCCTTTTAAAATGTCATTAAGAATATAAAGTTAATCTGTAAATATTGAGCCTAACTGTGGAGGGCCCTACTGTTTTTCTTTTAATAATTATGAACTACCAACAGTACAGTTATATATATATATATATATATATATATATATATATATATATATATATACCTCTCAGGGAGTTTACCGGTATACATTGTACTTATCGTCGTTGGAGTGGATGGACTGATTATTCTCATGGTTTGTTCTCTGATATGGATTCAGCACAGAAAAATCAATCGTCTCGCAGCAGGTATAACAATTTACAGTTATCGTAGAAATGTTTGTTCCTTTCACGATAGTTGTCATTTTCATGTCTTTGAATTTGCAGGCCGCTTTTGATCTTATGGTTGGGATAATGGCTATGTTTAATTTAATTTTCCATTGTATTTGATTTCTCTGGCAGAGTTGTTTTCATTTAAATGCATTTAAATTGTTTTTAAATCTACAAATTGATGAAACATTTACAGAGGATTAATGTATTATTTTAGTAATGCCATATTTTAACTGTCTTCGTGTAACATTTCCTGCATTGAGTGACGTTTGTTAACCTTTCTACGTCGAATATCATTCTATGTTTTAAATTGAATAAGCTATTGATGCGAAGTTTAGGACGCGCAACTTATATTGGTTTTGTATACAGCCCAGTGCCTTTTATTTGGATAATATTTATACTTCTGGTGATTCTGGGTTCTGGGAGTCTAGAACCACCTTCACATAATACCAAGTTGCTGAATAATGCCTGAAACGATCTTTTTCGTCTTAGTACAAGAACTGCTACCTAAACAGGTGCATCGTTGTTATAAGAATAACAAATCGATATATGGATCATCCAAGAGGCATGACGACTAAGCTATGTGCAAGTTGTCGAGTGGACAAATTTTGATGTAAATTATATTGATGCAAACAAATATCGTTTTCTGAACGAATTTTGTTCAAACATCTATAATACAGTATCGCGGCAAGAGTGTCTTCAAACATTGGGCTATTTGAATACGGACCATCCACCCAAAAACCCATGCTGCAAATTTACCTACTTATGTCAGAAAAGAATTAACGTGATTGATCTTATTTTAATTAGATATAAAAATTAATATGGATGACCGTTTATTTCTTCCACATGATCGTGTCGGGGGACTTACCCCCACACACATGTTAGTCGATTATAAAAGCGTAACAAAGAAGCAGATTCATCACCGTTGAAATATGCAGCAAGTATCGCAAAGGTATGCATGCACACATACCGTTAAAATGGTTATGAATATTACAATTCAACCTAGGTACATACTTTCTTGGATTTGCTGCTGTGTGCTACGAAAACATCAGGTATTGGTTCGTGATGATAATTTAATCTACATCGTTACCCAGCTATTGTGCAAATATTTAGTTGTACATTGGCGTAGCTGGTACTCGAACATCGATATGCATAATTATGGTAAAGGATACGTCATAGTACATCATAACACTATTAGATAACACAAATCCCATTAGGTAATTTACACACATGATTGGGTTACAATATGATGATACAATTCAGCGAGGAAGTGTCTGCATTATGTATTCAATGATTTCAAAACATCGCATTTAGGAATCTGACACACGTTTGTTTGACATGTATGTTCGACGGGTGAGTTAAACGTAGTGTAACGTCATGCTACGGTCCCAGTACGGTCTGTAAAATAATTTACAGTTTCATATGGGATCGAGTGAACTCGACCGTCAACACCATATAATTTGTCTTTTGTACGATGATTTATAATTAGCTGGATACAAGAAGCCATCTAAGTCCGTCTACGAAATCCAAGAACGCGAATGACCTTACTTACTTTCATTCCGAATTGAAAACACATTTTGTAATTTTAGTTTATTGGTCATTGTAGTATCGATCAACTTCGAAGAAATATCCCATGTCGCTATGGCTGTTGTACCGGGTTTCATATGTCAAGGTGTGCGTTATCAATATGTTGAAACAGGCAACGGCTCTATTAATGCCCTTTTATAAACTATGTTTACGTACAGATACATAATGTAACGGTTTGGGACAGAAGAGTCATAGTCGTCAATGATAGGTTTGTTGGTGAGAACTTATAAATGAATGCCACTGACATTTAGTAATTAAGTGAATATATATATATATATATATATATATATATATATATATATATATATATATATATATATAGTGTGTGTGTGTGTGTCATGAAAAACAATTCCCAGCACGCCAAAATACAAGCCGAAGGCAAATCATGACTAGCACTAATAAAAGTGAAAAATGACGATGGTTTTAAATATGATAGTACGTCGTTGAAATCATAAATCAATATCAGTTAAGTACAGCTTTAGAATTTTAACCAAATGAGCTGTATACGTACATAACATGCTTTATAGGACTCAATTACACTATTTATTTGTCATTTAATGCCTCAAATCGATGTTCTTCTCATCGTGATAAGTCATTGTGTAGGCGATAAGTGTATGGAAAACGACTGTACATGCTTCGAATCATCTTTATTTATTTCAGCCAGGGGCGAATACCATCATATACTTACAAGATAACCAATTAATGGTGATCTATCTAATATGTACGCCTAAACAATGGGTCTGACACTTGCATATATCTAAATGTAAAAGTGAAATAAAGTTACTAAATATGTTAACTGTGCTGATGGTGAGTCAGTTCAAATATTTATATCGCAGAGTTAGGAGTGACACTGTTGATCTGCAGTTAAAAATATTAAGCATTGCATGAGAATTAAACGGATATGAAATGGGAGCAAAGGTTATCAGATGCTGTTGTGCAATCCATGTCGAATCAGTTATTATGTTTGACATCAGCTATTATAAATCCATTCGTGTCTTTATTAGCACTTTTCGTTTGATGGAAACATGCAGATATGTTAATTTAGAATTTAGGACTTTGATAGTAATTGTATCGGATCGAGAAATATATTTGTTTTACTTTGGCATAATTAACCTTTCATTAAAATATTATATCTGTGTAAAAAAAATCGTTTATAATCAGTTATGTTGCCGCAGTTATGATGGTCAGTGCAAAATAGTAATGTTATTGTTTGGCTTACTATATTAAATGTGTGTTGTTGTTTTATCGCTGAGGAGGTTTACACGTAAACTAACATGCACTTAAAACAACATTCCAATGTTTGCTGCAAGCAGACCAAACGTGTATACAACATTAGGAATCTATTATCTTTTAAAGGATTGGTTTAGACTAAACTAAACTTTGATCTTATGCTCGTAGACAACAACAATGACAACAATCGTTTATCTCATATGTCTTCACATCTGAGGTGTCCTGATAGGTGAGAAACACGTCACAAAATGTTAGCAAAGGTAAACAGACGAAGGATCAACAATAAAAACAATCGCTTTTTCCTGTGATTCTAGTAAAGTAAGGCCCGTTTAAATAAGCGACAATAAAATGAAACAATTCGTATATTCATTTTCATTTACGCTTGGTGTGAGCAACATGATATGCGTACACGATAACCAATTAGAGCTGATCCATTCAATAGTTATGACTAAACATTATATTGAAAAGTTGTTAACCAAAAAAACTACATAAAGAAGCACCCACACTACCCAAACAACCACAAACCAAAATAACAAAAATAAAATAGAAACGTAATACATTTATTGATGCTAATTCATATTTTGGACTTTATGTAAGATTAAGTTAAATTAAAATTAGAAGTAAAATATATAAATAAATTAATAAATAAATAAGTAGCTTTTCGTTTAATTTGAAGAAGTTGAGTATAGTATGTGGGAACGATATAAGTTGAATGGAACTGTATGGAAACGAAGGGAGTGACACTGTGTTGTGGCGTCAGCGATCAATGGAATCATAGACAAAGTAATGTTTGAAACGCGAATAAGTACCATGTCACAGAGTTCTCTGGGTAAATATTAATTTACACATACATAGGTGTTAGTAACCCTTATATACATTATAGAGATTATTTAATCATACTATTGTGTTATTGATAGGTATGGGTGCTGGGCTTCAAGTATCGATACTGGTCGTTCATTACTGTGCTGTGATGGTCTTTACAAATGTATGCTATTATTCCAGATTGCGTTTTGCATTGGAATCAGTATATGTGGTATTTTGGTCAATAGGTATGGGTGGGTTTTGGTCAGTAGAAGTATGTGCTTGTCGGTCAGACGGCATGTTGATGAGATAGCGTAAGCGTTGATTAGTATGCTTTTGTTTTTGTCAGTAGGTATATATGGTAGTTAGTAAATTTTGTGTTAAAATTACATATAAATTTCGTCGAAAACCTGTCCATTATGTTACATCCATAAACACTCTTATCATTATTTTTACTGTTGTGCCTATAGCTGCTTAAATGTTACTATATGGGCCAATGTTAAATTTTCATTGGCCCCATATAGCCCAATTTTGAGCCAATACCATTTCATATATTAACACCTATGAACTACTAGTTTTATGGTATCTGAATGGATGTGGTAGGTTAAATTAATGGTTAAAACACATAGTTAAACGTGCTTTAAATGTGACTAAAATAAAGGGGTGCATTCACCACTCTTGCCTTAGTTTCCTCCAAAACACCCAGAGCTAATATTTTATAATCAACTCTATGGCCTTCTCCGACAACGCAGCTTAAAGTTTGGTAAGGTATATACAAACATTATATACAGCTTGATTGTTTAAGATAGTATAGTGTCATGTGTCACTCGGCCATTTAGAGAGTGAAATATTTAATGGCGGTACATATATAGCCCTAAATTCGATTAGATTATTTCAAATGATTATCACATCCATCTAGCTATCTGTTATGCACATCATGCTAATATTATGAAGACCTGAAGTTTTGGATTTATTACAAATGTGTCCTACTTGAATACCAACTTAGTATTTTATGATATATAAGTAAACAATTGGAAAGGCTGTGTTGCTTTTTAAACTTCCATCTTCATGTATTATATATCTTTCTAGCAAATTGTTACTCTAACCACTCTTGCAAATGTGCATTCAGTGATTGATCTAATAGTAATAGTTATATATTTGAGAAGAACTCTCCACCAATCCCGTCAATTCACTCCCTCATGCACCTTTGCACACTATCTCTGTCTTTTAATTTAATTACGAAATAAAATAAAATCATGTTTTCACATTGTGATATGTTGTTTGTTGTCTAGACAACTACAACTCCAGTTGCATGTATCGTTCGGATATTAAGCTCCTCATCACATATCTGACAACTGGTGTACACTCTAGATTATTAGCAAATTCTCTTACGTCTGCTTAATACAAAATCCTGTGAAAAAATCCACATTTAGTGTTCCATATTTCCTGTTAGCTACCTTAAAAATACGTAAGAATCTAGTCTAGTTTCAACGATTAACATTCAAGGAAATAATTCAATATTTTTATCATTAACTAGTTTTGTCTATTACATGCTGACAAACATTCTTAGGGAGTTTAAAATAAACTCCATTCTTCATAATGATAACGTTTGTAATTTGCAGTTTTAATTTATTTAAGCTCATAGCTCTGCAAATCGACATACTTATGTAATAGGTAAATATGTTATGCCCTTCTATCATCTCGTCCCTGCAATTATCAGTTGGAGTGGCGGTTGGGGTTTCATTGATATTTTCAATACTCGGATCGTGATGAATTTAGTTACCCAGATATTGGTTTAAATTGTTAAAAAGCTTCCTTTTCCTCTGCGTCTTTCTATTCCGACTGCTTCATCCTTCTTTTAACTTCCTAGTCATTTATTCTGAACTATTTACTTCGACATACTGTCCAACATGATCATATATCATCTCATACAGGTAAACATATGTAATATTTTAATTGAGTCTACATTAATGCGTAATCTTAAACTCATATGGACCTTAGTGCAACATTTTCGTTTCATAGAAAATATTAAGATTGCACACCCCATTCACAAATTATTGCTCCAAACAGTTAAGTGTTCACTTGAACTATAGAGCCCCATTTGACCACATAATAATCCCCGATAATTCAGTTGATTAACTGGGTCACATTCCGCTAATATAAATTTGTATGATGTCTTGTATTTATTATGATTTTTATAAACGTGATACACGTGAGTGGATATTTCAATTTTGTTGTCTAGTTCAGGCAGATAGATATGTCAAATTGGTGTTGTAACAAATGTATAAAGACTATCAACGTCCTCTTACTGACAAAACATGAATGAAAACACCCACCAGTTACTCCATCAAGGCGTCCGATGAGGTGTCATTGTTGTCATCAAAACGAAGTCCATGATAAAATGTCTTAAACACAACACAACCTTCCATTTCTGCTCCACATCTTTTGAACTAGACCAAACAACATTCACACTGAAACAGAGGCCAGACCATGTTTTGTGCCTCTACTGCCCTACTCCAAGTGGAAACAAATCCAATCGGAATGAATCTTTCTTTTTGGACTAGTTTCCAAATCTCCTGGAGTGGCAACCTGATTATTCTTGTTGATTTCAACTTTCACTTTGACAGTACTGGAAACGCATACATATCAAAGCTCTTGATTCCATTCATGCTTTCAATCTTAAATAGTCAGTTAAACAACCCACCCATAAACATCATCACATTTTAGATTGGGCTCTTCATGGACCTTATGATAATGTACTACAGTCTACCCCTTGTATCCCACTAATTTGCATCAACTCGCCTCTACATTATATGCCATCTGGACGTATCAGTCCCTAACCCTCCACCTTTATTTGATACTAAGAGAAACATCCGTATGATATATGAACCAAACTAATGCATGACATCCAAGCAAATATATCATCTTGCTTACCTCCTATAGCAGAACAACTCGATAACTGCCTGTATACATTGCTTGTAAAACATGCTCAAGCCACCAAGTGCAAAGTATCAATTCAAAAGTATTATCTGTGGTATAGCAATGTTAGAGACCAGCTTCCAGCAAACTCACTATTCATAAATAAATCTATGAAGCCGCTAATAAGAATTTGGAAAGACCATGGAAAGTTGTGATGTACATTACTGCTTAATCGTTTAGCCAAATGATCCCACTGCATTACTAAGATCACGGCAAAGGTTGTTATAACACAGCATTTAACTCAACTGATTTCATACAGTCCATTTAGGAAAGTACAGTCTGCATATCATCTTTGCCACAGTGCTAAAACTACCCTTCTGAAAGTAGTTAATGATATTTTAACTGCATTGAATAAAGGACATATTACATGCTTCACCCTCCTCGATTAGTCTGACGCATCTGACACAGCAAACCATGCCATATCACGTCTATCTCTTCAGCATATATTTGGCACTCTGAAAACCGTCTTACTGTGGTCCAAGTTCTACTTATTCAACATGACAAAAAGTTATCAACAAAATGATCTCACACCAACACAGTTGATCTTTGTTGTGCTGCTCCACAGAGAGTCTGTTCTTGGACCTGTTCGTTTCATTATATGTACTCAGCCGTTCCTAAGTGTCATATAGTATCATTCAGCGTGTCACCAATTGTATGATGCTGAAACTACAATATACATATCATGGCACTCAAAGACGTCAATGCGACCATCCACGGCGTAGATTTGAAATCATGGATGACATGTAATGATCTTCAGATGAATGCTGATAAAACTGATGCCATTCTGATCATAGCAAAATGACTTTCTCATTTTCATCCTTTACCTCAAACATTAAATGTCAACAACACCAACATTAAACGCTTGCAGTCAGTACGAAACCTGTCTGTTAATCTGTACTGTACTATTACCTCGCACGTCATGAACATATGCTAGGCTACATTCTCAAATATCTTTAAGTTAATGCCACTAAAACACTTGTTTGTTAATTAATAACTGTAAGTCTTTTTCGTCTCAATATCTACTTCATAAGCTTCAAAAGGTTTTGTTCGGATCATCCATAGGATACTTACCCACTGCTCTGTGCCCTTATCTGGCTATCCATTTGATCCAGAATCAAACACAAAATGTGTTCTCCTTGCTACGTTTCACTGATGTGCTCCAACATACCTATCTGGCCTCACTCATGTATATACTCCAACAAGATACGTACGCTCCACTTCTGACAATTGTATGTATACTCATTATAGCCACTATGAAAAAGAAGTCAGATGGACAACGTTCGTTTGCATGGCAGCGTCCATCAACATGAAAGAAATATCTCATTTACATTAGACACAAACACGCAGTGATCATTTTCAAGGATGCTCTTAGAACTCACCTGTTTCGACTGCAAGAAAAAAACTTGAGGACCCACAAAAGTTTCCTACCTTAAATATTTTCCGCACTTTTTAAGCATGTGTTGTCTTATTGCATGGTGTTATTATTGTTTTGTTTTGTTTTATGTAGTAATATCATTCTTGATGTTGGAAAACGCTTATAGCTTCTAAAGATTTTACCCTATGCAAAGTTTTCATTATTATTATCAGTACGATCGGGCTCCAATGTAAACCTATGGGCAAATCTTAAATTTCATTAGGCCAATATAGTTCCGTTTGATTGAATGTCTCTCATAAAGTTAAACCTATGTGCTAGTTTTATATGGCTTCAATTAGATAGGACGTAATGTTAAATTCCCATTGATCTTATACTGTCAGAGATCGTCTTTCGTAAGTTGCATTTTGAGGTAAACTGCTAGCATTGGGTTCTATGAAACAAAAAGTAACGAACTCAAACGCCCCCCGCCCCACCCACCCCATAAAAAGGGAAACAAATATCCGATGAATAATGTAAGAATTGGTACAGTGATCATGACACCCATGTGACTTATAAAAACGATTGCAAATCAGCATGTCAAATATCCGTTCAAGATTTCAGGATATATAAACGAGTTTGCTTTGAAATATATAACGAATAGCATGGACGTGACTTCCAACTTCATACGTTACAATCATGCTATTGAAAGTTGCATTACAATCATGCTTTTGAAAGTTGCATTATATGATCTAGTTTATGCCAACTCCATTGATGACTACGTTCTATGTCGCAGATCTGAACTAATAATCCTAATTTAATTTTAAATAATGTTAGTCGTGATATAAAGTGACACCAAATATTTGGTTGACAATATCTATATGTGTAAATCTGGTAACACTTGCTCTAATAATGACGAAACATTGTAGGTTGCATATACCCTGACCCACGTACTCTCCACTTATCTCTTAGTTCCCTTCCAACAAATCACACCTATTATACCGGAACCACCAGCATGTTCTTCAACGACCATTCATTTCGTCCAAGTGAAAAAATTACCTACATAAAACTACATATTTATCTTAAAAACAATGTTGATTTAATGTTTCGCGTTTAGCACTTTTATTTGCTGAATAAAATTAATTAGATTAGTTTATTTAGGTGTTACTTAATGCTCATGTTTTTCACATTTTGGTACATTTCGCTACTTTGGAAAATCGTGGATTTCAGGCAGTATGTCCCTCATTAAATATCTGACATTGTCAAAGGTGTGCGGATGATGAGGCACAATTCTGATCGTGTGCGACTGGTCACAGAATCTGTTCAAACTACGTGAGTAAGTTGCGTTGCATATAAAGAATTGTGTAAGTTTATCCTTCACATATAAATCAGACCGTAATACCACAGTAATGCTACTCCATTGTCTTTATTCCAGTACTGATGCTGCAGCGAGTGATGCATTTTTTGTTCATGTCTATAAAACAAATATATTTGATCCAGATTATATATATATCCTCAGAGTCTTTGATTTGCTAATTGGTACTTCTTTCTATCATTACAGAAGAATATTGCTTTCCCATCTTCAGCATGAATGGGATCGTGATTAGCATTGTGCCATTGTCTGAATCTTTGCTGAAAACCAGCATATATTTTACACTTTCTACGTAAATGTTGTTACTTTCAAGGCAAAGATTTTTCACGTATGCCTTATGAAGGTTAACGTCTCAAACTCCCACGATTGGAGTCCCCTTAAGTGATTCCAATTTGAATTGTCATGCCTTTTGCAATGTGCATTTTTGAAACCAATATCTCGCTTATCGATGTTATACTGAATGATTCCATCAATGTTGGATGATCATCTTCAAAGGAAATATTTCTTGCCTTTTTTATTCCACGTTGTTGTGATTCTTTCTGACAGGCAATCACTAATAGGTAAACAATTCCACGTACATGATTTACGACAACTATTCTAAGTGATATATTCTGTCAAATACACTCAATGCATCACATGAGAACGCGTTTAGTTTGCATTTTGTTTAAACTTCAGATCCAAATACTCTGATGTTCTAATAGGCAAATATGTGTTGCCCTTTCTAATGGCTCGCCCATTCATTTTTCAGCTGGATTGGTAATTCAGTTTCGTGGAACTTTAGTATAGATTTTAAACACGTGATGAATTTAGATTGCAGATGTGCGTTACCCAAGATAAAAATAAATATTACCCTGCACATATGATTATGATTGTGATTTATTTTCTTAACTTTTATGACAGAAGCAAAAGAGCATAGAGTGAAACAGAGAGACAGACAGACGGACAAACATACATAGACATCTTAAGGGAGAAGGAGAAGATAGAAATAACAATTGGATCAAGATGGCGCTATAGTACAAACGAGGTTGTTTTATGAAAATACAGTCTTATACTCTTCTGTCTTTTATACAAATATTTATGAAACATCAAGTTTGCGTGTCGTACTCTTTCTTATGACTAAGTTTATTTTTTTTACCGATGAGTATTTTATGTTGTTTTGTGTTGTATATTCATTTGCGGAACTCCCATGCTGCCTCATCCACTATTTCTGTATTGTTTGATCATGTATTCTAAGAACTGACAATTTAATAAATCAGATGTTACGACGGTTCATACATAAACGTTTGCTACAAAAAATAATGCTTCTTGTCTTGGTGATGATATCATCGGTAGGTACATACTGATCTTTGTATTTTATTTGGTTATAAACATAACACAACAAATCCGCGTTTCTTAAGGAATCGCATAAATTATTTCTGATTTGTGCATACGGCCTTTCAAAACCTGGCGTAATGACGATATCCAAAATGTGGCCGCTTGTGCTTTTCATGGTATCATTGGCGGAAACAACAGGTATATTATATGATTTTTTGTGTACGTCTGTCTGTTTGCATGTCTGTCTGTCTCTGTCTCTGTGCCACTCTCTCTGTCCGTCTGTCTGTCTATGACTTTGACTGTCTGTCTCTGTCTGTCTCTCTTTCTCTCTCTCTGTCTCTGTCTCTCTCTCTCTCTTTCTCTGTCTCTCTCTGTCTCTCTCTCTCTCTATATATATATATATATGCTCAAATAGTTTTACCTGCTGGTTAGTGCTAGACACGCTCATTTTTAAATGACACTTTAGCACAAATGTGATTTGTTAAGTTGTTTATACTGACATACAAGACAAAAATTTCTTTTGAAGTATCTAAGGCTATTAATATAATCTATTAATCTAATTGATTGAACTTTAATAGCATTTCATAATCATTTAGATAATTTAATTAGTTTAATTTTGTTCTGTTGCCGAAATATGAAGCAGTTATCAGAGTGGCTCTTGTTTACCTAATGTATTGCTAATAATTAACAATATGTTTCTACTTCATTTTCTTGACATTTGAACTTTCGTACCCAATAATTGTTCCCTTTTAAAATACGTTTCAAGTTCTTTAAGATCAACGGCCTTCAACGTATATGTTTGAATTTTAACGAACACTCAAATGATCACTGGTCAAAATAATAATATTTATAAATTAGTTTGACCTTTTTCCATTGAGACTGGTTACATAGAAACATGGACAACATTTTATGTTATGTTTCAATTAAATATCCTGAAAGCCCTGTTCGTCGTATTAACACTTATTTGAAAGCATGCATCTTGTGTACATTAGTTGTAGAAAATCTACACGTCACATTCAGCATACACTATGCATCCATGCCGTCAATTTCCTAAGACTAAACAATTATACTAATTTATACCAAAACAAACAATTCATTCTTTACAACCTTCAAATGTATATATGCCACATGCTATTGGTAACGAGAAACAAAATCATACGTCCCTTACGACAGGCCGCGAATTACTGAATTTTGCAAATCAAATAGGTTTCAAAATTTACTGGAGTCGAATGGCATATATCATGGCATTCACTGCCGCGTTGATTTCGTTATGATCTGGCTACGGGTAAGAATGGAAACGAACCTAACCTAGACCGTAAGATGCATATCGTCTTTTCGTCATTGTTGTACCTGACGCTGTTGATGATACTTGTGTAACTACTGCTATTTCCAGTGCAGGTATGTACACTACGGAACAGAACATAAGCGATAAACCTCTGACTTTCTTACCATCACAGGTAGTGCCCATCATGAGTGTAACACTGATGTCATAGACGCCATAGCTGGGAAAACCGTCATAATAGGCGCATGGTCATTGAAAAATGCGACTCTGTCTATCACCGTACTAAGAGAGCAAACTACCCGTTTTCGTTACCGTTTTAGAGGAATTAATGCAACAATTGCATCGGATAGTGAAGGCCGATTGATTTTGAAAGCAGAAAATGGCACAACAGACGTCTCATTAATGTTTGAAAACGTAAGAAGAGAAGACGAGGGCGAGTATGGAATGGAAATATTTTTCAGGATAGGTAGTAATGATGTATATAGCACGAGAAACTCCATATATAAGTTGCAGCTAAACGTTATTGGTAGATGTTGACATCGATTGTTGAGTTTAAATTTGGAAATATGATGTCCATATTGACATAAGTCAATACCTGCATTGCATTATAGAGCTTCGTTTTAGAACAGTATATTATATAATTTACATGTTTCGTAATCTTGACACATTTGAAGTCTTTGGTGTTTCTTGTAAGTTTGGAAGCAATACACATAAATAAATTCTAGAACTTTAAAAAATCAACAGCATATCGAACCAATCAGTAATATTTGTCTGGCTTTGTATGTACGTTTTGTATCAGCTAATATTTGTTATATGTTACAACACTATTTGCAAGACAGATGATCTGCTCTTTGTAATATAATTACGCTCATATACTTTAGAAGAAGCTGAGATAACATATGGTTTTAACGGGGATAATATGGTGACGGAACTCGAAATAACAACGGAGAACTTTATCTTGTACCGTTATGAAAAGGCCATTGCAAAGGTAAATAAATCTGGTTGTTGTTGGTCACAGAAATCCATTGTCTATGGCCGACTTAGGTGTGGCAGCAGAAGTGACAGCTACACGATTAGCATAAATAAAGTAACACAAAGGGATACTGGACTCTACAAAATACAGGATCCCATGAACAATAGCAGTATCCACAGATGGTTCTTCAATATTTCAGGTTTGTGAAAGAAGCAAGAAAAACACATTTACACAAACTTGCACACGAACATAATGAGTCAGACAAAACACAGTTTAAGCTTACAGCTATGTTTCATGGTTATGTGCGGATACATATTATACCCACATATGCAGCCGAAATCCAATAAGAAAGAAATTCCGAAACAGTGTAAATATTTGACTTTAAACGATGTTTGCTTTTACACTGAACTGTAACTAATTTCATCTGAATGACACTAAAACAGTTGTAATCATTCTATATTTATTCAGAATAGAGGTTCATAATTCTCCGCAACCGTTACAAGTTAACGTGGCCGAATCCATCAAATTTTAAACAATTCACCTGCGAAGGTTAGATGCACTAGATGTCGTACATTAATTAATTGTTTGCTTTAAAAAATATGACTTTAGTATGCAAATACAATTAGTATAGACGTTAGGTAGTATCTACTGAATTTATGATCGTATCTGAGTTAGATTGTCCCAAGATAACACACTCTTAATCGCTATTTTACCGCATCTGTATACGATTATCTCAACGGACTTTACAAGAAACCAATTCTTCAGGATAATTTAAAATAGTCTAATTCATCTAGAGACAACGTTGTCATTGGCTGGTTCTATACGCAACCTGGGATTAATTGTATAATACGGGTTATTCACCCTTATGAGGGAGCAATGATGTTGGTGCCGGCGAACAATGTTCCTCAGATTAATAACAATGTTCAGCATCGTTTGTTATACAGTGGGGATGTCTCAAGAAACTACATGTCATTTAAGCTGCTGAATGTAATCGCATCCGACGCAGGCTTCTACAGAATTGAAAACCTTTATGAAACCATTATACCTGGTAGGAAGCAATTGATAGTGAAGGGTAAGAATAAAAAAGGGTTTATATTTTTGAATTAATATTGTTTTCTTTATATATAGCCCGTGGAGAATGATATAAATTAAGTGAATAATAGTGTACGGGAGTTTGATGTTTATTTTCCCTCTCTTTGTAAGTTGTCTTATGAACCCGTGTTTACCCATTCTTGAATAGAAAATTTGCTATGTTTTCAAACCTGGTTTAAATTGAATACACATTTTCGAATGACAAAAGAACAATCTTCATTGATTTTAGTCGCCTGTATTCGTACGTCTTTATCTACATTTTTGTCAGAAGCATGTAGTTATCTTTAATAAATGGCTGTTTCGTATCAATTCATTGTGTAATTGCTAAGAATTGGGCATGTTTTGAAATTGTCAATGATTACACCGTGTCAGGAAGCTGGGCCTGTCAGTGAGGTGTATAGTCGCTTCACAAAAACACTCTAGAAAACGGATCTTTTATGGCCACTGGTTAATTCGGTTTCAAATATTAACTCCAGCTAGCATCACCACCTGGAGACCGAATACGGAATCAACAGATACAAATGTATCTGACGTGTTATTACAGGATGATTCATGTGCTATTCCAAAAGTGAAAGAGGTAAGGAATGATTGAGAAATAATCCGTGTCCATTCAGGTAAATATTGTCAAATCTTTAATATATGCAGTTGCCATTGTGGACACAATATATTCTAGGTACCTTCAGTATGTATAAATTATTGAAACATAACCAGATTTTAAAAAAAATTCATACAATTTATGTTTTCCGGATTTCAGACTCAGATGGTGTTGTACAAGAAAGTTCACCAGAACTTCACATTAGTACGTCCAGTTCATCATCAAGTACAACTGAGAGTGTTCCATGTATGTTTTTATTGATTATTGAGATATATGCTTTTGCAATGCCTGATCCTAACACAGCCTCAGCATGCATTCGTTTTTTGTTACAAAGCGCGTTTGGTAGATGGGTTAATAATTATACAAAACAGACCGATATACAGGTATTTAGCTGGTTAGATGTATGTTAAATAGCTAGACAGAATGTTTCTTACGAATGTGATAACATTATAAAAGTGTAATCAGTGGTTAAACTATAGACGTCTGGTGTTCTGTTCAATACATTTTATCTCCTTTTTTCAAATGAACGATACTGTACAATTACATAGTAACCCTTCTCGACTAGTATTACTAATCCAATACAGTGGCAACCGTTAATGAATGGGAGTGAATACAAGATATCCGAGAAAGGACATTATTTGTTATAGAGGTAACACCTATATGAATCGCCTCTTGATTTCGGATAATGTTATAAATGTCACTGTCATATCTTCAAATTCTCTTTCATACCAAATTCATCCTTAGTAAATAAGATTGTAACAATTTTCAATAATAGGGAATATACCGGTCTTTGGCATGACTGTCGTTATTGGAGTGATGGTTGTGGGTTTTTGTACGCTGGGTTGCCTGATACGGATTCAGCATAAGAATATAGACCGTCTGAAATCAGGTACAAACCTAATACAACTATACTTTGAAAAGTCGAAATTTTAATATAAATCATAATGATTTTGACATAATGCTAATTTAGTCTTCTACAGTTCGAATCCCATATAATATTAGATTATTGAAAGCAAACATTCTAGTTTTAAAACTTATTTAAACGCCCGTTTCTAGTCATTATATAGATATTTTATTTGATTATTTTTCTGGAAGAAAATATTAATTTTCCGCTTTTGTTATATTGTCTTTATAATAGACTTTCGCGTGTTTAATGTATACATTACATCATATATCCATGTTCCACAATGGTTATATTTTTCTGTGATGTATACCGTACGAGTGGTGGAGGGATACGACAGCACATAATGAAAAATAATGTCAATACCTTTTGATATACAGCGTTTGACTATTCCGAGTAGCGTATGCCCAAAGGTTCCTTCTATGTCCAACTAGTTAATATTTAGGATTACATTTAATATTTACCGCTCTTCATGCCATTAGTAACACGATCAACGATGCAGATCAAACGATCTACCTCATGTCTCTATGTACAAACTAATAAGTAGCGAAATCACTTGACATATAGTTGTAATTTAGCATTTCGTGGCAGGAAGAATGTCAAAAGAACCCATATCATTTTTTTGTAGCACAACGTATCGTACTTGAGAAATGTGATGCTGCATCTTTTGCCACGCCGTCTACAATAATAAGACACTTGCGTACACCTCCAACACCAGTAGGACAGAATGTTAATTGGTTTCAGGATCCTAACTCAGATGAAACGGGATAATTGGAATACATAACGCAGATATTCCAATGAACCAACGCAGAGTTTACAAAGAATGCAGCGACGACAATGAAGCAATACTTGAGGAGCACCTGTTCTCAACAGGCAATGTGGAACACAACTTTATCGAAAACGGGCATAGCCAAAGAGACAAGGAACCTAAAACTCGTGTCCTAGATTTTCAAGCAGATGTCAAGAAGCGCTCGTTTGCTTCAGAAACAAAACGTTTGTATACTCGGTTTTTAATTCAATTAGCTTTTCGTTTAGGGCGAGAATACTTGATTACAATAATATTCATGCTCAAATAAAGCTGTGTTACTGCTGACCATGGCTATTAATAGAACATTACTATGTCTATAAAATGATTAAAGACTTACGAAGACTGAATTATGATAATACTCATAAATATATTCGTCGCAAATCGACGAAGAAACGTTTTTAGAGAATACAATAATGGCCATTAAATGCACTTTCCATTTGGCCACTGTCGGTCTCTGCTGATGTTATTTAATACTAGCATACAATTCCACTCAGATAAACCTTTGTCGAATTTGGTTACTCAAACATGTGTTAATATTTACCGAATATTATGTGTACGTGTTGCTGGTGACGGTACAAGAGGATAATGAATCTTGTTGTCACAGAAAGCTTTTGTATAATGTTTATCCAGTATATCTCCGATATGTTTCTATTGAACTTCATTCACATTTTACAACTTATTTAAAGGATGTGTATCCCTATTGTCAGGGTCTGATAGAGAGAGAGAAAAACCCATAATTAAACTAATTATATATAAGTATCGAGTGAAATATTACCAAAAAAAGACGTGAAGTAAAGTGTGCACAGTTTGGAGTATCTGATGACGGTTAGGAATTGGCATTATTGATGTAGTTGCTTGAATAATGTTCCTTAGTGGTAATATAAAGCAACAACGATACTAGTCAAACCAATAATAGTAAGTAGTAATCGTACTGGTAGAAGCGTCAGAAACGTAATAGTAATATTTCACACAAAAGGTTGTTTACACGCATACGTAATTTTGCCACAATTTCCAGGGTTAAAGGAACAAAGTACATGGAGTTGAAAAATCAGACCCATAAGAAAGGACCAAGCAATGCTTGGTATGCTGTTTCATTAGGCAATCAATTACTCCCGATGTCTTATCTGTGCTAGGGATTGTTGATGGTTTTGTATTTTCGTCGACATAGTCTCAAAATCATCCATGCTAATAATCCTATATTAGATAGCCAACAAGTACAATTTACTAATCTTATTGAGAATACTTTACCCTACTGCGAGCAGTTCTACAGTAACATGTATTCGTGAATGTACTCTTATACAATATATTGTAGTCTCACCAACATATACATGAGTTACTATTTATAGAGTTCCTCCCATACTAATTGCGATCCCTGCACCTATGAAGGTTTTCGTGATTATCACCGCACCTACACTAGCATTTGCAAGCCCACATATTACGTCTCGTACTAAATACAAATATTTGTATTTTATGAGAAAGAATTGGTCAACGTCGTTAAAATTGAGGATCAGTCATAGTTCATCTATTACTACATTGATCGCGTGGTACAGTTGGTGGAAATGACGACCTTGAAAAGAGGCAATACGCAGAGCCACTTCTATCCAATTACCCTTTCGTATCTGATACAACTGTTACATGCTCATTGAAAATATATATTTGGATAATATTTATACTTCTAGTGATTGTGGGTTCTTTGAGTCTAGAACCACCTTCACATAATACCAAACTGCTGAAAAATGCCTAAAACGATCATTCTCGTCTTAGCACAAGAACTGCTACCTAAACAGGTGCATCGTTGTTATATTGGGTTTTTAAGAACAAATCGATATATGGATCATCCAAAGGGCATGACGACTAAGCCATGTACATGTTGTCGAGTGGACAAATTTGATGTAAATTATATTGATGCAAAAAAATATCGTTTCTGAACGAATATTTTCCAAACAATTATATTACAGTATCGCGGTATTTAGAAAGGCGATGAGTCTATTCAAAAATTGGGCTATTCGAATATGGACCATCCACCCAAAAACCTTGTTGCAAATTTACCTACTTATATCAGAAAAGAATTAACGTGATTGATCTCATTTTTAATTAGAGAAAAAAAATAATTTGGATGGCCGTTTAGTTGTTCCACATGATCGTGTCAGGCGACTTACCCACACATACATGTAAGTAGATTATAAAAGCGTAAAAAAGAAGCAGACTCATTACCGTTGAAATATGCAGCAAGTATCGCAAAGGTATGCATGCACACATACCGTTAAATGGTTATGAATATTACAATCAACCTAGGTACATAATTTCTTGAATTTATTGCTGTGTGCTAAGAAAACATCAGGTATTGGTTCGTGATGATAAGTTAATCTCCATTGTTACCCAGCTATTGTGCACATATTTAGTTGCACTTTGGCGTAGCTGGTACTCGAACATCGATATGCACAATTATGGTTAAGGATACCTCATAGTACATCATAACACTACTAAGTAACACAAATCCCATTGGGTAATTTACACACATGATTGGGTTACAATATTATGATACCATTCAGCGAGGAAGTGTCTGCGTTATGTATTCAATGATTTCGAAACATCGCATTTAGGAATCTGACACACGTTTGTTTGACATGTATGTTCGACGGATGAGTTGATAGGTCTGCAACGTCATGCTACGGTCCATTATGGTCTGTAAAGGAATTTACTGTTTTATATGGGATCGAGTGACCTCGACAGCCAACACCTTTTAATTTGTCTTTAGAACGATGATTTGTAATTGTATGGATACAATGAGCAATTAATGTCCGTCTACGAAATCCAAGCACCCGAATGACCTTACTTTCATTCTGAATTGTAAACACAATTGTAATTTTAGTTTGTGCACTATATGGTTGTATTTTGGTTCTTGGATTTAAAAAGAAATAGTGCATTCCGTAAATTAACGTTCAGATTCAGCTACGACTGCACTTAGCTGGTAAATATTATGGATGTAACAATTTATTGTCCATTGTATTATCGATCAACTTGGACTAAATATCCCATGTCGCTATGGCTGTTGTACTGGGTTTCGTATGTAATACCCATTTATAATATATGTTTGCGTACAGATACATAATTTACCGGTTTAAGACAGAGGAGTCATAGTAGTCAATAAAAGGTTTGTTGGTGAGGGCATATCAATGAATGCCACTGAACTTTAGTCGTTAAGTGAATGCTTTACAAAACAAACAATTGAGTTAGCGTTTTCAATTTGATGTTATAACTTTGATAACTATGCATCCCAAGACATTTCCAATGACGTAACATTCTAATCAGGATACAGTCTGTACACCCACTTAACATGCATGTTTATTGACGTTGACTTTGTTTCATTTACTAAAACACATCTCTCACGTATATGGGTGTAGTGGACAACTACTTATTTCATCTGATATTTGATTGTCGTCGTCATCCTCATTAGTTATTTTATCCTTTCGTTAGCATCCTCATTTTCATGATGCACCATATCATGTAAGATCACTTCACATTTTCTTTGATAATATTGGCTGATTTCGCATCATTGCTTATTATAAGATAATTCCTAAGTTGATTGATTTGTAAATATGTTCCATATATTGTGTTTAAAAATTCATATATATTTTGTGCCCATTTGATAACACTGTATCATTCCTGTAACGTTCGACACAATCTACTGATCATTTAAAACAGTTTCAGGACTAGATAAATCCACAAACGCTTCCAAAATGATACGCATATATCTATTTAATACAAATATTTACTAACTCAGTTGTCATATACGTTTCGTTACAAGTATCAAATATTCTACGCAACATGACTAATCTCAGCCAGAGAAAATATCAAATTTGTGTTGAGGCGATCAAACATCCTTCTTCTATAGCAGTATATAAATGTACGGTATTGCTTCATTCAATAATATAGGTCTGACTTCAAGCTTTACACTGAAAATCTTTATCATAATTAACAATATTGTCTACATACCAGAAGTATCAGTGAAAGGCAGTTTAGACCGTCACCAGCTTATATACTTACTTTGTCCTCCACTAGGGTTGCATTATTGGCAACAATTACAGATTTCAACCCTCGTTGTAATTTGCATAACTGTGTGATTCGTTGTAATTGAAACCAAAGACATGGCGGAATGAAGGCGTTGACATATATAAGTGGGCGTATTATAATAGTCCCATTCTCATATTATTCAGAAGAATATATAGTGCTCATTACAACACCTAATATACCCTTGAGTCGATTAGATGATCTTTTATTGGTTTTGATATAGTTAATCACATTTGCATCTCGATTTTGTTTTTGTAGAACGACGTCATTCACTAGAGGAATGTAATACCGAATTATATATTACGCCTATCAAAGGAGAGAGACCTCTGCCAATACCTACAATTGAGGAAGGAGGAATGATCTATTCTTATGCCACGGAAAATGTGCAGTCTAACTCCGGCATACAGTTATTACACGAGACTGAAAATGTTGGTATGAACGATTATGAGATTGTTCATGTATCAAGCCATGAAGATCGACCACAATTGTCGCATGACGAAAACATAATTCATGAGACCTCTGAAAATATTAACGAACCGTGTCATGACACATCTGGATATTTGACAGTACTGGGCGCGATGGAGACTACCCTTTCAAAATAGAAACGTTTTACAGCCACAATTCCTTAAAAGATACCTTTGAAGTATTAAACGTTCCTTATGTGGACAACTTTATTCTTCATAAATTTGTTTGCAAAACTCTTGTTTTGTACCTATTAAGAGTACTGATGATGTAACATAATTCAACACCTAAAGATATATGTGTGTGTGTGTGTGTGTTTGCCAAGAAAAACAATTCCCACCCACGCCAAAATACAAGCCAAAGGCAAATCATGACTAGCCTAAATAAAAGTTAAAAAGACGATGGTTTTAAATATGATAGCACGTCGTCCAAATCATAAATCAATATGAGTTAAATACAGCTTTAGAATTTCAAGGAGCTGTATGCGTACATAACATGCTTTATAAGACTAAATTACACAATTTATTTGTCATTTAATACCTCAAAGCGATGTTCTTTTCATCGTGGTATGTCATTGTATAGGCGATACGTAAATAGAAACCGAATGTGCACGATTCGAATCATCTTTCTTTATTTTATACAGGGGCGGGTAACATCATATACTTACACGATAACCAATTAAAGGTGATCCTGCGAAAATGTACGCCTAAACATTGGGTCTGACACTTGCATATTTCTAACTGTGAAAGTGAAATAAAGTTACTAAATATGTTAACTGTGCCAGTGGGGAGTTAGTTCAAACATCTCTCTCGCAGAGTGAGGTGCGACACTGTTGATCTGCAGTTAAAAATAGTAAGCATTTAATGAAAATTCAACGGATATGAAGCAAAAGTTATCAGATGCTGTTGTGCAATGCATTCCGAATCAGTTATTATATTTGAAATCAGCTATTATAAATCTATTCGTGCCTTTATTTGCACTTTTCATTTGATGTCGTAGTATTTTACGATATATAAGAAAGCAATTGCACAGACTGTGTTGCTTTTCAGACATCCATCTTCATGTATTATATAGCTTTATAACAAATTTGAACTTTAGTCTTTTGTAGCTCATAGTTGTACGACATTATCTAAATGTTTTGCAAAAACATCTCGTTATCTGTTTGAAATGGTTGTTCCTTTAAAATACGTTATGTAGTTTCAATGTTTTAGACTAGCTGAGAAATATATTGCCAACCTTTGTAGTTAAGATCAAGAAGTACACCGTTTCAGTGAGCTGGGCCTGTCGGTGAAATGTAGAATCTCTTGACGTGATGGCTTAGAAACACCTACGTACTATGGTAACTGGTCCTATGAAATAGGTTTGGACTGAACCATCTTGCATGATTGTCAAAAATTCTCGTAGCGATAAGACTAAAAAATGCATAAAAACTACGTTTAAATTCCTAATAACATACTGTTAACTGAGAGCTATGCATTAAATTTTGAAAAATGAGTTGCTTTAAAGTATAATTTTTTTCTATGTGTAAAATGTATTCATTCATTTATGTGTTTTTCTTGCTTTCATTAAAACTACGAGATTACTGTTTTATATGTTTTACTTTCAAATCCAGCTGAAAATTAATGGTACTAATGTTATGTTCGAGTTTTGAATTGTAAAGATGAAGATGACAATTATTGTTTTGCACTTAAGAGGAATGCGTTTACAACAATATATTAAAAAACAATTTCAATGTTTTCTTAACAATGCGAAACAATGACCAGGCCTCGCTTGTTCATTTCCTGTTGTGCGTGTCAAGTTGACTTACTCCCGTAATAACAAGGTCTGTACACAATCAAGGATCTACAACATGGCTGTACAAGTTTTTTATGCAAGTTTAGGACTCAACTATAATCTTATGGTAGCAAATAGAAAAGATTACAATTATCATCTGGGTCGTATTGTTTCTCTTGATACATCTCAAACACAGGTCGAAATTGTAGACAAAGAAAACGCAAGACGAAACAGCCACAACAAACTAAACACCTTTCTTATGAGTCCATTGTTATTAAGACGTTAAAAAAGGTCAATACAGATAACGAATTAGTAACATATTTTGACACAGGGAAGCAAAACTACATATGAAAGTGAAACATTTGCCACTAACGAAACCATAAACATAATATAATTAAATAAATCAGATTTATATCAGGTTTAAAAAAGGTGAGAACAGGATATGGGAACGATATATGTCATATGGTAATTTATGGAGTAAAAGAGAGTATAACGTTATTTTACTGTCTGCGATCAATGAAAAAAAATGTGTGCAACTCGAATAATCGTAATATCATCGGACGAACTGGGTCAACGGAAGATAAATAGGTTCGAGTGACTCTCACTTACCTCTCTTTACTCAATTCTATCCTTTACAAGAATGTGTTTAATATATGGCTGTGTAATATGTAGTTATAAGTGTTGTTCAGCAGATATCGCTGCCGTTCAGTAAGCAGGGTGATGTGATGATGCTTGCGTGTTTTTTTATGGCAGTCCATTTATTGTGTAGCTGATCAGTCAATCTGCATGTCAGTCAGTTAGTGTTCATGTCAGAATATGTGTTTGTCAGTATGTATGGATGGGTTTTGATCAGTTGATATTTGTACGGGTTAGTCAGACGGCATGGTAGTCAGATGCTGCAAGCGTTGATTAGTCCTCCAATGTCACATCAATGGATTAATGTTAAATTGTCTCTGGCTCCACACAGTCCCACATGCTTACATATCATCTCATACAGATAAACATATGTAATATTTTAATGGATTCTACATTAATTCATATGGACCTTAGTGCAACACTTTCTTTTCATAGACAATATTAAGATTGCACGTCCCATTCACAAATTATTGCTCCAAACAGTTAAAGTGTTCACTTGCGCTATAGAGTCATATTTGATCACATAATAATCCCCGATAATTCAGTTGATTATCTGGGTCACATTCCGCTAATTTAAAATTATATGATGTCTTGTATTTATGATGATTTTTATAAACGTGATACACGTGAGTGGATATTTCAATTTTGTGTCTAGTTCAGGCAGATAGATATGTCAAATTGGTGTTGTAACAAATGTATAAAAACTATCAACGTCCTCTTCCTGACAGAACATGGATGAAAAAACCCACCGGTTACTCCATCAAGGCGTTCCCCCCTACACTCTCGAGGAGGTGTCATTGTTGTCATAAAAACGAAGTCCATGATAAAATGTCTTAAACACAAAACAACCTTACATTTCTGCTCCACATCGTTTGAACTAGTCCAAACAACATACACATGGAAACAGAGGCCAGACCATGTTTTGTGCCTCTACCGCCCACCTCCAAGTGGAAACAAATCCAATCGGAATGAATCTTTCTTTTTGGACTAGTTTCCAAATCTCCTGGAGTGGCAGCCTGATTATTCTTGGAGATGTCAACTTTCACTTTGACTGTACTGGAAACGCATACATATCAAAGCTCTAGTTTCCATTCATGTTTTCAATCTTAAACAGTCAGTTAACCAACCTACCCATAAATATGATCACATTGTAGATTGGGCTCTTTATAGACCTGATGATAATATACTACAGTCCACCCTTGTATCCCACTAATTTGCATCAACTCACCTCTACATTATATGCCATCTGGACGTATCAGTCCCTGACCCTCCACCTTTTTTGATACTAAGAGAAACATTCGTATGATATATAGAACCAAACTAATGCATGACATCCAAGCAAATCTATCATGTTGCTTACCTCTTTCAGCAGAACAACTCGATATCTGCCTGTGTGCATTGCTTGTAACACATGCTCAAGCCACCAAGTGCAAAGTATCAATTAAAAAGTATTATCCGTGGTATAGCAGTGTTAGAGACCAGCTTCCAGCAAACCCACTATTCATAAACAAATCTATGAAGCCGCTAATAAGAATTTGGAAAGACCAGGAAAAGTTGTGATGCACATTACTGCGTAATCGTTTAGCCAAATCATCCCACTGCATTACTAAGATCACGGCAAAGGCTGTTATAACCCAACATTTAACTCAACTGATTGCATACAGTCCATTTAGGAATGTACAGTCTGCATAGCACCCTTGTCACAGTACTGAAACTACCCTTCTGAAAGTAGTTAATGACATTTTAACTGCATTGGATAACGGACAGATTACAGGCTTCACTCTCCTTGATTAGTCTGACGGATCTGGCACAACAGACCATGCCATATCACTTCTATGTCTTTAGTATATATTTGGCACTCTGAAAACCGTCTTACTGTGGTCCAAGTTTTACTTAGTCAACATGAAAAAAGTGTATCAACAAAATGATCTCACTCCAGCACAGTTGATCTTTGTTGTGCTGCTCCACAGAAAGTCTGTTATTGGACCTGTTCCTTTCATTATATGTACTCAGCCGCTCCTAAGTGTCATATAGTATCATTCAGCGTCTCACCAATGGTATGATGCTGACACTACAATATACAGATCATGCCACTCAACTGACGTCAATGGGACCATCCGCGGCTTAGAGATGTGCATTTCTAATTTGAAATCATGGATGACATGTAATGATCTTCATATGAATGCTGATAAAACTGACGCCATTCTGATCACAACAAAATGACTTTCTGATTTTCATCCTTTACCTCAAACATTAAATGTCAACAACACCAACATTAAATGTTAATCTGGACTGTACTATTACCTCGCACGTCATGAACATATGCTAGGCTACATTCTCAAATATCTTTCAGTTAATGCCACTAAAACACTTGTTTGTTAATTAGCAACTGTAAGTCTTTTTCGTCTCAATATCTACTCCATAAACTACAAAATGTTTTGTTCGGATCATCCATAGCATACTTACCCACTGCTCTGTGCCCTACACTGGCTATCCATTTGATCCAGAATCAAACACAAAAGGTGTTCTCCTTGCTACGATTCACTGATGGGCTCCAACATACCTATCTGGCCTCACCCATGTATACACAGCAGAAAGATACGTACGCTCCACTTCTGACAATTGTATGTATACTCATTATTGCCACTATGAAATCGAAGTCATATGGACAACGTTCGTTTGCATAGTAGCGCCCAGCAACATGAAAGAAATGGCTCATTTACATTAGAAAAAAACACTCATTGATCACTTTCAAGAATGCTCTTAGAACTCACCTGTTTCGACTGCAAGAAAAAAAATTGAAGACCTACAAAAGTTTCCTACCTTAAATATTGTCAGCATTTCTTTAAAGATGTGTTGTCTTATTGAATGGTGTTTGTATTATTTTGTTTTGTTTGATGTAGTAATATCATTATTGATGTAAAACGCGTATAGCTTCTATTACAGATTATACCCTATGCAGAGTCCTCATTATTATTATTATTATCAGTGGTTTTCGATGTCATTTGGTCAGTAGAGGGTGGTACTCATCCGTCATATGGCATTTTGATAAATCGGTGTCAGTAGTTATTTGTGTTAAGCAGTAAATGTATTTTAACTTAACGTTTTCCTTTCTCTCATGACCAGACCATTATCTTACAGAACGAACTATGTTTTAGTTTTATCATTACATTCTCTTTTGTACACAGATCGGTCTCCAATGTGAACCTATGGGCAAATCTTAAATTTTCATTAGGCCAATATAGTTCTATTTAATTCAACGTCTCTCATAAAGTTAAATCTATGTGCTAGTTTTACTGGGCTTAAATTAGGTAGGACGTAATGTTAAATTCCCATTGATCTTATACTGTCAGAGATCGTCTTTCGCAAGTTGCATTTTGAGGTACTGTATGCTATGGACGGCAGCCAGTTCCAACATACTCAATTCCCATCTGACCACATACAGACTCATTTGACATATATATTGGTCACTTGACTATTGTTGAGTCACTATGCCGCACTGTACTAATCATGTCATGTCTTGTATTTGCTGTGATTTTTCACAATGTGATACACATTAGTAAAAACAAATCTTTTGTGACAGGATAACTCTTACACACGCTTTGCGCTGGCATATTTCAATTTCGTAAAATGGTGAAGAGTACATGGCTCTGAAATTGTCAAATTGTCAATCGATGCTTTATGTAGAAGGCATTGTGTCTGACAACCATGATGTAATAGAGCAGAAGGTCTATTTAATTCACAAACTACTAGCATTGGGTTCTGTGAAACAAAAAGTAACGAACATAAAAGCCCCCTCCCCCCCCCCCCCGTAAAAAAGAAAACAAATATCCGTTCAAGATTTCAAGGTATATAAACGAGTTTGCCTTGAAATAAATAACAATTAGCATGGGCGTGACCTCCATCTTCATACATTACAATCATGCTGTTGAAAGTTGCATTACAATCATGCTATTGAAATTTGCATTATATGATCTAGTTTATGCCAACTCCATTGATGACTACGTTCTATGTCGCAGATCTGAACTAATAATCCTAATTTTATTTTAAATAATGTTAGTCGTGATATAATGTGACACCAAATATTTGGTTGACAATATCTATATGTGTAAATCTGGTAACACTTGCTCTAATAATGACGAAACAATGTAGGTTGCATATACCCTGATCCACGTACTCTCCACTTATCCCTTAGTTCACTCCCAACAAATCACACCTATTATACCGGAACCACCAGCATGTTCTTCAACGACCATTTATTTCGTCCAAGTGAAGAAATTACCTACATAAAACTACATATTTATCTTAAAACAGTGTTGATTTAATGTTTCGCGGTTAGCACTTTTATTTGTTGAATAAAACTAATTAGATTAGTTTATTTAGGTGTTACTTAATGCTCATGTTTTTCACATTTTGGTACATTTTGCTACTTTGGAAAATCGTGAATTTCAGGCAGTATGCCCCGCATTAAATATCTGACATTGTCAGAACTGTGGGGATGATGTGGCACAGTTCTGATCGTGTGCGACTGGTCACAGAATCTGTTCAAACTACGTGAGTGAGTTGCGTTGCATATAACGAGTTGTGTAAGCTTATCCTTCACATATAAATCAGACCCTAATACCACAGTAATGTTATTCCTTTGTCTTTATTCCAGTACTGATGCTGCAGCTAGTGATGCATTTTGTTCATGTCTATAAAACAAATATATTTGATCCAGATTATATATATACTCAGGGTATTTGATTTGCTGATTGGTACTTCTTTCTGTCATTACAGAAGAAGATTGCTTTCCCATCTTCATCATGAATGGGATCGTGAGTAGCATTGTGCCATTGTCTGAATCGTTGCTGAAAACCAAAATATATTTTACCATTTCTACCTAAATGGTGTGACCTTGAAGACAATGATTTGTCACGTATGCCTTATGAAGGTTAACGTCCCAAACTCCCACGATTGGTGTCCCCTTAAGTGATTCTTATTTGAATTGTCAAAAATATGCATTTTTGAAACCAATTTCTCACTTATTGATGTTATGCTTACTGATTCCATCAATGTTTGATGATCATCTTCAAAGGGAATATTTCTTGCCTTTTTATTCCAGGTTGTTGTGATTATTTCTAACTGACAATCACTAATAGGGAAACAATTCCACGTACATGATTTATGACAACTATTCTAAGTGATATATTCTGTCAAATACACACAATGCATCACATGAGAACGCATTTAGTTTGCACTTTGTTTAAACATCAGATCCAAATACTCTGATGTTCTAATAGGCAAATATGTGTTGCCCTTTCTAAGGGCTCGCCCATTCATTTTTCAGCTGGATTGGTTCAATTTCGTGGAACTTCAGTACAGATTTTAAACATACATCGTGATGAATTTAGTTTGCAGATATTTGTTACCCAAGATAAAAACTAAATATTACCCTGCACGTATGATTACGATTGTGATTTTTTTATTAACTTTTATGACAGAAGCAAAAGAGCATAGAGTGAAACAGAGAGACAGACAGACGGACAAACATACAGAGATAGATTAAGGGACAGAGAGAAAGATAGAAACAACAATTGGACTAAGGTGGCGCTATAGTCCAAATGAGTTTGTTTTATGAGAATACATTCTTACTCTCTTCTGTCTTTTATACAAATATTTATGAAACATCAAGTTTGCGTGTCATACTCTTCTTATGACGAAGGTTTCTTTTACCGATTAGTATTTTATGTTGTTTTGAGTTGTATATTGATTTGCGGTCCCATGCTGCCTCATCCACAATTTCTGTATTGTTTGTTCATGTATTCTAAGAACTGATAATTTAAAAAATCGGATGTTACGACGGTTCATTTATAAAAGTTTGCTACAAACAACAGTTCTTCTTGGTGATGATATCATCGATAGGTACATACTGATCATTGTATTGTATTTGGTGATGAACATAATTCAACAGATCCGCGTTTCATAAGGAATCGCATGAATTATTTCCGATTTGTGCATACGACCTTTCAAAAGCTTGCGTAATGGCGATATCCAAAATGTGGCCGCTTGTGCTTTTCATATTATCATTGGTGGAAACAACAGGTATATTATATGATTTTCTGTGTACCTCTGTCTGTTTCACTGCCTGTCTGTCTCTGTCTCTGTGCCTCTCTCTGTCTTTGTCTGTCTCTGTCTCTGTCTGTCTGTCTCTCTGTATCTCTCTCTGTATATCTCTCTCTCTCTCTCTCTCTATATATATATATATATATATAAATATATATATATATATATATATATATATATATATATATATATATATATATATATATATATATATATATATATATATATATATATATATATATATATATATGCTCAAGCACAGCTTGTTCTCAAGTAGTTGTACCTGTTGGTTAGACTCGCTCATTTTCATTTTACACTTTAGCACAAATGTGATTTGTTAAGTTGTTTATACTGACATATAGGACGAAAATTTGCTTTGAAGTATATAAGGATTTTAATATAATCTATTAATCTAATTGATTGAACTTTAATAGTATGGCATTATCATTTCGATAATTTAATTACATTAATTTTGTTCTGTTGCCGATATATGAAGCAGTTATCAGATTGGCTCTTGTTTGCCTAATGTATTGCTAATAATTAACAATATGTTTCTACTTCATTTTCCTGACACTTGAATTTTCGTACGCAACGATTGTTTCCTTTTAAAATAAGTTTCTCAAGAGATTTTTAAGATCTACTGCCTTCAACGTATATGTTTAAATTTCACCGAACACCTAATGTAAACACTGGAGACAAGGTTGTCATTGGCTGGTTCTATACCCAACCTGGGATTAATTGTATAATACTAGTTAATCACACGTATGATGGAGGAATGATGATGGTGCCGGCAAACAATGTTCCTCAGATTAATAACAATATTCAGCATCGTTTGTTATATAGTGGGGATGTATCAAGAAACTACATGTCATTCAAGCTGCTGAATGTAATCGCATCTAAAGCAGGCTTCTATATAATTGAAAGCCTTTATGAAACCATTATACCTGGTAGGAAGCAATTGATAGTGGAGGGTAACAATAAAAAATGGTTTATATTAGGAATTAATATTGTTTTCTTTATCTATTGCCCGCGGAGAATGATATACATTAAGTGAATAATAGTGTACGGGAGTTTGATGTTTGTTTCCCTTCTCTTTGTAAGTTGTCTTATGAAGCCGTGCTTACCCATTCTTGAATAGAAAATTTGCTATGTTTTAAACCCGGTTTAAATTGGCTTTTCATTTTCGAATGAAAAAAGAACAATCTTCATTGATTTTAGTCGTTTGTATTCGTACATCTTTATCTACATTTTTTCAGAAGCATCTCGTTATCTTTGATAAATGGCTGTTTTTTGACAATACATTATGTAATTGCTAAGATTTGGGCATGATTAGAAATTGTCAGTGTTCACACCGTGTCTGGAAGCTGGGCCTGTCAGTGAGGTGTATAGTAGCTTCACACTCACACTCTAGCAAACGGATCTTTTATGGCCACTGGTTAATTCGGTTTCAAATATTAACTCCAGCTAGCATCTCCACATGGAGACCGAATACGGAATCAATAGATAAAAATATATCTTACGTGCTATTACAGTATGATTCATGTGCTATTCCAAAAGTGAAAGAGGTAAGGAATGATTGAGAAATAATCCGCGCCCTTTCAGGTAAATATTGTCAGATCTTTAATATATGCAGTTGCCAATGCAGACCCAATATATTCTAGGTACCTTCAGTTTGTATAAATTATTGAAACATCTCCAGATTTTAAGAAAAGGTCATATAATTTATGTTTTCCGGATTTCAGACTCAGATGGTGTTGTACAAGAAATTTCAACAGAACTTCACATTAGTACGTCCCCCTCACCATCAAGTACAACTGAGAGTGTTGCATGTATGTTTTTATTGTTTATTGAGATATATGACTTTGCAATGCATCATCCTAACACAGCCTCAGTATGCATTCGTTTTTGTTGCAAAGCGCGTTTGGTAGATGGGTAAATAATCATACAAAACAGACCAATATACAGGTATTTAGCTGGTTAGATGTATGTTAAATAGCTAGATAGAATGTTTCTTACGAATGTGATAACATTATAACAGTGTAATCAATGGTTAAACTGTAGACGTCTGGTTTTATGTTCAATACATTTTATCTCCTTTTTCAAATGAACAAAACTGTACAATTACATAGTAACCCTTCTCGACTAGTATTACTAATCCAATATAGTGGCAACCGTTTATGAATGGGAGTGAATACAAGATGTCCGAGAAAATACATTATTTGTTATAGAGGTAAACCTATATGGATCGCTTCTTAATTTCGGTTAATGTTATTAATGTCACTGTCATGTCTTCAAATTCTCTTTCATACCAAATTCATCCTTAATAAATAGGAGTGTAACAATTTTCAATAATAGGGAATATACCGGTCTTTGGCATGACTGTCGTTATTGGAGTGGTGGTTGAGGTTCTGTTCTCGCTGGGTTGCCTGATAAGGATTCAACATAAGAATACCCACCGTCTAGAAAAAGGTACAAACGTCATACAACTATACTTTGAAAAGTCGAAATCTTAATATAAATCATAATGATCTTGAGAAATTTCTAATTTAGTTTTCTAAAGTTCGAATCCATATAATATAAGATTATTGAAAGCAAACATTCTAGTTTTAAAACTTATGTGAATGCCCGTTTCTAGTCATTATATTGATCTTTCATTTGATTCTTTTTCTGGAAGCGAATATTTATTTTTTCCGCTTTTGTTCCTTTGTGTTTATAATAGTCTTGCGCGTGTTTAATGTATATATGGCATCATATATTCAAGTTCCACAATGGTTATATTTTTCTATGATATATACCGTACGAGTGGTGGAGGGATCTGACAACACATAATGAAAAAAAATGTCAATACCTTTTGATATACAGCGTTTGAATATTCTGAGTAGCGTATATCCAAAGGTTCATTCTATTTCTAACTAGTTTATCTTTAGGATTACATTAAAATTATACCGCTTTTCGTGCCATTAGTAACACGATCAACGTTGCAGATCAAACGATCTACCTCTTGTCTCTATTTACAAACAAATAAGTAGAGAAATCCATCGATATATAGTTGTAATTAGCCTTTCGTGGCAGGAAGAATGTAAAAAGAAACCATGCTATTTTTTTAGTACAACGATTCATACTTGAGAATTGCAATGCTGCATCTTTTGAAACGCCGTCTACGATACGAAGGCACCTGCCTACACCTCCAATACCAGTAGGACGGTCGATTAATTGGTTTCAGGATCCAAACTCAGATCAAACTGGGAGAATTGGACTAAAGTACGCAGATATTCCAATAAACCAATGCATAGTTTACAAAGAATGCAGCGGCATCATTTCACTGGAATCGACGGAATATGATAGACCCAGGATAGTATTTAATGCCATATCACCGACGTATGAAGACAATGAAGCTTTACGTGAGGAGCACCTGTTATCAGCAGGCAATGCGGAACACAAATTTATCGACGACGGGCATAACCAAAGTGAGAAGGAACCTAACACTCGTGTTCAAGATTTTCAAGTAGAAGTCAAGAAACGCTCGTTTCCTTCAGAAACAAAACGTTTGTATACTCTCTGTTTTTTATTCAATCATCTTTTCGTTTAGGGCGAAAATATGATTTACAATAATATTCATGTTCAAATAAAGCTGTGTTACTGCTGACCATGGATATTGGTAGAACATTACTATGTCTGTAAAATAATTAAAGACTCACGAAGACTGGATTATGATTATACTCCTAAATATATTCGTCTCAAATCGAAGAATACACGTTTTTATAGAATACAATAAAGGTCATTAAATGCACTTTCAGTTTGGCCTCTATCGATCGTTGCTGATGGTACTTAAAAACTAGCATACAATTCCACTCAGATGAACCTTTGTGCAATTTGATTACTCAAACATGTGTCAATATTTACCAAATCTCATATGTGTACGTGTTGCTGTTGACGGTACAAGAGGATAGTGAACATTGTTGTCACAGAAAGCCTTTGTATAATGTTTATCCAGTATAACTCCGATATTTTCCTGTTGAATTTCATTCACATTTTACAACTTATTTAAAAGATGTGTATCCATAACGACATGTTGTGACAGAGAAAGAAAAACCCATAATTAAACTAGTTATATATAAGTATCGAGTGAAATATTATCCTAAACTACGTGAAGTGAAGTGTGCGCAGTTTGGAGTATCTGATGACGGTTAGGAATTGGTATTTTTGATGTAGTTGCTTGAATAATGTTCTTTAGTTACTATTAGTTTTCATGGAAAGCATTAATAGCAACAACAATACTAGTCAAACCAATAGTAGTAAGTAGTAATCGTACTGGTAGAAGCGTCAGAAAAGTAATAGTAATATGACACACAAAAGGTTGTTTACACGCTTACTTAATTTGGCCACAATTTCCAGGGTTAAAGGACCAATCTACAAGGAGTTGAAAAATCCGACCCATAGGAAAGGACCAAGCAATGCTTTATATGCTGTATCATTAGGCAATATGGTCCATAATTTGATTACCTTATATATTGAAAATACGGACTGATATCTTAGTTTCTGTTTACGATCATATCTACTACTTAGGGAGATGAAAATATGAATCATGTTGCATCAATATTGTTTGCAGGAACATGTAACTCGCCTGAAAACTCAATGAGTGGAACAAGCGAGGAAAGTGGATATGACAAAGTTGTGGGCGTAATAAATATTACATCAGAAGATGCTAACAAGGTAACTTGAATATATTCCAGTAAAAATGGCAACATGAGGAAAATAATATTTAAATACGTATAGACACAGTAAGATATTGAACAGAGCCATTTGTGTTTGCTCCCTTCAAAAATATGCCTCGTATATACATGCACTACTCAGTATTAAAACTTGATTAGCAATTGCTATCTGACAGAGGAATCATACATATGTCCTTATTGTGAGCATTCAAGAAAGACAAATAGCATAGAAGGACAATGTGTGTCAATAAAATTTGCCTCGTTTTAAATGATGACACAAAGAAATAACCTCCTTTTTTTCTTCGGATGTGTAATATTTATCTTTGTTGATCCGCCTTTCCTATGATTGTTTATACAATTATGTAATAACCATTCAACCTACAGAAATAAATATAATAGGTTAAATATTCGTGGACGAATATGTGACATGTCTGCTGTTTAACATTTTAAAACTATTTACTGCATTTGTTCACAATTTCTTTTTCCGGACTCACCGTTTGTGTTACAAACTGGTCGGGAACGAATAGATTAAAGTTCTTCAAGTGCTAATCTATGTGCACTTTGAAGTGTTGTCTGTTCTGACAGTTTTCTCAAGTTGGGTTGTTGTAAATTAGCAGTACAATTATACTTACAGGTGCGAACGTTGGCTATCATTTGCTTTTGTGAATAGACTTAAAGTAAAATTAATTTATTTCCGGTTATGTATTAATTTGGTATTTCTAATACAATGCCCATAACAAAATCATAAATACAGACCCGCAAAATAACTAAATACGTATTAGTACAACATAATCAAACAGTACTAGAAGTTTCCGTTTTTACCATATGTTTGACTGGAAACAGACTAAATAGAATATGCCGTACGCTATATGTGTCAAATATTACATGCTGAACTTACTACCCATCATCATTGAGAGATGGTGGCATTCGTATTAACATCAACACGAGATATTCCAATAGTTAATTTGTGTAGACATAAACAGATTAGAGCGTCGCCTTGGAAGCGAGAGGTTGCAGGTTTGATGCCCGGCCGAGGCATATCAAATGCTTACAAAATTGTTACTAACAGCTGCCTCGCTTGGCGCTCAGCATTCAGAGGTTAGTGTTACTGGTCGGCTCGATGTCAGGATAATGTGACTGGTTTGGACGTCATGCTACATGTCTGCCGCTTGATGCCCCAGTGCTAGACATCACTATAAACTGCCTCACTGCAGACATCGTTGCGATATGACTTAAAAGGTGTGAAAAATAAGTTAACAATCTTAATCAAACAAACAAATAGACACAAACATTATGAGGACTTATGCGACATAGTTACACGCCAACGTCCAGGGGCCTGCATAAATTAGATGTGTGTTTTTTCATGTATGAAGCACTTAGCATTAATCTTAAATTTTTTTAATAAATACATATGTTTTGCTGCTAAGGATATCTTGAACAAGTCTTTCCAATGTCAACTGCTCCACATTTTATTCAGGTTATTCCAATATATTTCAGATAACAGCGGGAAATATTGTTTAACACACTTTACCTTTTATCATACAAGTCTCTCCAATGTCAGTTGGTCCACATTATGATCAAATCATTCCAAGGTATGTCAGATAGCAAAGGGAAATAATGTTTAACACACTTTATCTTCTTTCATATCGATCAAAGACCTCGGCCCAACCAATATGACCCATTTGTATCATGATCTAACTTACACAATAAAGGAAATTTCTATATTTTAATATTTGTACATGTTACTCTACATACATCAGGTGGAAGCATTACGAGGATATTCTCCTAATGTCAGAGGTCCTAATGATATTGGTATGTAAACATGGTAATTACCTCTTAATGGAATGTGTACACAAATATAGTCTTGAATCTATGCCATGTTTAGTCTTGAACAATCATACCATTAGAGTTCATATTTACTTGCAGCAGAGAAACATATCGAACTTTATTTATTTTGTATAAATTCGTTATCAACTATACACGTCATTACAATGTAAGGCGTTTTCTATGTCTTTGTATATTTATTTATTATCAAATTCGCTTTGCCATTACATAATTCTTATCGATTCTAGCATTGCAATTTCTAAATTTATCTACGCTTAAATTCGGTGCTTTTCAAATGGTACACATAGTCTAATCTGTATCTAGATTTAAACAAATGACACGGACTGTGATTTTAAAAAAATCGAACTTGTTACGTTCATGTATTCCGCCTTTGATTCCAAATGACACCTTATTATGGTATAATAAATGCGTCCTTCGGTTTTTGTTACACTGTCGTTGTGAGTGCACATACCTAGAATACTGTCAACTTTCAGTATATTCTTTATTATAATAAAGAAGGTGTTATGTCAGACTAATATGTGCTGCTGTACAATAATTTCAACTAATAATCTTTTTCAGATTTCTGATGGCAGAGATGCATTGATCCTTAATACCAAGGGATCAAAGAAGGACTTGATGACATCTAATGTCGAATATGATGATTACGACCACATAACATTTCACTAAAAAGAGCAATGTCAGTTAACAATACATATAATGTATCATTCATTTTATCTTTTAAATCTTCTGATCATTTTCAGACTATAATACAATATTTCGGTAGAAAGTAAAGTCATGAGTACGATATGCATATAGTAGGGCACCGATTCCAAGATATGAGATATTCAGAGCTTGCATTGACTATTGGCGTAATGTGACGACCATGTTGATACCAATAATGTAGCACATATGTCTTGCTTGTTTTAACTATTTTTGTGCTTTCTTTAAGAGGCATATGTCTTCTTTTTTAACTGTTGGCATTGCAATCATATGACGAGTTCAAAATCAAATAAATTCCTAATCAATGCAAAAGTCACTTTTGGCACCAAATTTCCAGCATCAGAATTAAACTGTCTACTGACATCAAGGTGTCTCTCTGTTATATAAACAACTTTCAGCCTGTCAAATCAGAGTATTTAAGTGTTTAAGTCATTAATATCAGATTTTATAAATGAAGAAATAAACAATCAACAACAGACTTTTTAAACAAGCAAATTAAAGTCAGTTATTTGAGTTAGCTTAAATACTTCTCATCGAAATAAAGATTATTTATAATTTCAGACGCATGGTCAGGACAACAGTTATTAGTCTAAACGGTACAAAAACTCGGTATCTATATACTTTTTATAAAGTACTAAAATTATGTTATTTCAACTAAATTAGCAATCAGAGGGATGATACAAAAGCATATTGATAAACTGCACTTATATAGTTGTTTCTAATATGTTTATTTATACCATCCTAATAGGCTAATATCTATCTACCTATCTATCTATCTATCTATCTATCTATCTATCTATCTATCTATCTATCTATCTCACTCTCTCTTTCCCTCTCTCTCGCTCTCTCTCTCTCTCTCTCTCTCTCTCTCTCTCTCTCTCTCTCTCTCTCTCTCTCTCTCTCTATATATATATATATATATATATATATTAGTAAAGACGTTTAATATGTTAAGTAATTTTCGTGGTTTCAGAACAAGGGAAAGCCTATTATTACATATAAAGTTAAGAGAGGACGATTTAGTTTAAACCTTCATAAAGCAAATTTAGATTTCATAGAGTGTGTTTGAACTGATCACTGTCACGGAATTGTATACGTATACGACTATGTTCAATATGTATATATGGTCAAAAAATCTAGTCTTGATTTCGTTACTGCGTACAGCCTTACCGAGGGTAGTTTATTATTTTTTGGGCTTCTTAGTTATTTCGGCATAATGAGCGAACACTCAGCTCATGCTGCATGTGCGAAATTGCCTGCAGTTTAAAGTACCTAGCTGCGCATATCTGTCACAGCTAGGGGTATATGAGGACGAAATTATAAGATAGAAATCACATTACGATGTAGTCTTGTCGGAAACGCTTCCATCCTAAACTGAGCGATCTATCAGCTAAAAGAGGTAACAATAGATTTAACTTTGTTCTCATTGCTATTTGTATTATGATATAATTCATTGTTTTACATATTAGATGTTTAGTATTTATTATAAAATCTATAGAATAAATACATAGGTTAGGCAGCGCCATTTTATCAGAAGTACTATATTTTGTTTCATTAGTTCTTTTGTATCTGAACATAATTGAGTTCAATTATACGCTGCATGCTTAACGTTAAATGTACATGGATAATTATTTCATGTGCGCGCATGCGCTACATATGTGTGAAAATACTTGACCGTGTCATATGTATTACACGGTTCGGTTGTTTTAATTTTAGCTGAAGTGGTGTGGTGACGTGTTGTGCTGACGTGTTGTGCTGAAGTGTTGTGCTGAAATGTGGTGACGTGTTGTGCTGAAGTGGTGCAGTGTTGTGATAATTGCGTGTGTGGTGCCATGTTGTGGTGACTACGTGTGTGGGCTTGTCTATGCTGACCTTGTAATGCCCGTGTGTGGTGCCTGTGTATGGTGCTTACGTATGCTGAATTTATGTATGCTGTGTTTAGATGTATAAATATATGGTATTTATATATGATTGCGTGAGGTGAAGGTCACAACTGTTAGGTTTGACTCTGTGTAACCGGATGTACTTCCTGACGTCAGACGGACGCCAGGCTAGTAGCAAAATACCTCAGCAAGTAGTTTACATTTATTCATTCCAGTCTCGTCATATGTACGACGTATCATTTATTTAATATCTTCTTTGCAGTCTCGTTATATGAACGACACCTGCATAATTTCATTGTACACAAATCTCGTCCCATGAACGAGAACTTCAGAATTTAGGGTTCGCAATTGCATATGTCTCGTCATATGAACGACGTATTATTTATTTAATATCTTCTTTGCAGTCTCGTTATATGAACGACACCTGCATAATTTCATTCTACACAAATCTCGTCCCATGAACGAGAACTTCAAAATTTAGGGTTCACGATTGCATATGTCTCGTCATATGGACGACGTATTAATTATTTAATATCTCCATTCTAGTCTCGTCATATTGACGACACATTATGTTTTCATATTTGCATCTATCTCGTTATACGAGCCTTTTATATATAATCATATTTGTAAATTCATTCATATACTTCTTTTTTGTCATTACGTTACTGAAATTCATAGTTCCGTGTTAGGAACATTTATTTAAATAGATTTTTCTTATATTTTGTAAAATATTGGTGTCAGAGTTGATTTTTTAAAATTGCGTTTATAAAATAAACATCTTATTAACGCAGTTGCGTTCCGTGTCTTCACTAATCCAGTCCCTACTCTATCTTGTGACAATCACTGAGATTGTGACAATCACTGAGACTGTATAACTCTTATCAACCAAGGTATCAAGTGCATGAAAGTGTAGCTCAGTTTTTTACATAAGGATGGAACTGTTATAAATGTATTACTTTACTGTTCCCTAATGTAGTATGATTCCAAATAGCAAATAAAGCGGCATATACACACGCACGCACATCTATCCTTCCACACACACAGACGCACAATACACATTATTTTGCTTTTGTGTATACCGTGCGGTAAACGTTGTGGTGATGATGAAATTTGTTGCAAGAAGAAACAACAGGTAATGGATATATTTGATTATATTAATTTTTCATGTCAAATTTTGAAAGATTTTGACCCAAGATTTTATGAAAAGCTGTTTTCTATTAAATATTGAAGAAGTGTTGTACTATTTGCAGTGAGGGAAAAAAAACGAATATGTTAGCTTTTACAGTATCTGTGAATTAAGAACCTTTCAGTTGAATATGACCTGAGCAAAGAAAATTATATTGGTGGCACTATGGGTCAATGACAAAATAGTCTTATTTTATTCCCTGCATATAATATGAGGTGTGTAATTACAACGGATTTTTCAAACATTCAGGGAGCGTAAAAGTATTTTGGCTGTCAATACTAGCTTTGCTCTGTTTTTACTTTATAGTATGTACATTTATCAATATCCAACACACATAACCCCAAGCTAGAATTTGTGTAAGTTAAAGGCTATTTTTGTGTGTCGGAAGACTTGTATTGAGTCAACATACAATCTAGCTTTTGCCAGAGTAATAAGTAGCGATAAACAGCGAGCCAAACACCAGAAACAAAAGACGAGGGTATACCGGAATTATATATCATTGCATACGATTGTTTTATCGTTCGTTTCTGTTGTTGATACTCCTACTATTATTGTTATATGATATGATTTAACTGTAGCAGTTAATAAGAAAGCGGCACCAAAATATGCGTCTGTGTTTCACGCTTTCGTTGGTTTTGCACCATAGTTTAAATTCATCACATCACAGGGCAAAGTAGACTAGACATTATTGTTAGTTGATTCGATGATATTGTATTGACGAAGAAATATAAGTGCTTGATCTTTATTCATCATAAGGGTTAATAAGTCTTTATTATTCATTCAAAATGGTGCTTTTAAAATGAGATAGAATACACTGTAGTGTTTATTGTCTGCAGCTTTGATCACGAAGAAGTTGAGCATTTGTTTCTCCTATATATTAAGCGCAACACTATAATTTAATTTCAGGTAATTACTAATTGTATTGTGTATATAAAGAACGTCCTATCTGGTTCCATGTTTAATATACTCTTTGAGTTGCACTCGGCTATACTGTCAGGCGAACGCGGACGCCATATTGTCACGTGATCAAAACAAATGGCCTCATACGGAGAAATCTGGTTAATCTATTATTCCCCTAATATTCTCATTATTAGTGACACAATGTTAACTTTACTAATACTTTTGATTTGAACAATAAATCAGTTGTTATCCTGTGGTCAAAGTTAACATCCAATTAGGTCATTTAATAATTTTAACAAATATTTTATTTATAAACGAAGATGAAAGAAAAGCGTGTGCAAATTTGTTAATTTGTTAATATGGCACATTTTACACAGCGTCATCTCATAACTTCCTTTTTCCAATCGATTCTTTGACAAATTTTACATCGAAGTTGATATGTTATAATGTACGACAACCTAAATATAGCCAAAGATTAATACAAAAATATCAACCCTCTTTGAAGAGGGGGTGCGGGTAACTATTGCACACTGCATACTAAGTCAGCTAAAATAATCTAGTTGCAATCATTTACCTGATCAATGTTTCATCGCTATTGCTATCTCGCGTTACATGACACTTCAGACTTTACCAAATATTAATCTTGAAATAGAAATACTATTCGTGGGCAGGGGCCGCGACTGGTCGAGTGGTCTAAAGCGCTCAACGTTATGCATCATTGCCATCTCACTTCTGTCTGCGTGGGTTCGAGTCTAGGAGTCTGTGATGCGGCTAATGTGGTTATGTGAGAAAGCTTGTCAGTAGCGGGTCGAGGATTGGTGGTTCTTTCTGGAATTTTCGATGGTTCTTCCTCCACTCTTTAGACTGCCAGGCCAGGTGTAGCACGTATTGTGCTGGAAATTGGCGTTATACCATACAACTACAACGACAGCAACCCTAGTCCGCGTGGGGATGAATGTGACGATATTTGGTTCAATATTGTGTATTCGTACTGCAGCATGTAATTTGTATTTTAAAGATTGGATTTGCAATCAATCATAAATGATAAGTCACCAACCAGCAACATTTTTAAAGAAGCAGCAAGAAGGGTGAACATAATTTCTCTAATGGGTCAGATTTCAAGCAAACAATTTTAAAGCTCTGTTTGTCAAATTAAGACTTAGCAATTTTAAAGCTCTGTTTGTCAAATTAAGGCTTTCTCGAACCCGAAGAAAATGTCAAAACCAACCAAAGCGTGAAACACAGACGCATATTTTGTTGCCGCTTTCTTATTAGCTGCTACAGTTATATCATATCATATAACAATAATAGTAGGAGAATCGTTAACAACCAGTCTAGTTCGAGAGCTATTAGAGACAATAAAGAGATTTATCCCTGTGAGAGATTCTGTTAGAAATAAATTACAGGTGCGACAGGAATCTCAAGTTGAATTTGCAACAGGTGCTGAACGATTATTCAAACCTTTTACTACAACCACTAAGAGGTTATATATGGAAAAGAAGGAGAAGAAATAAAGAGAGGTGTTCTTCCTGAACTTGAGAAAAATAGCAAAAGAAACTAAACAAACATCATAACTGTTACAAAATCTTCCTGGTCCAGCAAGATTTCAATCCGGCCCGAAAAAAACCCGATGAATAAATAGTCCAAGAATTACGAAATAAATTTACCGAGAAAGCTTTAGCGTATATCGATAAGAGTGGTCCGAAATAATTTATTAATTTTGCTTGCTACGGATCATTACGATAAAAATAAAAGGTTGAAACCAGGACATAAACAATATATCAAAGATGCGCGCCATTGGGCTGATGTACTTTATACAATTAAAACTACCTCAAGTCGAATTGAGGATCCAATGTATACTTTATATATCGATGAGGCGGAAAAAATATATAATCAAAATGAAACAGCAAAAGAACCAACTAAACCAAGAACAGACCCAACGAAAAGAACAACTACGACGACAATAAATGGAAGAACAAAAACAGTGAAAAGAAGAGCTAAAACAACGAAATGTACGAAGTCAAAAATAATAATTCCGTGCACTCTAATCAGTTCATGAGAAATTATACTAACATCAAAGAAAAGACATTTTGAAAAATATATACGGCAATAAAAATGAGATTGTGTATTCGCATGTGTGTGTGGTAACCAATTTATAGAGTACCTTATAAAAAAGCAAGAAATTATATTTTTGTTGCCTTATATGTTTTTTGGATAATCATTCTTTTTTATAATGGATGGTACTTATTAATATATCCATATTAGTTTATTTTACGTGTTTCCTTGAGTGCCTTCGTGTTATTTCTATACGCTATATTATATTCTGTTCAGAAAATCTACAAAATATGCATGAAATCTACAAAAAAACAGAGGATTGAAACAAAGCAGTATTGTCCTATCTTGTGTTATCTGAGTAGGTAACAATAAATAAATCATTCCATATCAATCTACGTCTTTTCTCACATGATGAATTGATTTCAACACATGAATAAAAAGCGTTTCGCTTTTTTGCGATGAAAAGTGTTTTCAGCCTTATAATTAAAAAAGCTTGCATTGGAAACTGTCTGTTATTTCGACCTGATTGGGTATTTTAACACTTTCAGATTCATTAACTTAAAATACTACTACTACTACTACTACTACTACTACTAATACTACTACTACTACTACTAATAATAATAATAATAATACGAAGAAAAAAAACAAAATTATATTCAATTTTATAATCCTCATCGATATATAAATACTCTTAAGGTTGTTATTTGGTGTTACATATAATCGCAACAATATTGTCGAATTTATCGTTATAACTGTTATTATTTGTTTAAGCATCTAGCTTGTGTTAGACCTAGCTGAGAAGCAAAATATTAAATTATGCAAAATTCTTTAGGCGCAACTTCGGTTATTGCCTTGATGTTCATATTTTCATCATATCAGATTTGAAACTTCATGGTTTTCAGATGCGGCAAATGGAAAATGATAGATATCATTCCAGTAACAAACTTTATTTGATATTGTACATTTATTACTGTACTTGATATGATACAGATATTCCGTTATTGCAAAAGGTAAATCTATTCCATTACATCATTTGGTACCAAATGACTGCATTCGATATGGCACAAAGTTTACTGAATTTTCGTTATATAACATTAATTTAGACTACAATGCTAATATCTTTTCCAGAATAAAGATGATGTTATAGTGAAGGAAACAGAAAAAAGACTGAGTGAATACAGATCGACAGGACTTTGTATAGCCCCTAACCTTTAGAAGTTCTAAGTGCTTACAACAACAATACAAGAAAAAAGTATATCACACATATGTCAACGGCCAAATATGATTGCCCTAAAAGATTATACTTAAATAACATATATTCGTGAGAGAAATGTTTCACTATGCAGACTTTTTATATCAGGCAAATATTGGCAATCACATAATGTTAGAAATCATTTGAATATGTTAAATTAATGAGAGTATACGTTAAAGTATAACCGTTTGAGCCAACCATGTTATGTGTGCCACATAATGTGCATGTAGAGAAAATGAGAGTCGCTAGTATAATGCAGTGAACAAGAAAATGTCTAATTCTTCCATGGAACATGATGTCTAAAGTTGAATCGAGTAATGGTAAATAAAAACATAATTTTGCATCTACCACTGCTCTGTAATTAGAGATGGGATGTATAGTAGAGTCGCAAACATGGCATAGGTAGCTCTGTACACCGGTTAACACCTCAGCGTAAAGTTGTCCCGGCAGGCAAAATTCGTGAAATTAGCACATTTAGGATTCCTAATGTCAATTTGGTACAATGCAGAAAAGTCAATGAAGGCCTGATGAACAGTAATATATCTCAGGAGTAGCACACGCCATAGGCTTTGGTCGTATTCCTTCAAAGACGGAAATAGCAGAAAGACATCAAGAGTCATGGGTGGAACCAAATTTATTTTACGTATTATCTCTCTTACATAATATGATAGAGAAGGTCCTATATCAAAATCTGCCACAACTATTGTGTAATGCATTTGTTGATGTTTCGATGCTTACTTTTATTGGCACTGCATATACGCTTATTTGTGTTCAGTGTAAATATTCGAAATTATAATTAAGGGGTGAGGAGGCAGCAATAATTGACTTTATTCTCTATAAAACGTTATTAATCATATTCCGCATGATCAATAAATTCTAATCTTCGACAGTCACTGTATGTTAATAAATAATCTCAAAGATAAGTATTTTGTATTTTTCTAATCATTCGATATCAAAGTCGCTCCAAATCCTTTGTTTGTCATCTTAATTTTTCCCATGATAGTTTTAGTCGTTAATTTATTCGACTGGATCTCTGTTTCAGGAAATATATTTAATAAGTTCTTTATCAGACCGTTATATTTATCCAACTGATCTTAATCATGTAGCATTGCTTCTTTACGCATATTATGGTAATGAACTACATCCTGAACTACATCGTGCAAATTCAATGTTGTCAAGAAATCTTTTGTCATATCAATATTTTGGCGTGGAATTATTTTATAAGATCGAAACATTTAGTTATCTATCATAGGCAGTTAGTATATCTGTCGACAATTATCTGCTAAAATCGTTTTAGTTCATCGGATCGCTTGTACAATCATTCAATTTTAAATGCGGGTAACTTTACAATATTACATTGAAATATATTTGCTTAGATACGATTTCCTTGCTGCATATGGTTCTAACTGTTCATCTGGATTGTATTTATAATAATGATATTTTTTCAGAATTTCTACATTGTCAACTTCAATCTCGTCATTATCAACTTATCAATCTCCTCATTATCTTTTTGTTATCGTTTTATCACCGACGCTGGTCTTCGAATAGTCATCAACACTAGAATTATCGTGATTAACTTCTATATATTTTTGATAACTAATTATCGTAATCGTCTGGAAGTGTTTGTATTATTTCATATCTAGTATTTTTCATCATCGCTGTTAGTATCGGAGTGAAGCATTTCTTGGAATTATATTCTTCCGCAATATCTATCATATATGCAAGTCAGCAATGAATTCATAATTCATCAGGATTCGGAGCTCTTCGAAACTTTATTTCGTCAGTAAGTAATCTTTCACAATCAATTATCAATTTTCTGATATCATCGTAGTTCAGGGGAAGTTTGCAATGATACAATCTTGCAAAAGTTCAATAATGGATTTCATAAGCACGTCGAAATCTGAGTAATGCCTGTTTCGTCGAGTTAACTGATCCTAGTTCGCATGAAAACACAATTATAAGTCTCGGATCAGTTATGCTAACTCCGGCTTCGAGTGTATGACTATAGATAATAACTTCAACATCATAATACGCATTATTGATATCTGCAAAGTCTATTTTCGTTTGTACAGGATCTGTATCGGTGTGATAATATCTTGCAGGACATTCCATATTTTGTAATATTTTGCCAGACCTTCTACTGAATACTCTGTACTAAACGTATACTTAGTAACTACAACTATCTGCGTTCCATATATAACGGTTTGCTTGATTTTATCTAACAAATTGATTAGGGTATCTAAATGAGATTTTTCAAAAAAAAAAATTTTTTCGTGACGCAGATTTCCATACAGTCTCTGATAATAAAAACAATCATCGGGGTTATCAAGTATCCTCTCTAGTTTATTGTTGTCTACTTCGAAATTAACCCAGAATGATCCATTTCTTGTTTTACAGTATGTTTCCCGTCACTTAAGGAATCTATCCTGTGTGTAGGAAAACCAAGAATTTGGACTGTTTCATTCATATACTTAAATTCTATAGTCTTTTCCTGTGATGATACAGTACTCGTCAAGATGCATCCTTTCTCAAAGTTTCACAGCTCCATATATAAAGGTGACTCGTCTTTATTGGTATGGCACACAAATAAATTTTTCGTAAATTAAACAGTTAAAAGCAAGATTGAACCATGGTAGTGAAACATGAAATCTCTGTCACACTGGTGATATGCCATACTAGGTGCAAAATCCCTGAATGAAACGCAAAATTTTAACCACAAATCTCTCTCTCCTCTCTCTCTCTCTCTCTCTCTCTCTCTGTCTGTCTGTCTGTCTGTCTCTCTCTCTCTCTCTCTCTCTCTCTCTCTCTCTCTCTCTCTCTCTCTCTCTCTCTCTCTCTCTCTCTCTCTCTCTCTCTCTCTCTCTCCTACACGGATTATACGGCAATAGCTCGTAGAATTCTTAGTGCTTAGCAAAAGATCACCTAATGTTAGATTCATTAGCTTATGATTCATTCATCTGATCATAAGGGTATCATAAAACGTGAAGGATGTTCTAGCACCATGACCCAGTCATGTTTTGGGATGTTTTACGTCAAAAGCATAAAATACAAGCGCATGACTACGTTTTCATCCTTCTAAAGTAAATTCCCTTGAGTTAATCTCCTTTGACACCTGAGTAATGACATCATATCAATCGTACAGATACGTGAATGAATGAATAGGTATTAATGAGCATATGATTGAATCGGAAAATCAGATTGTATATATCCATATCATTGAACTTTAATCGTATATATCCATATCATTGAACTGTAATGTTTTGATAATACATCTTTCAAGTGTTATTCAGATTGTATATATCCATATCATTGAACTGTAGTGTTTTGCTAATACATCTTTCAAGTGTTATTCAGAATTCAAAAGCTTTTTAAGGCGTAAAACAAACTACATATGAAAGACTATGAAAAAGTATAAAACCATCTGTATCAAACATCAATCAATTTCAGATAATGGAAACAAAAATAGATGTAGCCGTACCTTAGCATTTTCTTTTTGAAATGAAAATATCTTGAAACGAAAGCGTAATATTTACATCTTTCTGTCGTCTCTTCATCCCTTCGTGTTAGATGGCACACTTGTATGCAGAACATGGCAGACGGTGATTAAACGAAAGCCATATCTTTTTTTGATAAAAATCCTCTTCCCACCCTTTCCCAACAACAAAATAATACGACCTCATAATTCAGCTTAAGATAGCTAATTTACATGTCGTTTGCGGCTGTTTTGAAGTATATATATATATATATATATATATATATATATATATATATAGATATATAATGTCAATCAATACGATACTTATTAGGTTAGAACAAGTATAAAATGTCTAATGTCTCTAACTCCTTAGATCTGATTGAACAATTTTTCATATTGTATTGGTAATTTCTATTTCATGATCTAATAGTGATAATTGACATATTAAAATATTTTTCTAATTGTCAAGAAAGAGTTATACAAAGGAAAATTTAAGATATAAAGCCATGTTAAATATTTTCTCTTAATCAAACAATGAAGGCAATCAATAAACTTATTATAATTTGCATCAAACAAGGAAAATGAGCCTTCACAGTTAAACATATGCTACTTACAGTGCGTTCAGAATTTGATGGCATGAACTTGCATTCATAGTTTGATAATGGAAGCTAGACCAGATTATATACATTATACTGAACACACATATACACATTATACTGAACACGTAACTCTCTCAAGCACTTTATATTATCTAGCGGACTCATCTATATTCAGCGCGCTTATGAAATTAATATTGGGTATTGGTTCTACCAGCACCTCTATTTCCATTAAGTAGACCATCCACGACATTTAATTTTACATCTAGGATTTGAGTCCACCTTATGCGAATAAACTTAAGGCAAAAAATGAAATTACACAATTATATTGAGCTTATTATATATTTTGAAATGACTCATCAATATGACATTATAGTACTATGACTGGACTTAAAAGTACGTGAGCATCTTGAAATGACGCAATCAGTATGACATCGTAGTTGTTACGAAATGCCTGATATGGCCCGCTTAGACCACCATACGTTTTATTATTATCAAGGTGTCTTGTTTCGCGCGTCATAATATTTTCTATAAATATAATTTTTCTCTGTATCGCGCGACGCCTCTGTTGCTTGCGCAGCACGTGCGTGTTATGTATTAATGCGTACGACTATATATATATCGTGTTGAAATCTTGAAGGGCACACCCAGTAGAGAGAAGCTCTAACTGTATTTAGCTGTCGGGGCAGGTGCCATTTTCACTTAATTTGAGCCAAAGAATTTGGTGAGTTGTATGTTTTTTTCAACTCTTTTAATTGTTTACAACTAATATTCAGTTTCGTAAAACGAGTTCATTGGTGTATTATGTGGTTGCGTTGTTTCATCGTACTTGTAATTCAATTTATTAAGAGGGTATGACCTATGCAATTTGGTAGCGAGATGATAATGTTATCTGGTCGCTACTATGACTAAAGTTGAAAACAATAATATGTATGTATTAATGTCTTAGTATATCGTATTTTAATTTTAATTGCATACCATTCCTACGTGACATTTCAGGCGGGTTATATTAACCCATTCGTAACTGTCGTATATTTTAAAGTAGTTACAATTAAAGCAGACTGTTCAGAAAGTTGTTTCTTTTCCATATTCAACTCAATAGGTATGAATAGCCGGATGAGCGTGTGAATATGAGGATGTCTGGTGCACCATTACGAGGTTAAACCACCAGTTCAGTGCCCACGTTTAGGTACAAGTCTGGAGGGTAGAGTGACCATGCCCATGGTTTACTTACGACTTTTTTATGTTCAAAGGAGTTGGCTGGCTAAAGTGTATTTCAGACTTAAGTGTAACATTTTTTACATATGTTGCCTGTTAACGTCTATGGTTTATAGTGTTTTAAGTAAATAAATATTATAATCATGGTGAATTTCTTTGGTACTCTCATACTTTCATGATGCATATTTACTAGGACTTTTTTCATATTTCTCGAATCGCGTATAAGACAGTGACTTTATTACAAAAATTGTTCTATAAATAGAAAAATGTAAATAATTAGTATTGCATTTATCTTGATGCAACCGTTTACAAATCATAATACATTCATCTTCATTAGTATTATAGTAATCCTATGTGTATTTCGTAATTTGAGCGTATTTTGGTGTTTCTATGAATCTTGAAATTTTATCTCAAATTATGTCATGCGATGCTTGATTTTGCATTCATTTTTATGCATTAAATAAATGCTTGCTGAAAAATTCCAACTATACACCGGTCGCTACTTTTTGAGGTTGTTTCCCCTTAGTTCCTTGACAACAACGGTACACAGTTGTGATGCATTAATACATTTCACAAATGCTATTTGATAAATTAGGTCAACCAAGTCCCGACCTCCCTTAAGTCATATTCATATGATAAGCCTATGAAAGTGAGGTAAAGTCACGATATCGGGGTGTTGTATAATGTTCTATGCTGTAGTTCCATTCTGGAGAAAAGTTTGGAAATTTTCTTTTACATATATTCCAGAAATATTTCATCATGTGATAACATATTTTAATATATTTTAACTCCTGGTTTCGCTGCTCGTTAAACTATCAAGTTTTTGTACCAGACGATAAACTTTGGAAAATAAAATATCTTTTATTGATTGAAATTGGCAATTTCATAAGCCATATTTAATGCACAACTACATCTATCTGTCACATACAGATGGGTTTGATTTGCAAATTACATAGTAATGCCCAAACTATTTCAAATTAAATTATTTAAAGGGTTCTTATATAGTGTTTTAACATAAGCAGCCTAAAACCAGTCATGTTACACCAAACTATGCAGATAAGTAATATCTATTGATATAAGTAACTTTAGCCTACAAATCTAAAATAGTAAATCTCTGAAACTCAACATGATGGGACTTGCTTTAGTTTGGATATGTTTTTACTTTGGGAATTTTGACTTGCTTTAGCTTGGATATGTTTTGACTTGGCGCATTTTGATTTGCTTTAGATTGGATATGTTTTGACTTGGTGCATTTTGACTTTAGATTGGATATGTTTTGCCTTGGTGCATTTTGACTTTAGTTTGGATATGTTTTGACTTGGGGCATTTGGACCAGCTTTAGTTTGGATATGTTTTGACTTGGTGCATTTTGACTTGCTTTAGTCTGGATATTTTTTTGACTTGGTGCAATTTGACTTGCTTTAGTTTGGATATGTTTTGACCTGGTGCATTTTGATTTGCTTTAGTTTGAATATGTTTTGAGTTGGTGCATTTTGTCTTGCTTTAGTTTGGATATGTTTTGACTTGGGTCATTTCGACTTGCTTTAGTTTGGATATGTTTTGACTTGGTGCATTTTGACTTGCTTTAGTTTGGATATGTTTTGATTTGGTGCATATTGACTTGCTTTAGTTTTGGATATGTTTTGATTTGGTGCATTTTGACTTGCTTCATAACATAGATATGATTGAACAATTTCATTTCTTATGGTGTTTGTAGTCTACCAAACTTGTAACTGCTAATAGGTATTCATTATGTTTAAGCGAGTGTCAGTGAAAATAATTTAGAAAAATTCACAATGCATTGACTACTGTTGACACAAGGTGGCATTGTGAATAGACGTTTCTCAATATTCTTGTTTAATGAATAATTTCATGTTGCAAATAAATCTTTCAATTTTTAATTTTTACTTTGTTTTAGGTGATACCTCCAGCTGAGTGATTGCACGTAAAAATGGTTATCATGATATTGACCTTGTTATCCCAGATCCTATTACTCAGATGGTATCTGGACACCAGGGAATCTACAAATCTTTTTATGTAGAGACGAAAGCTATAACTAGAAGAAGTTTCAAAAGATAGCAAACAGTAACTGGTATGTATACTTAAAGAGATCATATTATCTGAATCATCTGTGGATGCAAATGGTCAGATGGAACAATATCCTTCTTAGTGTCCATTTGAAAACAAAAATGGGAGTTGTATTCAAAATATTACAGGCTATTCAAAAGTTGCCTATGTTTAGTTAGTCCAATTCCATGAATTGGCAATACTTTGAAACTGATATCGAAGTTCTATCTCTTTTGCTTGTAAACAAAATGTTCTTTGTTACAATCATGTAGCGTTGAGGTCTCTTTATCAGTCTTGTTTACAGTATTTACTACTCTCAATGGCTTGTAGACATACAATTTTCTCAGTATGTTTTGACAATATTTAAGCAATTTTAAAGGAATCAAAGTAAGGGTCTAAAATGTTTTTTTTCATTCAGACAGCTTTATGAGTTAAGGAGCTAAGTGGACATTTACATGACTACTTTTTTAAACAGTGTTATGAATTGTTTTTAGATTTTCCTTGTTTCATTAAGATTGATTCTCATTTTTAAATGACGTGTGCTAGTACATAGTACACATTTTTAATGTACCTTATATTCATTCAGTATTATTTTTCTTCAGCTATCAAATGCCTCAACATTTTGATTATGAACAGTTAGAAAGGAAATACTGGAAAAACATTACCTTTCCCAACCCAATTTATGGAGCTGACATGTCTGGTAGCTTATATGACAAAGACCAGGACATTTGGAATATAAATCTTCTTGGATCAATCCTGGGTTACATGGGAGAGGACTATGGGGTCAAGATTGAAGGGGTCAATACAGCTTACTTGTACTTTGGCATGTGGAAGACAACATTTCCTTGGCACACAGAGGATATGGATTGGTATAGTATTAATTACTTGCACTTTGGAGCCCCTAAGTCCTGGTATGCCATTCCTCCTGAACATGGAAGACGCTTTGAAAGGCTTGCAACAGGTATCTTTCTATGATAACGAATAAGATTCAGTCCATGTAAGTTATTGATATGCTTTGATCTGTCTTTAGATCCCCATAATTCAGTTCATGTATGTTATTAATATGCTTTGATCTGTCTTTACATCCCCATAATTCAGTTCATGTATGTTATTGATATGCTGTGATCTGTCTTTACATTCCCATAATTCAGTTCATGTATGTTATTGATATGCTGTGATCTGTCTTTACATCCCCATAATTCAGTTCATGTATGTTATTGATATGCTTTGATCTTTCTTTACATCCCCATAATTAAGTTCATGTATGTTATTGATATGCTTTGATCTGTCTATACATCCCCATAATTAAGTTCATGTATGTTATTGATATGCTGTGATCTGTCTTTACATTCCCATAATTCAGTTCATGTATGTTATTGATATGCTTTGATCTGTCTATACATCCCCATAACTCAGTTCATGTATGTTATTGATATGCTTTGATCTGTCTATACATCCCCATAATTCAGTTCATGTATGTTATTGAAATGCTTTGATCTGTCTTTACATAATTCAGTGCTGAAATATTTCCTGTCTCCTGTTAGTCCATCGATCTGTCGGTAACTATAATGTCTATATCACTGCACATAACATTTCTAGACTTGTTAGAAGTGTTTGCCTCAGCAAGACGGGTTGAATTATTTGCTCCAGTCTCTAAGGTTCCTGCAAGGGAGGTCAAATAAGAGAGGGTTTTATGTTTGCTTCCATTATCTACCATTTATTTGAGGAGGATCAAATAAGAGACGTTTTTATGATTGATTGCATTCTTTAGTGTGTTTGTTTACAGGGTCAAACAAGAGAGGTGTAATGACTAAGGGTCAAAGGTCAGCATGAAAACCGAAAATGCTATGATGTTTATACCTTCAAAAGTTCATAACATTCATATGCCTGTTCATCTCATGTAGTTTGATGGCAAAGTACATGATGACCGCTCAACCGTTGCAATGAAAATTTGCTTGCATCTTTTGTATTGACTTTATAGATTTTATTGATTCTATCAATTTTAAAAGTGACCAATTACAATGTTTAAGGTAACTGCAGTATATTGTACTCTTGTTTTTAAGCAAAGATTTGAACATTTTGGACTTTATCTTTGTGAAGGAAATCAGGAAGTAAAAGCCAAAGAAATTTGAAGCCATGTTTCTATGTGAATGCAGACAACATAAGAAAGGCTGACATAGCATTGCACAGTTTAGTTTGATACCCAATTCATTTATAAATTTTATCTCTACAAAAAAGATTTACCGTGTAAATTGGTCAAAATGGGACGATTGTAAAATAGCATGAAACTTTCCATGTATTAAGAAAAGAATGCAAATCACAGAATTTAATCACATTTTTTAAGATATTTTCATCAAATTTAAAGTGAAAATTAAATTGACAACTAAATTCATGTTAATTTGGTCATTAATGAAGTATATAATGAAATGTAAATTTACTTGTTCCAGATGAAGATTATGCCATAACGTTCCGCAGCAATTATTTTGTAACTCGTGCTTTAATTTTATATCAATTAGCATGAAATAATTATTGCAGATAATTCTTTTCAATATTTTCCATTATATAATAACTTGCTACAATTTGTTTTGGATTTTAGGATTTTTCCCAAGCAGCTTGAAAGCCTGTCCAGCATTCATGAGACACATGATGTACATTGTCTCACCATCACTTTCAACAAGGTATCAATAATTGTTTGTTTCAGAATATATTTCTTCAGAATATATTTCTGCTTGGCTAGTGAAGGAAAACCTGGTTTGCTTAGAATCATGAAGGAAGCCTGACTTGATGTTGGATAATTAAAGTATTTTGGTCTCAAGGGACATGGTATTATGTAAGATGTGTCAGTAAACGGTTTTTGTTAATTGAAACTGTGCTGTATTTTAACAAATGAATTGGGTAGAGGTCATGTCCCTTTGTTGCCAAGAAAATATTTGAATGTTTGCACCCAGTTTTTGTCATCACTCAGAAAGGTTTCACTGTATATTTTTTTTTAATAGTACAATACTGCCTACCAGTGCAAATGCAATGTCAAATCCACAAAATCGGCCAACCAATTACCATCAAGCTTAGACTGAAATATAGTAAATTTTCTTGTTTTCCAGATCACCCAAGAAGCTGGAGAGTTCATGATAACCTTTCCTTACAGTTACCACTCAGGATATAATCATGGTTTCAACTGTGCCGAGTCCACTAACTTTGCCACTGAGAGGTGGATTGAGTATGGGAAAAGATGTCTGCAGGTAAGCATGCACATTACAGTAAATGCTGTAGATTTTAAACAATTTAAAAATTTAAACATTCAACATAGAAAATTCCTTAGAAAATGAGAATTTTCTACACAAATTAAAACCTGTTAAGTTTATTAGAATATAATTTTGAAAAACAATTCAGTTATTAGTCTTAATATGACCTGGAACATGAATTGAAGACTCGATGTAGAGTATACTGCACAGTCCATCATGCATTATTCAAATGGTACTGATTAAACTATATGTTTTCTTTTAAACTGGTGTGTTGACCTTTGAGAAATAACATTATCACTTGCTGAAAATAATTTATTCAGGGGAAGAACACTTGCAATCCACCATCTGGCTGTAAGGCTGATAGTTTATCAATGCATGTAATCTGTAATTTGTTGTAAATATTGTAAATGTCCATTAACAATTGCTCAGTACTTCACTGGAATCCATATTTCTGATTTTTAATATGGATTTATGACGTAAAAATGTCAAATGAGAGAGATATTTGCATATTAATGAGATGCTCTTGTATCTTATTGGTTTACCTTATTAATTGCACTCTGGACTCCATATTTCTGCTTTTTAACATATATTCATATCATTTGAATGTCAAATGAGATAGATATATGCATATTAATGAGATGCTCTTGTATCTGATTGGTTGACCTTGTTACTTGCACTCTGGAGACTATTTTGTGATTATATTTTGACCAAGCGTGGACTATATGCCTATATCTTATGGTTTAAATTAAATGAGTTTGAAATTGAGTAAGATCCACACATACTAGTTAGGTGAGTGAGATCAGACATACTAGTTAGATGAGTGAGATCCACACATACTAGTTAGATGAGTGAGATCCACACATACTAGTTAGATGAGTGAGATTCACACATACTAGTTAGGTGAGTGAGATTCACACATACTAGTTAGGTGAGTGAGATCCACACATACTAGTTAGGTGAGCGAGATCCACACATACTAGTTAGATTAGCGAGATCCAGACATACTAGTTAGATTAGCGAGATCATTTGTTAAGCATGTCACCACTCTGGAGGCCACATTTATCTTACAATTTTAATCAAACATAGAATATTTGCTTATATCATTTAGATTCAATGCTAAGAAACATTTTGGATTTTAAAAACAATTAAACTTGTTTTTGCTATTTAATAGTGTATTTAATGGGTGAAGAACATATATATATATATTTCATTTTAAGACTGATCCATCAAAATAGTTTTAAATACAATATTTTCTGTTTGAAGTTTACATACTTTTTATCCCACTAAAAATGTTTGTATTAAATGATTTTTTTATGTTTGCTTTTCATCATTGATAAAAATCATGCCAGGTGTTGACATCCCACGCACAGTTTCACTGTTATGTCTACAATTTAGTTAGCAAGTTTTTAATGTTTAAGATTTTCATCAACAAGCTCTACAATGTAATGCCTAATGTAAACTGAAACATCCCACTTTAGCTTTATTTTTTAGCAAAATTATATACTATGATGTTCTGACTATTAAATGTTTGGCGGGTTGGGTAATGTGTATCTAATTTATTACTTTTATCTGTAAAATAATATATAATATGGTGTTTCTTTACTATCAATTAAAGAAAGATCTTTCTTCCCATTATTGATAATAAAAATTTTTTTTTAAAGTGTTGGGCCTCTGCCACAGAACATTATTCGTTATTCCCTAATGTAATTGTGATATATATCAGCCCATATCACACAATATTTTGAAATACAGTAGTATATGTTAGCACATGTCACAGGCTGTTTTGATATACGGTGGTATACTGCAGTACACAATGTTTTGAAATACAGTGGTATACTGCAGTACAGAATGTTTTGATATACAGTGGTATACTGCAGTACAAAATGTTTTGATATACAGTGGTATACTGAAGTACAAAATGTTCAGAAATACAGTGGTATACTGCAGTACAAAATGTTGATATACTGTGGTATACTGCAGTACACAATGTTTTGAAATACAGTGGTATACTGCAGAACAACATGTTTTGAAATAGTGCTATACTGCAGTACAAAATGTTTTGAAATAGTGGTATACTGCAGTACACAATGTTTTGAAATACAGTGGTATACTGCAGTACACAATGTTTTGAAATAGTGGTAGACTGCAGTACACAATGTTTTGAAATAGTGGCATACTGCAGTACAAAATGTTTTGAAATAGTGGCATACTGCAGTACAAAATGTTTTGAAATAGTGGCATACTGCAGTACAAAATGTTTTGAAATACAGTGGTATACTACAGTACACAATGTTTTGAAATACAATGGTATACTGCAGTACACAATGTTTGGAAATACAGTGGTATACTGCAGTACAAAATGTTTTGATATACATTGGCATGCTGAAGTACAAAATGTTTTGAAATACAGTGGTATACTGCAGTACAAAATGTTTTGATATACAGTGGTAGACTGAAGTGCAAAATGTTTTGATATACTGTGGTAGACTGAAGTAAAAAATGTTTTTAAATACAGTGGTATACTGCAGTACAAAATATTTTGAAATACAGTGATATACTGCAGTACAGTGTTCAGGAATAGTGGTAAACTGAAGTACAACATGTTTTGAAATACGGTGGTATACTGCAGTACAAAATTTTTGGAAATAAATTGGTATACTGCAGTATAAAATCTTCTGGAATACAGTGGTATACTGCAGTACAAAAAGTTTTGAAATACATTGGTATACTGCAGTACAAAATGTTTTGAAATACAGTGGTATACTGCAGTACAAAATGTTTTGAAATATTCAGCTTTATAGAATAGTAACATGTAGCAGTTGGACGGTTGTTCTTGTTGACTTCAATGATTGGCTGAAATATGAATGACAGTTACAAATGCAAAACTTGTTTTTTGTTCTGATATTCCAAGCAAGTGAAGATTTAACAAAGTTATTGTTAGGATAGTTGTACCATGACTACTCTGAATGTTGTTTTTTTTTCAATGCAAATGTCAGGATGATGGTGTGAAAATTTGCATGGATACTTTTGTACTGAGGTTCCAGCTAGAGAGGTGTGATCTGTGGAAAGCTGGAAAAGACATAGCACCACATCCTGAAGATGACCAGGGCAAGATGTACAAGAAACACAGATAATTTCTCAAGTGTTAAGTAATAGACCTATAGCACATACTTGTAGTGAATCATAATTTGGAGTTGGCTGGTGTAAAGCTTTTCACTGCTTTGATATCACCATAGATTGTACCTTATACATAAGACAAATTTGGTCTCAGTTAAAGTTTGTTTTACTGCTACGATATCACCATAGATTGTATAGATTGCATAAAAAAATATGGCCCCAGTTAAAGAGATTGAATCCACAGGCAGAATCATTATATCAAAAATTTCTGTATGCCAGAACACTATTTATTTATTTAGCTTAAGTACCTGAAAATGCTGTGATGTGCTCATTTATAAGTAATGTCATTACATTTGAATCCAAAGAGTCTTAACGTTGTGACGAACGGTTGACAAGTAATTTTCTCAATGAGATTTGTGATCAGCTGACTAAGTTAAGCTTCTAGTTATGTGCAAAAATTGTCACCTTGCATCAGCCATTTCATGCAATTCAGTTATCAAAGTTTGGGTATTGTGTTAATTTGAAAATAAATGCTGCTTAAGAGATAGCTGCATGCTTGTAATTTGGGAATTCTTTAAAATGTTTGATATTAGACAGGCAGTCAATATTGATACAGCAAATTTTAGACAGGTGAATACAATTGTTTAGTATGTTGGGAGACTACCTGTCAGGTACACAGGGTAGAGGTCATGAAGAAAACCATTGTACATGGGTGGATGACAGAATAAGCAGTATAGAGGCCATGAAGAAAATCATTGTACATGGGTGGATGACAGGATGTCAGGATAAATAGGGTTGATGCCATTCAGAAAACCATTGTACGTGGGTGGATGACCACTAATACTTGCATATAGGCGCAGGACTAGAAGACCTGGTTGTCATTAATTAATATTTGTCATTATTATTTTTCATCAAACACAAATCCATATTAGACACAAGTGTACTTTTAGGAGACGTAATACAGAGGTGCCTTGACTTGCGATTTTAATTCGTTCCGTGACGGAGCTCGTAACTCAAATTACTCGTATGTTAAATCAATTGTCCCTATTAAAATGAATTTAAATGTCATTAATCCATTCCAGACCTCCAAACAACACCGCAATATTGATAATTCTGAGGCATATCACGATGTTATCTTCCAGAACTCTCGACGGGTGAAGTTTGTGCTATCAGTCACCTCAAATCCGCGGCAGAACAGGTGCTTGGTGATGAGCTTCTTTAAATTAGAAATCACCTGCTGGTCCATGGGCTGCAGGATAGTGGTGGTGCTAGGTGGAAGGTAGAGAACCTGCTGCAAATCAGCGTAAATAGCTCGTGCCTTCTCGCAGATTATAGCCTCCGTCACGGTATCTCCTGCGAGCTGCTTCTCGCTTAACCACACCATCAGCAGCTTCTCCATATTTTCATGGAGAGATGTCCGCTGTTTATTTATTTTAACGCCCTTTGCCGGCGTGATAGCCTTTATTGACTCCTCCTTCTTCAGTATGGTGCAGATCGTGGAAGTGCTACGTTCGTACTGCTTCACCAAGTTGAGTACAGGAACAGCTTGGTCATCTTTTTCAATAATCTAATTCAATGCACATCATCCGCTTCTTTGCAAAATAACTGCAAGCACAAATGCGAGCACAACACTGATGCTTCCACTGCGAGCTAACTGCTTAAAGTGAACGAGTGAGACACGGGATGCTGGGCGGATGTTGCGGCGTTCACTGTGACGTTCGCAGCGCCAACTAGCGGTGGGGTATCTGAAGCTGGCTTGTAACCCGAATTTTAGCTCTCAACTCAAAGCAAAAAATCGACCGAGAGGCGACTCGTATCTCGAAAAACTCGTCAGTTGGGACACTCGTAAGTCAAGTCACTGTAAATGTAACTGGTAAATTTAAAATGCAGATGGAAAAATCTTTTTACCTGAACAAAAAAATTAAATTGTACACTGTATTACCTGTCAAATACTTGATTGATAGGATATATGTTGGTATATATAAGGCTTTATTTATAGAGTGTGATTCGTTATTCAAGAACAATTCTCCCCTGAGGACTCTCTTTGTATATTTCTTATATGAAGACCAAACATTATGAATGGTTTAAGACAATATAATTGTCACAGTATAAGAAGACAACATTTTATACATGGTTTAATGGTCTTGTTTTGTTTATTGTAGAACTAATTGTTTGAAAAACAAGAAAATGTTCAATCTCTGACACTTGATATCATTTAGTTCATGTTTCATTCTACTGTTGTCCTGTATCGATATTTTCAGTCTGTATTGTGATACACTATTGTGATGCCCCATTGGCAGATAAATATTACATTTCCTAGACACATCAGTCATTTCAGATCTCCATTAAGTCCAAACATAGCTATCATACATACCTCATCTTGCACTGAGGAGACCAAATACAGGAAGAAGAAAAAATTGCAAACATGGTGCTCTTGTGTCTTGTGAACAATCACCATGAAACCGATACTGTTATTCAAGGCTATTCTTAGATTCACATAGTAGAGAGCAAGATCTGTTGTTATACACTTAAGAATTCAAAGAGATAATAAAATGAAAGCAGCCAAAAAATCTATTTAACAGCCACACCTTAGCATAAATAGTACACATGTATTGAAAGTGGTCTGTATAAGCAAGTGGCCTTATTTACTGATTAAATTGCATATTGTGATTTGGAAGTTACACATGATGTTATTATATTTGCCTAAGGCAGTAAAGTATGCCATGTTATGCGTTTGCTTAAAAAAAACAAAGGAAGAAACATTGATGGCGTGTCCTTCAGATACTAAAATCTGGTACAAAAATAATCTTCATAAATTTGACAAAAAACAATGAAAAGCAATGGAGATATTACAATACCCTTCATCTCCCCATCCATTAGTCATTATGACATCTAAACTGTTGTACTTCTTTTTACTAATTTACAACATGTTGTAACTATTTGTGAGAGTGGTGTTTTTGTTAGCTTCTGCCCCTTCTTCCCTTGTCTGTGGTAAGAAGTCTAATGTCAGATATACACAGAATGCAGTAATAATCAGTTTCAAATATTTATAACCAAATAATATAAAAATGCAGTACTTGCAGAGGAGATCTGGCATTATGATCCATGAATCCAAATTTTGAGTGCGTCTTAATACATTGCATTGGTTGGCAATGGGTTTTTCAATTATACAATGGAATGTAGGAATTTGAGATTGTAAGGTGTTGTGATAATTCTTGGTTTTATTAGAGACATTTCAGTTATGTCATTGTCCACCAACCAATTTCTGCTAGTCCTATTGTTCCAAATACATTTCATTAGCCCCAGTATATCTTAACTGATGTTGCTTCTGCACCTTAGCTGCATCAATGACATACAATAAAAGCTGTGTTATTCCAAAATAAATTACTTTTTATGTAACCAATTGGGGTGAAATGAATAACCAATACATTAATATTTACTATTTTTTGATGTCGGTAACTCTATAGATACAAGAGACAAAGGATTTATGCAAAATTATACTTACCTTATACAAATAGACTTTAATGTTGAATGTGATTGTGGCTCTTATGTTTTGTTTTGCAGTGACCATGGCATTACGAGACCAGTGCAAGCAAGCATTTCTGAAACAGTATTAACTGATTCAGATTGCACAGGTTAAAAGTTAAGAGAAATGAATCGGCATGATGTAGAAGAACCACCCAAGAAATAAATGAAAAAAGTCTGATATTCTGGTCAAAAAAGGGGTTAGTTTGGGGTTTGATCACTGCTACATGCTAATGAGAAGCCTAGCACAGGTTAAATGGAAGGAACATTGTCAAATAGCAAAAGAAAGGTGCCGCAAAAAGGTGTAATGGGAGTGGGCCAGTCCATGTCGGTGAACAATGTTTGGCCAGTCCATGTCTGTGAACAAATATTGTCATATCCAAGGATCAAATGGGCAGACCTTGGGTGTTGCATCATCGACAAAGCATTCCAGATTGTTCTCACTCGGCTCAGAAAAACCATCCATATGCTGTTGTTTTTTAAGGAAACAAAACCTTAAAAACTTAACCCAAAAGTTCATCATATATGAATTACAAATCTAACCAGACCATGTTCCTGTTAATGCCAGTCCATGTTCCTGTTAATGCCAGTCCATGTTTCTGTTTGTTTCTGTTTGTACAGTTGACCCATACATTCATCATATATGAATTACAAAATCTAGTCAGTCCATGTTCCTGTTAATACCAGCAGTGTTCAACTTGTCCATGTATTTTATGGACATTGATTATCATTAACATCTACACTTATAGATGTATTTCATGGACACTGATTTCAAAAACTCTCTTTAAGATCTGGAACTTTTTCAAATTTTGTGCAAAGCTAGAAATGTTTCTTGATTCATTTACCGCAACCATGTACAGAATCAATTTTTTAAAATTAAATTTTCCACATGTAAACATGTACTTGTATTAAAGTATGACTTTTAAAAAATGTAAGGTCATATATGAAATATCTTTAATATGCAGGGGACTAGGTGGCACGATTTACTAATAATGGAATTAGGTGATACGAAATTGTATGACTACATTCTACAGGATGTAGGAAAAAGAGATTGCATGTTTGCTAGATGTACATAAGATGTATATAATATAGTTTTGTTTTTTAGAAGTCAACTTAACTATATTTTTGTATTTATTTATTTATTTATTTATTTATTTATTTATTAACTTTGAATTTCACTTTAAAGTAATGTTTCTTGTTGATGAAGCAATGTAAAACAATTTTCCTAATTTTTTTTTGGTAATGTGAATGTTTCCAAATAAGAAAGTATTATTAGTTATGTTTCTATAGTGCTCCATATCATCAACACCTGAATGTTTTACTTACTGCATGTTGATCCACTCACATTACAATTTACTTTGTTTCACAACAATCTGGTATCAGTCTGTCAGAGATATTCCTTCATGCCAATAACAAAATTATGCAGAATGGTAGGAGAGTTAGGTCATATCTGATTTTATTTTAGCTTTGTTAATAACTGGGTTCTGTTTCTCTACCATGAATAAGGTTGTATATATTCTGAGTATTTGTACAAAGTTTTAAGTAATCTTAATTGTATATATTCCGCAGATTATGGTATACACATGTTCATACTAAAATTATAAATTTCTTGTTTATTTGTACAAAGTTTTAAGTAATCTTATTTGTATATATTCCGTAGATTATGGTATACACATGTTCATACTAAAATTACAAGATTGTTGTGAATTTGTACAAAGTTTAAGTAATATTAGTAGCCATCTCATTTTTTAGTAAACATTTTTAAAATCTATTATTTTTGTTTTCTTATTTTTTATAAATAAAGACATGATTATTTCTGCACAATTTCCTTTGCCAGCTGTTTCCTTTTAGTTGTCATTTAATTTCATAACTACAGTTTGTTCAGGAGGGCAGGAAGTCTTTAAAAATAGGACACTTTACATTTAAGTTTTACAATGCTATAAATTTCTGAGATATTTCTTAGACAATCTTTATTTTATGAATTGTAAACATTTTAATATAACAGATGCAGTAAGGGAACAAAAATCCTTTTTTTCTTGATATTTACCCAATTACAATCATGTACATTATCGTGTCTAATCAACAAATCATGCTTTCTAGGTCTAAAATTCCATTTTCCTGTATTCATCATGGCTCCTCTCCTACCAGGAAAGGTCCAGAAAACTATCTTTCAATTATGTTAATATCCAATTATCAGAGCTTATGCAATAAGTTCATGACATTGGATGTTGCATTCATGGTTCAGACAACCTTGAAAAATCCTTAAATTTAAGGTTTTCTCTGAAAACTGATGATGAAAAATATGGTTTTATTCTTAGATTCGATGGAAAATTCCTTGAATGTTTCTAAAATCTGTATAAATATCTCAGAGTGAATACGAAATGGTAAACCTGAATCAAGTGTATCATGTTTTATTGACATGTATTTTCCACATGTATGATGAGGAATACAATTGTATCAATCAAATGAACCATGATAGGATAGTTGCCAAATGGAGTAGCATCTCTTTTCTTTAGTTGTATTTCTGGTAGTCCTTAAATATTTGAAAATAAAATCGCTATGGTTGTATCAAACATGGCATTCTGTACGTTTACAATTATACTGGGATTGATGAAGGCTTGCATTTCATTATTCTACAAGAGGTCATTATGACCTTTATTGTTTCACTGATTTAAGTTAAATTTCTAAATGTTTTTCAGACATTCCATGCTAAATTCATTGGAAAAGGTCATGCTTAACCACATTACGATACTAAAGAGATTTTGTTGCAATTTTGTCTGGTCATGTCTCTGGCCTTGTTTATGGTAGGATGAATTGTGACAAAGGATTTAAGAGATTTTGTGTTAAAGGTCATGTTCTTCTGGCATTGTTTATGGTGGTATGTATTGTGACAAGGATATTCATCTGTTCTGACTTATAAAGACAGAAAAATGGTTTACTTGGACTTGCATTCGATAAAACACAAATTCTCCTTAAGTTACATTTCAGGCACTGTTAACAAATTAAACAGCAAATTCAGTTGTATGGGTATACTAATGTTACAGTAATTAAGCATATCAGTAAATAATATGTTGTGAAATGTGCTCATCTATCCTTTTCTAGTTCATTTCTGTAACATTTCTATTCGGACTCAATGGTCTTAAAAAAAGCAGTATAAAAGAGTGAGAAGCAACAAGCTCAAATTCAACAAATAACTCAACCACTCCAGTGGCCTAGTAATTGGGAGTCTGCCACAGAAGTGGGAGGTCATGAATTTGATCCCTGGCTGAGTCGTACTAAAGACATACAAAAATGGTACTAATAGCTGCCTCGCTTGGCGCCCAGCATTAAGAGGTTATTGTTAGGACTGGTCAGCCTGGTGTCCGGATAACATGACAGGATCACATGGGTGGGACATCATGCTACATGTCTGCGGCATGATGCCATAGTGCTAGACATCACAGTAAACGGCCTCACTGCAGACATCATAGCGACATGACTGAATATTTTTTAAAGCTACGTTAAAGATCCTAATCAAACAAACAAAAACAAACATATATTTCCCTAGAATACAAAGTTAAATTGTAACAATATGGAACTTTACAGTATTGCACATTAAAATTCTAAACAATCCTAGAATTGCAGAATCAAATCATAATAATAAAGTTCAGAATAGACTTTAGTGAAAATTCAAATTAAATCCAAACACTCTGGTGGACAAGTAGTTAGAGTCTCAGATGCAGGAGTTGGGTTTGAACTTTAGTAGAGTCGTATAAAATGCTGATAAAAAAATGATACCAATAGTTGTCCTGCTTGGCACTCGGTATGAAAAGGTTAGTATTAGGACTGGTCGTCCTAGTGCCAGAATAATGCGACTGGGTGATAGGATGCTACCCATCTGTGGCATGATGCCCCAGTGCTAGACATCACTATAAACTGGCACATTGCAGACTTTGTAGCAATGATTTAAAGGCTGTTGAAGCTGCACTAAAAATCCAAATCACACACAAAAATTAAATCCAAGGATAAAAGTTTTGATGTAACTGTGGTGGCTTGTATCATGCTGATGTACCAAGAAATAGTCTATTATTGATCACAATAATACAATCCAAGAACTAAACTTTTTTATTTTAAATTTCAGTATAAATTCAATTTGTGTGCACTTTCTATTTCCTAAAATGAATCACTTGAATTAAATAATTTTGAAGAAATAAAATTCCTGCACAAATTGAAATTCTCAATTATAATACAATTTATTCTGCAAATTTGAATACTTTTTCCAGTAACAAGATTATATAGTCCTCTATTTCACCTCGGGTCAAATTTAGCATTTACCATTTTTAAAAATACCCTAATGGAAAATAACCTTCTAGAATTATTCTAATGTTTACTAAATAAAAACTGTTACTAAATAAAAACTGTTATCATATAAGGTATATTTATAAAATTATAATATAGACTATGGAATATGTTAGGTAAGCCAGTTATATTTATTGGGGAATTCCAATAACCTTGATCCAGACCAAAATAATTGTTTACCTCTTATAATAATGATCCTAATATCAATCCCATACATTTTTGACAAGGTCTGGTCTAGCATATAATGTTACATTTCAATAGCATATTATAATGAATTTTTTTAAAATAAAAATTAAACACTATCAATGCAAATTAAATATATAAAACATTTACCATTACTATGTAAATGGTTAGCATCTTCAGCAACCTATTGATTCTGGACTTAGCAGTTGATGGGTCAAGGTTAAATATGCTAAAAGTAGGAAAACTTTCCATACAATAACTCAGCTTGTAACGTTGATAGCAAAAATCCTTCCTTTTATGTATTAAGTATATTAAATTGCAGAGTTATTGTTATAATAGGGCCAAGTTAGTTCAGATTCTTGTAGGAGATAAATGGTTAGAAGTTTAGCAATGCAATAAACATGCACTTTTGGTACATAGATAAGCTATACCTGCTGTGAATATTTTCATCCGGTCAACTGAAATACTCAATTTTAATTTTTTCTTGGAGTTTAACCTGCATTTTCAAACAATCAATAAGCTGGTTTATATAAAGTAAACCTTTAATTAATTGTAAACATTTTACACAGTAAACTGCTAATGGTTTAAGACTGCTTTAACTGTTTATGGGTATTTGGCCGAGTTTGACAGTTTTCACAGTTTCCTAAGGACCTTTGGCAGTTGTATAGTTCCAAAAATTAGAACAAGTACCCAGCATCATACAACAATGTGGATGTTGATTCACCCCTGATTCACATAATTAGCAGACATTCCCTCCTTCCCGGCAGTCATTCAAGGTGGATTTACGACAATCCGCTTGATGTTCCTTTGATCCTACCACAGGATTTCATAACTTACCTGTGAATCGTATTATGGCCATGTTATGTAACTGGCTTAGCCAAAATAAGGTCACAAGATCCTATGACCATGTTAAATAACTGGCTGGACACCTCATTGTTTGCAAGAGTGGCCTTTCATACATTTACGATGCGGAATTAGTCTCATGGTCTAGCACATATTTGTAGCAATCTGGTTATTAGTACTTAAAACATCACATTCAATCTGTAAATTCCATTATGGGGTCCTTGTGTTAAATGTCAAGATGATTTAATTAAAATGTTTTCTTGTATTTCCAAGTGGAATATTACAGATATATGCCGGACACCTGGATCACCTTTGTAAATAGATTGCATTTGAGATAAGAAAGACAACTGCTGATGTTTTGATCAAAAGTTTAAAAGTCATAGTCACAAGGACTTTCACAAACTACTTGAATTAAGTATCATATCACTTGAATTAAGTATCCCATCACTTGAATTAAGTATCATATCATTTGAATTAAGTATCACATTACTTGAATTTTGTATCACATCCATTGAATTAAGTATCCCATCACTTGAATTAAGTATCCCATTACTTGCATTTTGTATCACATCCATTGAATTAGGTATCCCATCACTTGAATTAAGTATCACATCACTTGAATTAAGTATCACATCACTTGAACTAAGTATCACATCACTTGTATTAAGTATCCCATCACTTGAATTAAGTATCATATCAATTGAATTAAGTATCCCATTACTTGAATTTTGTATCACATCCATTGAATTAAGTATCCCATTACTTGAATTTTGTATCACATCCATTGAATTAAGTATTCCATCACTTGAATTAAGTATCACATCACTTGAATTAAGTATCACATCACTTGAACTAAGTATCCCATCACTTGAATTAAGTATCAATCCCTTGAATTCAGTATCACATCACTTGAAATAAGTATCACATCCCTTGAATTAGGTATCCCATCACTTGAATTAAGTATCACATCACTTGAATTAAGTATCCCATCACTTGAACTAAGTATCCCATCACTTGAACTAAGTATCCCATCACTTGAATTAAGTATCAATCCTTGAATTAAGTATCACATCACTTGAAATAAGTATCACATCCATTGAATTAGTTTTGCAAATTGATAATATTTGACATGAGATGACACTCATTTTGATGAAATGCTAGAAAGTCAAGGTCATAGGGACATTAGGGGAAAATGGTTTCAACAAAAAAACTTTAGTTCTATTGCACAAACCATATACAAAAATGTATGAATGATTTGTAATTGAGAAGTAAACAACCAATGTTCAAAAGGTCAGGGTCACAGACTAAATTAAGAAATGTAGTTTCTTCCAAATAACTTTACATGGTGGACATGTAATGTAGTGTTTAAAGAGCCATTATTTATTAAGATTTTTGTCTCTGGTAATGTCCTAAGGTTTTAATTAAATTACTATATCATGTTGTTGCAGCTTTCAAGAACATGGGGAGCTGTTTGTGGGTTAGCATTTGACATCTGCAAGATGGTCACAAAAGAGGTCCCTCCAATGTGTGTACCCTTAATCAGGCCTTGCTACAGGGGTACCTGGTTGCTGAAAGCCTTTGATGACTAATATTAATTTCAGTGAGAGATAAGGGAGGCCTTTGGAAACCTGTAGTGACTTTTGGGGTGTCAATATTGTGTATAGTGAGGTTACTTCCAAAGCCTCCACATAGTCAAATCTGAGCTTGCTTGATAGCTTAAGCTGCCCTGTGGTTTAGGGGTTCTCAATTACATTGACATACCACCGATTATCTCTTCCTTGGATGTGGGGAAGAAAACATTTTTGAGCTACTTTATATAGGACTCTGCTACAGCATATCCCCAAAAAGTAAGGCACCAGGCTACCCCATATCCCCAAAAAGTGAGGTGCCAGGCTACAGCGTATTCCCACAAAGTGAGGTACCAGGCTACATCACATTTCCACAAGTGAGGTACCAGGCTACCGCATATCCCCAAAAGTGAGATACCAGGCTACAGCATATTCCCACAAAGTGAGGTACCAGGCTACAGCTTATCCCCAAAAAGTGAGCTGCCAGGCTACAGTATATCTCCATAAAGTAAAGTTTTGAAGGCATCTATCTATTCATGAGGTTAGTTTGGCGCATGATAGTTTATTGCTACTGGAAATAGTGTTGATTAACAGATGTCAATTCTGTCTGAAATAACTGTATGATTTTCTCCACTCTAGTGATTGTTTTGCACAAATGCAAGCATGTTCCTAAACCCCAGTTTGCATATGTCACTGCATGCTCAGACTATTGTAGAGAAGGCATGATAGGCAAGAGGAGTGGTTATGGACAGCACATGCAGATAACAGCTGTCAGCATACTGCACAGCTCAAGAGAACTTTCTAATTCCACATGGCATTGCTGGGATCTCTGCGCGAGCCATATTCTTTATGTAGGTGATCAGCTCAGTTTATACCAATTCATTCAGGGATTAGCTGCATGTTTCATCCCATCTCATGTATATCTTTGTGTCAAAAATATTGCTCTCTCTCGCCACATCAGACCCCTTTTCTCTTCATGTTAAAAATCTCATAAGAGAAATCCTTGACAGTCAGGATTTTGGAAATGATGCTCTACTTTACCCCGTATTCCACATCTTAACATTTTTTCCTGCATGCACTAAGCAATATATGTTGTGTTTACCAGATTTGTTGATGTGAATAGATGACAACAAGTTTCATGTCAGATATGTGGTTTCAGATTTGAAACAAAATCTATTTATAAAGGCAACTCTGCACTTACTATCAACTGATAATATGGAATCATTTAGCTGTAATTTAGAGCTTCCTACTTTGTATGCCAGAGCAGGGTATATTACCTCCCCTTTGACTGTGATAGAGTAATTTGCAGAGTTCGCTTTGTTTCTCTTGTTTTCCAATAATTAATGCATTTTTGCTTTCTTCAGCTTTATATTGAAATGTAAAGAATTTAACAATGCTTCTAGTGGAAAGTAGCCACAACAATGATTTTGAGGCTTTTTCTTAACTTTGTATGAGCTTTGGGTAAATGTAGGTATAGATTTATATATTAGACAACTTTAATAAGCAATTCAATTTTATTACTATAATTTACAAAGTAGCTTATGCATTGATAGGTTATATCAGTTTCTGAATATTGCATAGAACATGGACGTTCCTTGTCATCGCAAAGTTTTCCACATATTTCACCAACTTCCACTTGCTTTAGTGCTTTGGCTGCAGCAGTTTGTCAGCAGGCGTTCCGTCTCCAATATCAATGTCAGCATTATATAAACTTCGGATATCTTTTTCAAATTTGTGATTTGTTGTCCTTATGTAATAGAACTCAAGAGGTTATGTCTTTTGCATTGATGTACAATTTCCCCCCTTGTTCAGGGAACATTACCAGGCTTGTATAAACTACTCTCCCTTTCTGTTATTTGTTTCCTCACCCTTTGCAATAGTTTTACACTAAAACGTAGCACTCTATTGTTTAGTCTTCTGTGAAATAAATCTTATGGAATATTTTATGGACTTTAAAACCTTTTGTTTAAGACTTGGGGTGATGAATCACATATGTTGATAGTTTAAATAATTTTACAATACTAGCATCTCTTAATGCTACATGTATATATGCTAAAAGAAACCAATGTAGAGCAGAGAGGATTTGGCTTACCACCAGACTCACTACTCATAAACAATCCATGAAGTCACTATGAAGAACGTCACAAGCATAGTCCATTTAGTCTGTACAAAACCTAGATATTACTCTGGACAGTACTCGCACACTGCACCAACATGTCATGAACTTATTCATGGCTGCATGTCTTACGCTGACATGCATCCGCTCCATTTCCATATATAAATATATATATATATATATATATATATATATATATATATATATATATATATATATATATATATATATATATATATATATATATATATATATATATATATATATATATAAATATATATATATATATATATATATATATATATATATATATATATATATATATATTTCAGTTGATGCCACTAAAACACTTGTGTGTTCATTAGTTCTTTCAAGACTGGACTATTGTAACTCGTGTCTGTCTGGTTCGTCTCAATATCTATTCCAGAGACTTCAAAACACAGCTGTTTGGATCATCCTTTGAGTTCCACAATCAGAGAACACCTCTCCGCTGCTCTGTACCGTATACTGGCTATCCATTCGATCCAGCATCAAACACAAAATTTGTTCTCTTTGCTACGTTTCACTGACGTACTCCAGTCCAGCATACTTATCCGGCCTCACCCATGTGTACACACTAGCAAGATATTTAAGCTCTTCTTCTGACAATCGTATACTCATTGTTCCAACTTTGAAAATGGAGTCATATGGACATTGTTATTTTGCATACCAGGGCCCGGCGATGTGGAATGAATTGTCCATCAAAATTAGACACAAAGACACAGAGATCCCTTTCCAAAGCGCTCTTAAAACTGAATGTTTTCGACTGCAAGAACAAACTTAATGACATAATATAGTTTCCTACATCAGATATTTTCGGAATTATGTTATCTAATTTCATGGTGTTTGTTATCTTTTTCTATTTTATGTAATCATATCATTATAGATGTTCTAAAGCGCGTAGAGCCTCTAAAGATTAGGTGCTATACATTGTCCTCATTATTATTATTATTATTATTATTATTATTATTATTATTATTATTATTATTATTATTATTATTATTATTATTTGTCTTGCATTGCAGATGGGAAATGGCCTCTTATCATTTTGACCTATCATGTGGCACACATATTTGTTTGGTTTGATTGATATTAATAGGGATGCACTGCATCTTTTTTGTGTGAGAGCCAGCAAGAAGTATTTGAAGCTCATGTAAATTAATAACATACATAAATACATACATACATACATACATACATACATACATACATACATACATACATACATACATACATACATACATACATACATACATACATACATACATTCATTCATACATACATACATACATACATACATACATACATACATACATACATACATACATACATACATACATACATACATACATACATACATACATACATACATACATACATACATACATACATACATACATTTTGAGAGGTAACAAATACACCAACAACATTAGAGTCTATTATTTTGTATATTCTTCTTAGATATAGTTAGCTATAATACAATTTATTTTCAAATATATCACCTAAACATTTTAACACATTTAAACATATTCCAACCATACTGGCAACAAAATAGTGAAATTAATTTAGGTAAGCATAAATTGTAAAATAGTTATCTATTTTTGCTATGGGGTCTGAATAAAGAAGTATCTTTCTCAAATCTGGTAATTACCACAATCGCACTCGTAAATTTGAATCAAGACCATCTCATGTATGGTTACGTGTAAATTTGTACAGTGCTTTAATCACGAGCATCCAAGTAGGGAGCGACAGTACAGCACGAGCGCACGTGCAATATTTTTAAAAAAATTATACGCACATAGAATACTTTGATAATTAACACAGTAGATCTTTACTTTCATACTATATGAACATTATCTCCCTAGAAACGATGCGAACCAATGGTGGTGAAACGCAACGGGTATGGACGGCTCGATATCTGAATGTGTGCCAAGTCAAGCTAACGCCATTATAAATTCAACAAAATCAATAAAACACACAGCAATATAATACTTGTAATGGCCACATAAGAGACATGTATACTTCTTGAAATGAGTGTGTGCAATTTGGATTGTTTACGTAGCTTTAACAATGATTCAGACGTATCTCTATGATGTCTGCACTGTGTCATGTTATAGTGATGTCTCGCACTGGTGGATCATGTCACAGACATGTAATATCATGTCCCACCCATTCACATTATCCTGACACCAGCCCGACCAGTCCTTACACTAACCTCTTAGTGCTGAGAGCCTAGTGAAACAGCTGTTAGTAATATTTTATACGCCTTTTAAATGACTCGTTCAGGGTTCGAACCCGCGACCTCACGCAGCCAAAGCGGACGCTAAAATATCAAGGCCACTGGAGCTGTCTTGTAGAAACGAAACAGTTATGTTCACAAATAATACGTTACTACGTTATAAATCATTTTCTAAAATGTAAAAACAGTGAAGAAATGAAATGGGAAATCATATTGAGATATGAATTTCAATATTGTTTTATACACAGGCAATAATATCCTTTATATCCTTCTACAAACGATTTTAAACTGACAAAATATACCACAACAAAGACAGGCAGATAGCCGAAAACTCGGTTCATCAAAGATATATTTATCCTTTTTTTGTGGTCTAATGTCTGAGCAAAGGTTTGATTGTACGAATCTCAGCAGGCATGCCGTGTCAAACAAATTTAGATTGACCTACATACATGAATGTTATTTTTTATATCTGAGTTCTGTATCTCCATATTAAAGATATTTAAAGTTAATTTGCCATACGGAGTAGGGTTTGAAACAGTACATGGCCTTGTTCTAGGCAATATTCACAAGAGAAAAATATGTGTAGTGTACATTATTGAATTAAACTGCAATATCGATGTGATCCAATTAAATAATTTTTAAATCTTTGTCCATTACTTGAGATGTAATTTGTATCAAGTCGAGGATGAAAAAATTGATTTTTTATTCTACCCGATAACCGTGTCTGGGAATGTGATTGTCACGATTGTTAAATGTCGTTTTTAATAATGGAATCGCTTTAACGAGTCTGGAGAGATAATGTGTTCCTCTGTCGGATGACCGATCGATGAAAAAGTTGTAGTAAAGACTCTTACTCCAGCTTGTATTGGTTGTAAGCTATTTACGTCATAAGCTATGTCAATAGTAACTGGTGCAATAGGAGATATTATAATTAAGGAAGCCAGGAGCCAGATGTAATTTTGCATAGAAGTTTAAGTTAGTGATTTTGTAGTCTGGATCTACAACTATCCAGCCTTTTTTTCTCGACATAAAACTTCAATAGTTACTAAATATGTTTTAATCATTCGATTATGGCTATCTTATTTTTAACATTTTTGATTTCCCTTTCTAAAATAATGTATAGTCTTAAATTAACAAATTTTAAAATATGCTGCTGACAAAACAATTTGTTGTCGTGTAATCGCGTGTTTTTATTATTTTATATGGATCCATAAAATCCCAAAGTTTTTATATTGCCTTATAAGATTGGTTGGCTTCTAACTGGTCATTTATAGTCATCGGAATGGCTTATACTAAAGTAAAACAACTATAGGAGCAATGTATATACTTATATATTGTGTTGCGTTTCTGTTTTCAATTATACTACACCGAGTAAAGCTGGAAATATAGATAAATTAAAAAAATTAAATTTACGAAGCAATCGGAATTGTGAAATTTTCTCTAGGGCAACGAGGAGGTACTTCTGTGAAGTCCTCATAAGTGTAGTGAACTACAGGTATGTAAACCTGTGTTCACGTAGTGTATGTCATGTACCACATGTGTGCCCCCCACATAAAAAAATAACATAAAAATTTAGTTTTTAAAAACATCCAGACCCTGATATAAGTTTTTGTTTAAAATCAAATTTCTCCTAATGTAGGTACTGCTTGTGTGTTTGTGTGTGTGTTTGTGTGTGTGTGTGTGTTATGACTGGTAGGTGGCTGTCGAGTAGTTAGGCCTCTGCATCACCATTGCGTCTTTGACAATGCAGGTACCATTCCATTATGATGATTGTGATACCTATACTTTGATTCAGTGATCTCAATGAGCTCCAAAATGTTTCGCAGTTCAACAACAAATGAAGGATTGTTAAATAGTGACAAAGTACAAGTGTCTAATGGAAACACACCCATCATGAACAGATATTATACAAATAAGGATAGATAAAAGGACAGAAAACAGATTGGGCCTGGGGTTGAAAATATTTAAATTATTGATCCTTTTTCTTTCTTTTGGGTTACACATATTAGTCAGTTTACGATGAAGCACGACCGAGTTCAGGCAGACTAGACCAAAATGGAGCTAATTCCTGTCGTTGTCCAGAATGTGGACAAGAAATCTCAACACAAATACATCGAATCTAAAATACAGCAACGTGTAACTAAGTGTATTTTAGGCGCATGACAACAAACAACTCAGAAAGAAATGCATAAAGGTCGTATATACTATGCTACACAGATAAAGGACAAGATTAGACGTGTAATATGTGAAACCCTTATAATACAAATTAAAATTGAAAACTTAATGTTGAGAACTGATACACGAGAGCAAATTAATCGTAGGCATGTTAAACTGCTAGTTGTCAACGCACGAAGAGGATTGTAACATAACCTGATAATGATATTAGTTTAGCCCATTTTTTCATTTTTTAATAGATTTACAACAGAAACCTAACGATAATTACTTCATTCGTTGTGTACAAGTCAATACATTATGGTACGTACTCTTAATGTATTTGTTGTGCATGGAAAATGTCAATGATTAAGAATACTTTTTTGGTGCGTATCTACTTTTTCTCTTGTTTATAAGTTATACATATATGTTTACATGGGGATGAGTTCAATACCTAGCCTTGAAAGGTTATATAAACAAGTTCTGTTACAATTGCTGATTTTGAATTTCATCAGAAAATGTAATTGCAACCTTATTGAGGTGGGATGTATAATTTTCAGACGAACATGATTAATAGTTTATATTTTAATATCAGTCTGTATGGAATAAGTTTTAGCTCCGTTCCTACATAATGTCAGAAAAGGTAATTATGTACTTTATTAATTGGATGTATCTTGTATCATTAAAATGTTTATTCTTAACATTGAATTAGGATTTATTCAAACATATTCTTGACTATATTTATGTGAGGCAGCAAAGCTATTGGCACAGAGGTTCAATCACTTTTAATGAGACATCATCACATTCAGTGTTGGAAATAACTCGGAAAAAAGATTTTATACTTTTGTACTTGTGATACAACGCTTGATATTATTTGGGATTTCATTTACATTACTCTAAATCCTCTTATATTTCGATTGTATCGCCATTTAGTTTGTCTTTGAAATGTACTAAATCGTTGGTTGTTCTTTTCTGTTACTTAGTTTAACACCACAAAAGCTACATAATTATGCCACAATTAATTAACAAAGACTCTTATATATAACATTGACACATATTTACATTTTAAAAAGTAAGACCCGTGGATTTAATGAGGGTATGAATGTTACTATAGCTTTTATTCTACTTGCTCCAGAGGTGTGGTAATGTTATTAAACAATAATTTCCAATTATCTTACAGGTGAAGAAAGACAAAATGGGAGATACAAGTATTATGGATATAGTTATCAATAGCATAGAACCGCGTTTATTATGATATAGTTGGACCAAATAGTGACAGTAGTATATTAATGAAACATCTACTATACTGGTGACTCTTTGGTGCAACATGTACGTTTGGTGATGAGTAACGTCAATTATCTTCCGTGTAGGAAGATGGAGTTATAATGTGTATACCAAAAAGTGTCAATCGAAACAATATATCTTAAACGGGACACATATCTTTCCTCTAATATATCCTTTAATATATCTTCTACAATTTTGATTTGACTGAAGGGATAATATGATTACAGTTGTATTCCAATAAGTTATGTATAACGAAAAACCTGATCTATACATCCGACATGCACAGGTGAGAATATTATGAGTTTATATGATTGTACATTTAAAAATATGATCTTCTTTATCTATTCCTTTAAGTGATTTTGGAAACGCATATATAATGTAGAAAACATATTATACCTTAAAGAGCCTGATTGTATAATTTTTCAAGCATTTGTATTCAATCTTCAAATCTATAGAGGTGTGAGTATACAAGTGTCGAAAATGGTTTAATTTGTATAGAGGAATCATACAATGTAACCTTATTTCCAACTATGTCTTCATTTTATGTGTGGAACTATATGCTCATATGATAATACGTATTAGAAATGTAAAAAGGATACATGTCGGTGGTACATATCAAAATGATTCTCATGATGTAAACACAGAACTTTTGATATTTCATAAAAAGCTTAGATATCTGATTTGGACTTTTCAATAGTTCTTCGGTTTTAGTATTGAGCAAATTAATATTCGTTGGATGCTGATCAGGCAACACAATACAATTATGTCATTATTATAATCTTGAGAAAAAGTACAATGAGGTTGTATTCATCGGTGTTACATTCGCGGCTAATTTAGAGACGATTACAAGTTTTAAAAACAATAAATTAATCGTTTAATTTACAGTAATTGCGTAGAATAATAGCAGTGATATAAAATGTTTGCTATTTTAACAATGTCTTGTGTTTTATTAATTTTATCAATCATCTACTTAATACACTTAATGCACTCTTTTAAATGCTTTTATAAGACGGAGTAAAATAATACGAACATTATTAATAATAAAGTTCTTTAAGAGCGTCTTGAAAATTATAAATTCATCTTTTCTTAAACTTACTTCCCTTAAGAGAATGCTGCTAGGGATTTTTGACAATCTCATTTGCTATCGAGAATATTTTGTTCGTTCTTTAAAAACAACAAACAAAAAAAAGTTACACCAATCTGTTAGTTAAAAAAGTTGTGATAATTATTTATACTATATCTGAGAAACATGAGAAACGTAAACGGGATGAGAGTTGAAAACAAATTTGTTAAATGCCGTTACTGTCTATGCAAACAATTTCAATTGACTATTGACAATTTCAAAAGTTACGTCTGCTTTTGAAGTAACATCCTTGCTTACTATTATTATAGTGCATACTATTACATCGTTAGTTAGGTAATGCAATTCCCATTTAAGCGATATATAGAAGAGTAATATTGTTGACATTACTTCATACAGCGATGTGTATACCCATCTTCGTACTACCGTTGTGCTCATAACAGTAATATTGATCATGCTGATGCTTTGTCAGATATTGATACATTGCAGGAACAATTATAGTCTCGTATCAGGTATAAATATTGTACATATACAATAGTACTTGTCATAGTGTTTTCGTTTCCTTGATATATTTGTCGTCTGATCAAAAAGTCAGCTCAATATTTGCTTCAGCTATAATATTTGTAACTTCATATCTTGCAATCTCAGTTTCTTTAAGGATTAGGATATGTAACACTTTTCAATTCCATGGTGTTTGTTTATTTATTTTGAGGGTTTTGTTTGGTTTTATATATAAAGCCTGTTTTATCAAATGCGACCTACCTTGACCATGTAAGATATGACCACAAATCACGATATATATATATAATATTTCGTTTTAAATGAGCGGCGCAAATACAAGGAACAATAGGCGGTTCTTCACGAACTATATATTATATAATATTTCGTTTTAAATGATCTGCACAAGTACAAAGAACAATACGCGGTTCTTTATATCTCTGAACTTCATCAACTGTTACTACACGAACAGGATGAGGCTTATCTATTGTTGTTTTGGTTCATTGTTCTAATGGTGACCTCTGAAACAAGTGGAAAGTAAACGCATTGTCAATGTATTTGCACACTGATGCCAGTGTAGATAAAGTCAATAGTCATATTTAAATCTAAATATGCACTTCCGCCAGATATTCTAATACTAGTATTCAAGATATGGTGAATTCCATTTATTTTTTGGAATTTCTAAAAAAAAAACCTTCATCTCTGCTTGTCATTTCTGGTAATCTAACTGGGAATGGCATGTAAACATGCTAGTTTTCAGTGTTAAGGAATATCCCAAGTTTGTATTGAAGCATCTCTCCGTATATCCTTTTAGACCTAATTAGCATTTCTTTTTAGCAATTCTTAAATTGAATAATTGAAGACCTGTATATATCAGTGGTCTCCAATATGCAATTGAACACATATACACACATACACACACGCGCACGCACGCACGCACACACACAGAAGACACACACACACACACACACACATATATATATATATATATATATATATATATATATATATAGAGAGAGAGAGAGAGAGAGAGAGAGAGAGAGAGAGAGGAGGGGAAGAGAGTCATGATGAATGCTTACAGACGTACACATCTTGCATCACCATTTATTTAATGCTCACAAAACATAAACTTAAATAAATAAAGAAAACCTTTGTACATGCCCTACTGCACAGATTAAGAAAAATAAATTTAGAGTTGAAAAATAGATCTAAACAAACACTTTTTGATTGACATTCTAGAGCTTTGAAACTGAAAGCTATATTTAGAGACAAACGTAACTAGTGAAAATCACCAGAAAACGGAATCATAAGATTTATTTTACAAACTAGTGTGGCGTTGAAGTAGAGGTGATGAATTATGTTAAAAAAGGAAATAAAATAAAACTGTTAGCGTCTTCCAATTTTAAAGTCACATATATATCGGTATTTTACTTCAGGTTACAACATTCGGTGGTACATTATAATTATATCGTCACTTTTTATTACTAATGTCATCATCATCCAAAATAAAAATCCGCTTGTGTCAATACCTAATTGATAATCACTCAACACAATACGACGATACTATATATTTCCAAAGGTCCTGACGATATGCGTAGCGTGTTCTTAACTCATTTTATATTACTTCCTTTCTTATTTCTAACTCTGCCCACCACTTCAGGAACATTTCCTGGTGTCGAAGAAAAGCTGCTGGGTTCTGAAATAGACGCGAACTCATTTCAAGTAAACCATGTCACGATGTCGATCAAACTATATGGATACCTATGTACCCAATTATTTATCCAGTAATTAGTATATATACTGCAGCCGAAACCAATTTTTGGACGGTAAATACATAAGAAAATTACATGACCAGAGAGAGGAACCACGTTACATTAAAAGCGGTCTCCCACCAAGACAAAGTTGAGGGTAGATTCAATGATATTATTTCACAAATTAAAATAATCTCTAAACTAGATAGTCATTTCGTATATATAATTTAATTAAATATTACGAGATCTATCTATGCTGACAACATGCAAACACTAATATGATTTGCATTTGGTTTTTTTAAAATATAGAAATACCTCGTCTCTATACCGTATTATATAAACAGTCTTAGAATGTGTATTGGGTACCTGAGCTTGACACGTAGTAAACTGTGTCGCAAAAGAGGTAATTTATCTTTTGCATTAGCATTTTGAAGGCATGATGGTTAAAAACAGACAGTTAGACGATAATATGTTAGGGACGTGATGTAGATAAATAGGACATATTTGTACACTGTTAAAGTCAGTGAACATCTTGCAACATATCTTTATAAAAAAAATATGCAATTTATAGAAAATGTGTTCAATGGAACACAGTCAATAATTAGTTAGTATATTGCGTATTTTTAAGTGTTTTGTTTCAGAATCAATCATCGGAAATTATCAAAGAGAACATAACTTAATAACTATTTAGCCCTTTGAGATGATTAATCAATCATTCACAAATGGTGAAATAGGATTTTGAAAATATCGTTTTATTCGCTTATTGATACAATCTGAAAATAATTCGTCATGCAAAACGTCCGTTATATATGTATATATATATATATATATATATATATATATGCTTTTACTTGGAGCATTGAAATTGATTACATAAAAAAAATCGGCCATGGCAATTATCTAATACAGACTATTATATTATATCAACGAAATTATGCTCTATATGTAGATCTTCTACATGGTGCAGCTGAAACTCTACTTGTCTACATTTGTATTAATAAACAGCATATAATCGGTCCAATGTACCTTACACAATTAACAAAGTTACATAATTGCTGAAAAAATACGATTTTTGTTAAACCAAATGTAAATTGTTCATATTATTCGAAAAAAAACCACCAAAAGAACCTTCGGTCATTACAGTCCAGTAATTTGCACAAATTTCAGTCAAGTATGGTAATATATTATATTAAACAAAACGAACATAAAAATACATATAGACGAAATAATGGTTAACTAAGCCTAACTACATATCTAATTTTTACAAGCAAGACTACCTCTCTATAGTTTTCTCTACATCCAGCTGCATATATGTATACTGAATATGAAACCATATGAACAATCAACCAAATATACAAATATTTATAGAAGTGTACGGTTCTCGAAATATCGCTTTGTTATAATGTGAAAAGAAAATAGGAGGTAACATACATTATTCATTTAGTGAGACCTTATAGGAGGTAAAGACACTCGAATATACAGGCCGATACAAGGAAATAGTCAATACAGCGAGAAATTGAGGATTGACTCAACAATATGGACTTTGAATCCTTGATAGTAGGTTTATTTGAGTCCCCCATTATTGATAAGTTCAGCTGGAATGTTGTCTACTCCAGCTGTCTTTCCATTCTTCAGCAGAATTCAAATATAGTTGTTCAAACTAGATAAAATAAATTTTTGGCCAAAGTATAACAACAAGGTTGAAACAAGAATGAAAGAAGCAAAAACAGAAAAGTATTGAAAAAACAACATAAAACACGCCATTATCTTACAATCTTATACCATATATGTTTGTTCCTTCTATATAATAAGTATAACAGCTTTGGCGTTGGATTAATGCTACACAACGAAAAAAGCTTATCAATTTGATTTATACTCTACACTTCAATACGCTATCACACATGTGCATATCATGTCTTTAAAGGCGTTTGTTTATAGATCAACATATTTGATACTGGTGTAATCGGGAATCGAAGCATTCCATTTTTGCTTATTTCACAACAGACTGCTTGATGATCCTTTAGAGACGAAATATTGTCAATTCAGTAACCGCTAACCTAACATCAACCGTACGCTATTAAATGCTCTGCTTATTGAATTATGAATACCATATACATACAGAAATGTGTAGATTTAAAAAAACTGTGAGTATACAGCAATAAATTCTCTATTATGGTAGCAAACACGATGCGGTTGTTATAAAACAAATATATTGTGGCTTACGATCTGTCCACAATGAACAAAAAATATTACAAAAAAAAAACTTCTAAAGTTAATATAATTTTCTTTCTGCCAGTTTACACCTGACTAACTTTTTACAAATGAATTTGGTTTTGACAAAAGTGTTGTTGTATTGATAGATAAGTATTTCTAGTCTATCAAATAAATGTAACGCTGGTGTATATGCAAAAGCTTAGCTTAGTCTTAAGTCGTTTTTGAAACGCAAAGCAAGGCAAGAAGCTTTAATAATAAACTGCAATAATTAAGCTTAAAACATACACAGCGAAATTCAATCGATCACCACTAAAAAGTCTAAGATGTACTTATTATATGGAACTAAGTAAAAAAGTATCAAGCGTTTCACTGTTATATCCAATTCTGAAGCTGACAGATTTAGACGCAACCAAGTAAAATAACAAAGTATTTTCAGCAACTAATAATATAGTATTAACTATACGGCGAGACGTTATTATTATTAGAATACATCCGTGAAGTAGAACTCTACGGAGTCGTTAGAAATAAAAACACGGTTGGATACGGAGACTAAAACTGAGTAACGGCAGGATGGAAGCAGCTGGATAGGGTTTGGCATAATAAGTTGCTTGCATGGTTGTTCTCTGAGTTTCTAATTGCTTACTTTAACACCGACATGTAGTCTTTTAAAGTCAGATAAAGATTGAGAACAAAGATTAAAAACATTAATCAGAACAATGGACATGTTCATAAGATTTATTGTTAATCATCAAGTTTAAGAAAGGCAAGGCTATTATTATGTAACGAGGAACAAAGTTAAACTAAACAGAAAGTCGAAAAATATACCATATGACCAGGAGACAAAATATTAGACCAAATAAGGAAAGAAATGGATGGATACATGTAAATTAGAAACTCTGATAGCGAACATGGTGTTTATGAATGCCAGAATAAGAGATACAATAGAAAACACCCTTAGGAAGACTCCTTTATTTTGACTAAACTAATTTCTCTTATATAAATAAAAAGCAGTTTTCAGTTACGCTCAAAACAGGTTCATCAATCGCACGATGCATGAGAGTACAATCACATTTACTACATAAGTGCTAATTTTAAATATCATGTTAAAGACTAGAAGACGTAACTGGATATTTCAATCTTCAAAAGGACTCAAAACAGCATTGTTATGGAACAGAATAACAAGAATTATCGATAACTGTTTTTGAATTCCTGGAGAAAACAAGAATCTCTGTGATAATATGTCACGAAGAGACGTGGATAAAATATTAATTCGTATTTCACACAGTGGTAGTGTACGAAAACACACAATATCACGACTTAGGAACCAGACAAAAAAGAAAGGATAAAAAGATGTTAGATACGCAGGAAATATTCAGAGATTCAAGATCTTATCTTCTATAATACTAGACCTAGGTATAGGGAAATTGCTGAATAGATATATATTCCCCAGTTTTTAAAACAACCTAAAAACAAAGAGTGAGTTTCTAGTTATAAGACTGTCATAGAGGACAATAACATCATTTAAAAGCTAAACTAAGAGGTTAACGAAAGCCTATTGTGATGAATTAACACTGGCATTATAAACGTTTTAATGATCTAAACAAATACGTGGATAACAATGCTGACGTTAACAAATTGAGGATTTAAACATACCGATGATTTTGTAACGTTGGAAGCAAAGAACAATATAAAATAAATAACCAAATAATGGAGGCAAACGGCAACAATATAATTAGTAAAGAAAGCATAACTAGACCTCCAAAACAACTTACGATTGAATGTCTGCAGATCTGAGCGAGAAGATCAAAGCTATATACGAGGATACATGTTATGCATGAACTTAAATGCTGAAAATGAAACATTCAATATACATTCCAAAAATATTCCTAATGGCATAATGCAAAATATCAGAGCAGCACAATGTATCATTGACGTAATAGGCAAAGGAATGCAAGGAACTACACGAGGTTTGCCATTTACAACAAACATTTACAACATAAATATCTGGATTAAAAATAAAATAGATACAAGTGTTATCCAAGTATGTCCTAACCTTGGTATAATTAAAACAATGGTAGACAGAAAAAGAAATGGTTGATAAATAATACTGCCATGAATCATAAAATTTTTAGAATTGAAAGAGGAAATCAACGCCTCAGTTGGTAGTGTAATGAGAGAAACGAACGTATACGTGGATATATATTAATTACTCTAATACAATTAGATTATGAATGGAAGATGTAGATTTAAATTAGCATAATCAACCAAGAATTATAATGTAAAATACAGTTTTAAACACTACAGTGGAATTTGGATAGTTTAAAAGATGACATATTAACTATAATGCAGGTGAACATTATGTTCCTTTATATGTGATTGAAAATAATATGCATGGTACATATAGTCATTAAAATTTACACGCAGTTTTAATCGGTTTATATTCCGGAGGCTTGTAAAAAGAAATATATTGTTCGGTGTAATGTTTACATCTTCGTCAGTATAATATGTTACTGAAATTGGATGGTAATAACATCTGGATCAGTTATGAAAGAATACACACACACATACACACACACAGATATATATATATATATATATATATATATATATATATATTGGATGTATACAATTAAACTTTTACTTGTTTAAGCATGCATGTTTGTGCTATAGCGATAACATTTTCTCTCATTATTGTAATGTTTAATATTTTTAAATATTTTTATTATTTAATATTTTAATCTTAATTTTTTACATTACCGGTTGCAGTGACCCACCAATATGCGTTATAGAAGTATTAAATGAACTCAACGCTATTTCATCATCGGGAAAACCACCACATAAGACCGTACATGAATATACGAGTAATCGTTTTTTAGAGAGATCTTAGCGTTTAATATTTGATATTTGGGGGAGATCTTTATCAAGCCTGAAAAACCCATCGATGAAATATCTGCAACCGATGACATAAAAAAATAATCGAAGATGAAATAGCTGAGATGTTAAACCTCGCAAGTGTTGATTCCACTGAAATAGTTGTATTTCAAGATCGTCAGGGTAATTTGAAATCTAATAATGTTTCCCTGGATATTTTAGTTAAACAACGCGATGAGGTAAAAGATATTATCGCGTTGGTTTCAGATCAGGGTAAACTCAAACCGTGTGTACTTGTTTAAACTATTGTGGATATAATTAATAATTTAGAACCATTAATAAACTAAGCGATGAATATGACTACCATGTAACTAAATTCGATCGGTTTTCTGAATTACAGATGAAATATAATTGACAGTATTGACAAACCTCTATTAGATTTCTTTAGAAATCCAACAGTGACCACACCGAAATTCACGGAGATAAAAATCTCCATAGATAATTTGTCAAGTTGCTATCCGATTATGACGCTCATGTATCTCAATTTACTACGTTACGTAAAAACTTTAACAGGACCGATGACGCCATTGATAATTTCTTGTTAAAATAAATGCGAAACCCGATGATGTTAAAATAGATCTCGCTGGTATTAGCACAGAACTTGATGAAATAACAGCGATTAATCGGCGAATAGAAGTTATTCGCGAAGATATTAAAATGACCAACGCTGTCATCAGGGATGATCTACCGACGATGATAGAAAAACTTGAAAAAATTAAATCTCTCACGATCAAAAAAGTATCATAAATAACGTGTACGCGATTCAACACGGATCATTTACGTGGACACCATCCACTAACATATTAAATATCACCGCGGCCGTCAAAGATATTTATCGATTAACACTATTGTCGCCGACTCAGTTTAATATTTCAACAACGAGTTCATCTGGGGTCAACAATATGATATCATCGATCATCGAGAAGGAAACAACTGAACTATTCATAATAGCATCCACTGATGCTAATTTGGCTAGGGTTTCAGTAACATGGTATGTGGAATTCGTAGCGGATTTAAGTAAACAACTGAATCGAATTATGTTGTAATAATAAATGAAATGTCATCATTGGCAATGTCACAGCAATATCGCTATGATCAAGTCAGAAAATTTCAAACTAAACTCAAAACACTCACTGAGGAGTATGAAGTAAAAATAAAAAAATACCGACGAAGAATCACCACAGTTGATGTTACCGTGTACTCGGTATCAGGTGTAATCACCGGAGCGGGTATAATACTAACCTTGGGGACAATGCTTGCCCCGATAGCTGTTCCAATATATGTATATCAGCGAAGACAAAAATCACGGAATTTATTTCAATAATAACAAAAACATATTATCATGCAGCCAGCGTAAACTGCAGGATTACGAAGTTAGGTTCAATGTTGTGTTAACCGCATACTCCCAATTATCCTCGATGATATCGTCGTCACTCGATGACATAGTTAGTTTTCAGCGATGGTACGTGTTTATGATTCCGCGATGTCAAAATTAGAAAAACAACAATAGCAACAACGCAAGAACTACTTCAACGAATAGCGGGAAACACAACCCAGCTGGAAACCAGGATGATATCAATAACCTCAACGAATCCTGAATTCAGTGTGAATTTCCCTACTGCGATTTCAGTTAAGGAGATAGCTCTAGTAAAATTACGATTGTATCACAGTTTGCCTAACATTAGATCAGTACCATTCGGTGGTCAACAACCGAATAATTCCTTGGTGTTTCCGAGTAAGAATAAACCCGATGTTACTCCTGAAGGGAACGTTATTTCTCTACCATCTGGGTCCTACCGAATCGAACAAATGAATAACGAATAACAGCGTAGAATAAAATCCATTACTGGAAAAGAATCAAAAATTGCTATAACAGTTCATGAACCGACACTATCATCTGCCATTGAGATAAACTCACCCGGATATGTCGTAGACATCTATCAGAGTTCTATAGGGACAATACTGGGTTGGCCTGATATCCCACCTCGACAAGAAACCGTTAATATAACACCTGAACCGAAAGAATCTGATTATGTTTCAACAAAGGAAGATTATCATAGTTATCGTGGCTGGATTAACGGTACATTTACAAATAGTTTAGGTTATTATGCTGAACCACTAAATCATTCTGATTTTGCTCATGTTTTTTTAGTTAGAAGGTGTAACGGGGATATATCGGTATCAAGCGCTATTAGTACAATATTGCACAAGTCCCTGGTCAGAGGTATTGCGCAACTTGGAAAACAACACTCGAAACCGCCTCCCGCTAATACTCGTTTATCTAAGGAATGACCTCTACGGTGTGATTTGCCCGGTTAGAATGGATATGGTAATCTGAGACGGTACCTTAAACAAAACAACACACGAGCCCCCGTAAAGATAAATTAAGAATTTAATTAAAATACAATCGAGAGAAGAATGACACAGTAAATTGCAATTTCTTTCCTTCTAAATATTCTTAGTTCAGAAGCACTTTAACCGAAGCTTTAAAATAATGGATACATTAATTAAAATTCAAACACTAATAAAATGGATGAATTTAGCCGTTAATACCTGATAGTAAATTTCATCAAGAAATCGAGTGTTCATTAACATCGGACTGCTTGGAAAATTCACAATGACCTTGTTTGACGACTGGTTTTTCCTTCTGCGTGCGTCACGACTTTAGCTTGCCCTTTGGTTGAACGTGGGATTCCACAACTCTGACTTCTAACTTCTTTTCCTTCCTTTTGAATTTCGACTTCCTCGCTATTTCTCACTCTTTCTTCAAAGAAACTATTTTCCTTGTGTTTTGGCGTCTTACAATCGTTCTAAATTCAATTTCCTCATGAAACACATTTTTTTACGGACGTCTTTCTTTCAAAGAACGTACGGAGTCTTCTCCTATGTTGGAATTAATAATGCTGACCGTCTATTGCAGAGGTCTTCCTAGACTGGTTAAAATCATTTGACTTGTAGTATATATTCCATTCAAAATTAGGGATCGACCCAATCCCCTGATTTCATATTTGACCAATCGGAATAAATGCTATTCCTACAGACAGTTGGAAAACTGTTTAAAATGTGTCAAACTGCCACCTTTCATTTGTCACAATCATTTTTGACAGCTTTGCATGAGAATTTTCCCTTCCTATCCCGTCATACTACCAATTCGTTTTTACTATAAACATAGGACCAGCATGACCTGAGGTAAGAAAACATTCCTTCATCCAAACTCTCTCACAAGATAACAGTTAATTGTCGGCTTGACTAAGAATTAATTAATGGATTTCACTGACGAAACATTTGGCACTTGACAGAAGGATCCAGGGACGATAAGTATTAGGTAATAATGGAATTCAACATGAACAAACAATTCACGGACATGAATTCCAGGTTTGAAAAATTGAAAAGTATCTTCATACAAAAAGTTAGTAAAACCCCACCTAACCGAGATGAAGCCATCAAATACATGGAGGTGTGTAATAAAATTATCGCAGACATGGAATTTTTCAATTCACGATTTGTTTGATTTATATTAAATCATAATAATCCTAAAACGAGAACAGAATTTGCAAAGAAACTTAATATACGCATAGAAGATATCCTCCCCGATTTTTAAGTTGCCAGGCTATAATGCACCAGAACTAAATAAAATCTCTGAATGATGCCATCGATGATGGTTTTTAAAGGATTCACGACGCATGGAAGAAATTACCACAACCACAAACACATATCCTCAAACATAATAATGACCCAGACGGCGGCGGGCGACATATCGCTCCTTAAAACGTCAATATATCCTCGGTGATTACATTGAATTTAGAATGTGATTTTATCGAAGGGAGTTACCAAATAAATCTCGAAAGGTCAAATCAAGCTCAGCAAGGATATATTTTATAATCATTTGCACCAACAGCTCCTGCAGGCTTTTTTATAATTGAGGATCCAACTAATCCAGTCTATTTTCGATGTCATAATGATTCGTTAACGAGAAATAATTTCAAACTCACCGACCAATCCAATAATCTAATTGATTTACGAGGTAAGGTTTTACAAATGAGTCTGTTTGTGAAATCCTAAATTGCTAGCAATTTCAAGGATTTTCAATTCGTCTCCAAAACGCAATCAGCGTCGGGTCTGTCTGGAAACAGAGTCTCAATAGCGTGACAAACCGAAACCATTTCTCTTTTTTTGACTGCCTGAATTGGTTTTGGCTTGCTTGAAATAGTTTCGGTTTGATTGAAATAGTTTCGGTCTGTCCACCCTCCCTGCTGCTACTCTAGACAGTACTCTCACATTGCACCAACGTGTCATGAACATATGCATGGCTGCATATTTTGAATAGAGACTCATCAGCTACATTCGCAAATTTCTTTGAGCTCATGCCATAAAAACACTTGTGAGTTCATTAGCAATTTCAAGATTGCATTATTGTAAGTCAATTAGGTCTGGTTCGTTCCAATATCTACTCCAGATACATAAAAAGTTGAAAACATAGCTGCTCGGATCATCTTTAGAGTACCATAATTAGAGCAAACCTCCTGACTGCTCTGTACCCTACACTGGCTATCCATTTGATTCAGAATCAAACACAACATTTGTTCTTTGTGCTTTTTTTCACTGATGTACTCCATTCCAACATACCTTTCCGGCCTCACCCATTTGTATACACCAGCAAGATACTTACGCTCATCTTGAGACAATCTTATTCTCATTTTCTTTCCTCTGAAAAAAGTCACAATGACAACGTTATTTTGCATTCAATGGCCCAACAGTGTGGAATGAATTGTTCATTAAAATTAGACACAAATACACAGTGATCCTTTTAAAGAGTGCTCTTTAAACTCACCTTGTTTGGCTGCAAGAAGGAACTTAAAAACCTAATTATGTTTCGTACCTTACATATTTTCATCATTTTATATATATTCCAATTTCATGGTTTTTGTTTCTTGCTTTTATGTAGTCATATAATTATTGATGTATAGCACTTAGAGCTTCTAAAGAATGGCGCTCATTATTATTTATATTATAAAATCCTCATTATTATTATTTTTATTGCAGTTATGTACCTAACACGTTAACATACTTACATAAAAGAGTGTACAAAGCATAGACAAAGTTTGTTTGGTGCATTATGTGAACGCAAAACATTGTCCACCATTTTGAATGGAAAAGAGTTGTATTTTAGAGTTGTAAATACGGATATACTATTGCTCTGGGCTACTAAATTGGCATTAACGTACACAAGACAAAGTATTTATTCAATATTGTTCAAAATTAAACTCCACGACTGATTTCCATGATTGATTTCTTTAGCGCTAATGTTTAACATTGATTTATCAGCTGTATATATAAATAATATAGAAAGGCGGCTTCACTAATACTTAAATAACATTGGCGATTCCTTTTGTAGAATGTAACGATTCTGATTTTAAAACATTGTGTCAAATCTGAGTCAAAAATTGTTTCAAGCTAGTTGTGTTAAGCGTATTTGGGATACAAGCACCAGTACATTCTTGGTCATATATGTAAATGTTTGGACATGGTTGTTGCCAACAGGAGCGAGAGCTGGTTTCGTCCTTTATTGTTGTTCCAAAAAGTCTACTTCACTTTCCCACCAGACAGGATACTTACGGATCAAGCAATGTTGTGTTAAAACGTTAGAAGAAACACGGGTGAAATGGACATATTCTGTTCCCACCTCATTTTAGTCCTACTGGCGTCCTACAAGTTATTGATAACAACCAGTTTTTTTTCTGGGTTTTCAAGAAGTACATATTTATTTTTCAAATTTAAATTACGTATAACTCTTCTTTGCGTGCATAACTTTCAAATACGTTTAAAAGGCAGTAATTAACATCAGCTTGAGTTTATTGTTAATTCCTCTCCCCCGGAAAGTCCAGAAAAAACAACACAAAGAACCCAACAGGCTAAAGTCTTAACGAAATCATTTTCTGTACGATGCTTTGCGAAGCAGGTCGAGTCTATGTTCGCAGCACGATATGATTAAAGAGACATACAGCATTAGGACACGTACTGTAATATATGTATATTTGGTGAATGGCTGCAAACAGTTCTGTATTCAGAATCAAGGTAGTAATTAAGTACATAGATGTGTAGCAAATCATTATATTTCATCGTTAACGAGAATTGCTTTACGTTAGTGCTGAAACACTTTGTACTCAATTAGGCTGACTGAAATGCAAGTTATGATGATATTTCTATAACAATATTTCATCTTGACAAATTAAACATTGTGAAATAAATAAATATAAAAGTTAAGGTAAATATGAGGTTCACGAGAACGTTTTGCAGGTGACTAATTTCTCTGCAATTTAACTCATTTTTAGGAATGGCTTCAATTCCAGATGTTCACAATACATCACTTTATGACAGTATCGTATTATGAATTAAGGGGCAAATTAGCATTTATCCTTTAGTAATTAACATAATTAGAAATTGTAATTGATTCAAAAAAGTAATTTATTTAAATATGTTGAGCAATCAATATTGTAAAATGTTTGTTTGAAAAGTGAAATACTGCTTGTTGCTTTTCTCATAACTGATAAGATTCCTCTATTTATATTTTATAATTTCGTTTATATTTAAACACTTCATGATATTAAAATGCTACAAATTAAAATACATATATGATGTTTAGATATGGTATTCTTTATTTCATACAGTGACGTTTTGTGTAATAAATATGTTCTATTTTAATTTCCGTTTTTTCAATTTTGTATTAAATATTTCATATTTATCCAGTTCAAAATTGTTTGTGCTTATGAAGCATAAATTTCCAATACGAATTTGTGTGGAAATAATTTTTTTTGCATTCTGGCGTGGCTTGAACATCTTATACATTCTTCTGTGACGTGAATTTCTAGTGCATACCTGTGTGGCGTAAATTTATACTGCATACTTGTCAAGCGTGAATTTATACTGCATACGTGCGTGGGGTGAATTTACACTGCATACTTGTGTGGCATGAATTTCTACTGCATACTTGTGTGACGTGAATTTATACTGCATAATTGTGTGGCGTGAATTTCTACTGCATACTTGTGTGACGTGAATGTCAACTACTTACTGGATCTGATTTGAGTTTGCACTGCATTCATGTGTGGCGTAAAGTATAATGCTTACATGTGTGGCGTGAACTTTCAATGCATTATTGTGTGAGAATAAAAATAATCAAAACTATAAAGGATAAATTGTCAGATTTTTCAGTATCTGCGTTCACATATGTTTGAAAATAAACAGCCACGTATTCATCACGTGTTCATGTATTTATATATAATACATGCCATACGTTTTTGTTATATACTTTCTCGATTTCAGCATCAAGTACAATCACTGAGAGTAGACATAAAGCTGTTTTACTAAATGAAACTTCAGTTGAGTTCGGGAATCTTCTATCAAGTAAAACAGAACCACCTTTGACCCAGAATCAAAGTTTCTTATGTGAGCATATTTCTATTACGACACCCACTGTAAAGTTAGTAAAACGTTAAACGTTGCAGGGCCAGATGCATTAATCTTCTTATAAACGCAAAAATACACAATCACACACACAGTTATTGCACAAGTCTGAGAACGTTTTCTTTCTAGAGACAATATCTGTATCGCCTGTAAATATTACTCATAGCAACGTTATTTACACAGATCTGGTGTATTGGGAGACATGATTTCTAATGATACAGAACTTGTGTTTGTTTACTATGTAAAGTCACATTTCTGTCCGATCAAACACTTTCAGAACCTTATGATCTATCAATTTCAATACGGTCGTATGTAAATTATCCATCATAAATATATTACAGTATATCATGTACTTTATGTACTAAAGGACGAGAGACGGTATAAAAATTGTATTTCTTATATGGGAATAATATATTTAAAATGTATTACATTTATATCATTTTGCCAGATCACTTTGAAACTTAAGTTTCTATCCGGCATTATTTAAAAATATTTTTCTATCAGATTCTTTAAAGAAACATTAAAGACCATTTAATGCAGGTATGATTAAGCTCATCCTTTACCAATATATGTAATATTCAGAAAGATCGATATTTTGTTAATAAGATTGTTCTCCATATGTATTACCAAATAACGTCTGTTTTATTTATTTGTTTATTTATTTATTTGCTTACTTATTTTTTTTTATTGATTTACATAGCTGTTTTTTATGGGTACCATTAACGTGTATTTTGTAGAATTCTAGGTATAAATGTTTTTTAAAACATTTAAGGTTTGAGTTTTAATGTCAAAAGTTAATATACATGATTGAGAAAGCATGTTTTAGAACATCAGCGAGAAAAGGCTATGACTAATAAATATTAAAATGTTATATTTGCGTCCAAAAAAGAAACTGTATTCATTGACTTGTTGCAACTGGAGTATATAAGTCAGGGATTATAGGGTACAACATTTGTTTTGTGGAAAAAAACATCAGTGATGCCTTATCGGATTGAAGACTTCTAACTGTAGGAAATGCCCCTTAAACAGGAGAAAATCTGATGTACAGGAAGGTATGTATGATAACAATAATAAGAAAATACAGGGCACCCATTGAATACACAAAATGCATTAACCTTATTGCATAACTGCAACGTTTCTTGAATTGAATTGTATTAAAGCAAAGTTCTATAACTAGAACCAGTTATCCTTCCCTTTAAAATGTCATTAAGAATATAAAGTTAATCTGTAAATATTGAACCTAACTGTGGAGGGCCCTACTGTTTTTCTTTTAATAATTATGAACTACCAACAGTACAGTCTGTATATATATATACATATATATATATATATATATATATATATATATATATATATATATATATATATATATATATATATATATATATATATATATATATATCCTCTCATTGGGAGTTTACCGGTATACATTGTACTTACCGTCGTTGGAGTGGTTGGACTGATTATTCTCATGGCTTGTTCTCTGATATGGATTCCGTTCAGAAAAATCAATCGTCTCGCAGCAGGTGTAACAATTTACAATTATCGTACATATGTTTGTTCCTTTCACGATAGCTGTCATTTTCATGTCTTTGAATTTGCGGGCCGCTTTTGATCTTATGGTTGAGATAATGGCTATGTTTAATTTAATTTTGCATTGTATTTGCTTTCTCTGACAGAGTTGTTTTCATTTAAATGCATTTAAATTGTCTTTAAATCTACAAATTGATGAAACATTTACAGAGGATTAATGTAGTATTTTAGTAATGCCATATTTTAACTGTCTTCGTGTAACTTTTTCTTCATTGAGTGACGTTTGTTAACCTATCTACGTCGAATATCATTCTATGTTTTAAATTGAATAAGCTATTGATGCGAAGTTTAGCGCAACTTATTTTGGTTTTGTATACAGATCAATGCCTTCTATCCCACATAAGTTTGGTTTACATAACAATACGTTATACGTGGTAATTGTAATCTGTGAAAGTAAACAATATGTGGTCTTGTTAGAGGTCAAACTCATTGGATATAAAAGTCGTTTACTGATAAAACCGTCATCATCATGTTATTGGAGTGGATACGTCTGTGACATTTTGATAAAAACAATACCTGTCTTGGGTAGTTGAACAAAACTACACGAACGTTACAGTTTCTGAATCAATTACTCCCGATGTCTTATCTGTGCTAGGGATTGTCGATGGTTTTGTAATTTCGTCGACATAGTCTAAAAATCATCCATGCTAATAATTCTATATTAGATAGTCAACAAGTACAATTTACTAATCTCATTGAGAATACTTTAAGCTACTGCGAGCATTTCTACAGTAACATGTATTCGTGAATGTACTCTTATCCGATATATTCTAGTCTCACCAACATATACATGAGTGTCTATTTAAAGAGTCCCCCATAATAACTGCGATCCCTGCACCTATGAAGGTTTTCGTGATTATCACCGCACCTACTGTAGCATTTGCAAGCCCACATATTACGTCTCGTACTACATACAAATATTTTTATTTTATGAGAAAGAATTGGTTAACGTCGTTACAATTGAGGATCAATCATAGTTCATCTATTACTACTTTGATCGCGTAGTACAGTTGGTGGAAATGACGACCTTGAAAAGAGGCAATACGCAGAGCCACTTCTAACCAATAACCCTTTCGTATCTGATACAAGTGTTAGATGCTCATTGAAAATATATATTTGGATAATATTTATACTTCTGGTGATTGAAGGTTCTGGGAGTCTAGAACCACCTTCACATAATACCAAGCTGCTGAATAATGCCTGAAACGATCTTTCTCGTCTTATTACAAGAACTGCTACCTAAACAGGTGCATCGTGGTTATATTGGGTTTTGAAGACCAAATCGATAAATGGATCATCCAAGGGGCATGACGACTAAGCTATGTGAAAGTTGTCGAGTGGACAAATTTGATGCAAATTATATTGATGCAAGCAAATATCGTTTCTGAACGAATTTTGTCCAAACATCTATAATACAGTATCGCGGCAAGAGTATCTTCAAACATTGGGCTATTTGAATATGGACCATCCCCCCAAAAACCCATTTTGCAAATTTACCTACTTGAGTCAGAAAAGAATTAACGTGATTGATCTCATTTTTAATTAGATATAAAAATTAATATGGATGGCCGTTTATTCCTTCCACATGATCGTGTCGGGGGACTTACCCACACACACACACATGTTAGTCGATTATAAAAGTGTAAAAAAGAAGCAGATTCATCACCGTTGAAATATGCAGCAAGTATCGCAAAGGTATGCATGCACACATACCGTTAAAATGGTTATGAATATTACAAGTCAACCTAGGTACATACTTTATTGGATTTGCTGCTGTGTGCTAAGAAAACATCAGGTATTGGTTCATGATGATAAGTTAATCTACATCGTTACCCAGCTATTGTGCAAATATTTAGTTGTATATTGGCGTAGCTGGTACTCGAACATCGATATGCACAATTATGGTAAAGGATACCTCATAGTGCATCATAACAATATTATGTAACACAAATCCCATTAGGTAATTTACACACATGATTGGGTTACAATATGATGATACAATTCAGCGAGGAAATGTCTGCGTTATGTATTCAATGATTTCAAAACATCGCATGTAGGAATCTGACACACGTTTGTTTGACACGTATGTTCGACGAGTGAGTTAAACGTCGTGCAACGTCATGCTACGGTCCCAGTATGGTCTGTAAAAAAATTTACAGTTTCTTATGGGATCTAGTGACCTCGACTGTCAATACCATATAATTTGTCTTTTGTACGATGATTTGTAATTAGCTGGATACAAGGAGCCATCGAAGTCTGTCTACGAAATCCAAGCACGCGAATGACCTTACTTACTTTCATTCTGAATCGAAAACACATTTTGTAATTTTAGTTTGTGCAATATATGGTTGTCTTTTGGTTCTAAGATTTAAAAATGAAATTGTGCCTTCTGTAAATTTACGTTCAGATTCAATTACGAATGCATTTAGTGGAAAACCATGTAACGATTTATTGGCCATTGTAGTATCGATCAACTTCGAAGAAATATCCCATGTCGGTATGGCTGTTGTACCGGGTTTCATATGTCAAGGTGTGCGTTATCAATATGTTGAAACAGGCAACGGCTCTATTAATGCCCTTTTATAAACTATGTTTACGTACAGATACATAATGTAACGGTTTGGGACAGAGGAGTCATAGTCGTCAATGATAGGTTTGTTGGTGAGGACTTATAAATGAATGCCACTGACATTTAGTAATCAAGTGAATATATATATATATATATATATATATACATACATACATATATATATATATATATATATATATAGTGTGTGTGTGTGTGTCATGAAAAACAATTCCCAGCCACGCCAAAATACAAGCCGAAGGCAAATCATGACTATCACTAATCAAACTGAAAAATGACGATGGTTTTAAATATTATAACACGTCGTTGAAATCATAAATCAATATCAGTGAAGTACAGCTTTAGAATTTTAACCAAATGAGCTGTATACGTACATAACATGCTTTATGGGACTCAATTACACTATTTATGTGTCATTTAATGCCTCAAATCGAATGTGAAAGTGAAATAAAGTTACTAACTATGTTAACTGTGCCGATGGGGAGTCAGTTTAATTATTGAAGAGTTAGGAGTGACACTGTTGATCAGCAGTTAAAAATATTAAGCATTGCATGAGAATTAAACGGATATGAAATGGAAGCAAAGGTTATTAGATGCTGTTTTGCAATCCATATCGAATTAGTTATGATGTTTGCCAGCAGCTATTATAAATCCATTCGTGTCTTTATTAGCACTTTTCGTTTCATGGAAACATGAAGATATGTTAATATAGAATTTAGGAGTTGGATAGTAATTGTATCTAATCTAGGCATATATTTGTTTTACTTTGGCATATTTAACCTTTCATTAAAAAAATATATCTGTGTAAAAATAATCGTTTATAATCAGTTATGTTGCCGCAGTTATGATGGTTAGTGCAAAATAAAAATGTTATTGTTTGGCTTACTATAGTTAATGTGTGTTGTTGTTTTATCGATGAGGAGGTTTACACGTAAACTAATATGCACTTAAAACAACATTCCAATCTTTGTTGCAAGCAGACCAAACGTGTATACAACATCAGGAATATATTATCTTTTAACGGATTCTATGTAGGTTTAGACTAATCTAAACTCTAATCTTATGCACGCAGATAATAACATTGACAACATTCGTTCATCTCACATGTCTTCAAATCTGATGTATCCTGGTTCGTGAGAAACAAGTCATAAATTGTTGGCAAAGGTAAACAAACGAAGCATCAACAACATCAACAACAAGAACACTCGCTTTTTCCTGTGATTGTATAAAATCAGGGCCCGTTCGAGTAAGCGACAATAACATGAAACAATTCGTATATTTATTTTCATTTACGCAAGGTGTGAGCAACATCATATGCGTACACGATAACCAATTAAAAGTGATCCATTCAATATTTAGGCCTAAACATTATATTGAAATGATGTTAAGCAAACAAACCACTTATAGAAGCACCCACACTAACCAAACAACCACAAACCAAACTAACAAAAATAAAATAGGAACGTAATACATTTATTGATGCTAATTCATATTTTGGACTTTATGTAAGATTAAGTTAAATTAAAATTAGAAGTAAAATATATAAATAAATTATTAAATAAATAAGTAGCTTTTCGTTAAGTTTGAAGAAGTTGAGTATAGTATGTGGTAACGATATAAGTTGAATGGAACTGTATGGGAACAAAGGGAGTGACACTGTGTTGTGGCGTCAGCGATCAATGGAATCATAGCGAAAGTAATGTTTGAAACGCGAATAAGTACCATGTCATGGAGTTCTCTGGGTAAATATTAATTTACACATACATAGGTGTTAGTAACCCTTATAAACATTATAGAGATTATTTAATCATACTATTCTGTTATTGATAGGTATGGGTGCTGTACTTCAAGTATCGGTACTGGTCGTTCATTAATGTGCTGTGATGGTCTGTACAAATGTATGCTAATATTCCAGATTGCGTTTCGCATTGGAATCAGTATATGTGGTATGTTGGTCAATAGGTATGGGTGGGTTTTGATCAGTAGAAGTGTGTGCTTGTCGGTCAGACGGCATGTTGATGAGATAGCGTAAGCGTTGATTAGTATGCTTTGGCTTTTGTCAGTAGGTATATGTGGTAGTCAGTAAGTTTAGTGTTAACATTACATATAAATTTCGTCGAAAACCTGTCCATTATGTTACATTTTTACTGTTGTGATATAGCGGCTTAAATGTTACTATATGGGCCAATGCTAAATTTTCATTGGCCCCATATAGCCCAATTTTGAGCCAATACCATTTCATATATTAACATCTATGAACTACTAGTTTTATGGTATCTGAATGGATGTGGTAGGTTAAATTAATGATTGAAACCAAAGTTAAACGTGCTTTAAATGTGACTAAAATAAAGGGGTGCATTCACCACTCTTGCCTTAGTTTCCTCCAAAACACCCAGAGCTAATATTTTATAATCAACTCTATGGCCTTCTCCGACAACGCAGCTTAAAGTTTGGTAAGGTATATACAAACATTATATACAGCTTGATTGTTCAAGATATTATAGTGTCTTGTGTCACTCGGCCATTTAGAGAGTGAAATATTTAATGGCGGTACATATATAGCCCTAAATTTGATTAGATTATTTCAAATAGGTATCACATTCATCTAGCTATCTTTTATGCACATCATGATAATATTATGAAGACCTCAAGTTTTGGATTCCTTACAAATGTGTCCAACTTGAATACTAACTTAGTATTTTATGATATATAAGTAAGCAATTGGAAAGGCTGTGTTGCTTTCTAAACATCCATCTTCATGTATTATATATCTTTCTAGCAAATTGTTACTCTAACCACTCTTGCAAATGTGCATTCGGTGATTGATCTAATAGTAATAGTTATATGATTCTCAACTTACGACATTTGACGTCTTTGATAGTTCTTGTAAGTATGGAAGCAAAAAACACATATATAAGTTTTAGAACTTTAAAAATTCAACACATTGAACCAATTAAATCATGTAGCTATGCGTTTGTGTGCACGTGTGATGTGAGTTTGTATCAGGTAATGTTTGCAAGACAGATCAGCTGCTCTTTGGGAATATAATTATACTGAGTATACTCCAGAAAAAGCTGAAATAACATATGGTGTTGAAGGAGATATATGCTGAACGAAGTCGAAACAACAACGGAGTACTTTCGCTTGTACGGTTATGACAAGGCAATTGCATATGTAAACAAATCTGCCTGCTGGAGGTCAGATAAATTCACTGCATATGGCCGACTAAGGTGTGGCAGCAAAGATGACAGCTGCACGATCAGCATAAATAACGAAACACAAAGGGATACTTTACTCTAGGAAATACAGGGTCCCATGAACAGTGACAGTATTCATATATGGTTCTTCAATATTTGAGGTTTGTGAAAGAAACAAGGAAAAACAGCCACATGTACACTAAGATTGACACGAACATAAGGAATCAGACAAAAGACAGTTAAGGCTTTACATTAATGTTTCATGGTTATGTGCGGATACATATTATACACCAATAGGCAGATGCCCTTTCCCAGACAAGGAAGAAATTCCCAAACAATGTCTTTGTAAATATTTATGACATTAAACGATTCTCGGTTTTACAAATATGCGTATGATCTGAACTGTAACTAATGTTTGCTAATAACGCGGTTTTAATCATTCAATATATATATTCAATATCGAGATTCCCAACGTATTTAAAACTCCCAATATTTGCAACCGTTACACTGACGGTATCCATCAAATACCAGGTTACCTGCGACGGTTCGATTCACTAGAGATCTGCACTAATAATATGTTTTAAACATTTGCTATTATTTTGCGAATACAATTGGTATATAAGTACGGTTGTATCTACTGACTTTTAATCTGAATTGGATTGTATCCAGAAGACACCCAAATGATTGCTATTTTACTGCATGGTTACGGGTATCCAATTCTTAAAGATAATTTGTAACGGTGTAGTTCATCTGTTTGCAAATAAACCTACCCATACAAAAACTTAAGAAAACATTGTTATCGGCTGGTTATATACGTGACCTGTAATTAACTCCATAATACTGGTTATTAATCCTTATGAAGGAGCCATGATGCTGGTGCCGTCAAACGAAGTTCATCAGATTAATAGCACTGTTCGGCATCGTTTGTTATACATGGGAGATGTCTCGAGAATATACATGTCGTTCAAGCTGCTAAATGTAATCGCATCTGACGCAGCGTTCTACCTAATTGATAGCATTTGTGAAGCCACATAACCTGGCAGGAAGCAAGTGATGGTGGAAGGTAAAATCGTTTTACATTAGGAAATAGTAAGTTTCTTTTTATCTATATCCCACGGATACTTATATTGGTTTAAGTAAATAATATACTGTGGACGTCTGAATTTTATTTTTTGAGCCCTCTTTATATGTTGTTTTCATGTGAAAATATGTATTTTTCAGTATGTATGGATGGGTTTTGATCAGTAGGTGTTTGTACCGGTTAGTCAGACGGCATGGTAGTTAGATGGTGCAAGCGTTGATTAGTCCTCCAATGCCATATCAATAGATTAATGTTAAATTGTCTCTGGTTCCATACAGTCCAACTTGATCATATATCATCTCATACAGGTAAACATATCTAATATTTTAATGGAGTCTACATTAATGCGTAATCTTAAATTCATATGTACCTTTGTGCAACACTTTCGTTTCATAGACAATATTAAGATTGCACGTCCCATTCACAAATTATTGCTCCAAACAGTTGTGTTCACTTGCGCTATAGAGTCCTATTTGACCACATAATAATCCCCGATCATTCAGTTGATTAACTGGGTCACATTTCGATAATTTAAATGTGTATGTCTTGTATTTATTATGATTTTTATAAACGTGATACACGTGAGTGGATATTTCAATTTTGTTGTCTAGTTCAGGCAGATAGATATGTTAAATTGGTGTTGTAACAAATGTATAAAGAATATCCACGTCCTCTTCCTGACAGAACATGGATGAAAACACCCACCGGTTACTCCATGAAGGCGTTCCCCCTACACTCTCGAGGAGGTGTCATTGTTGTCATCAAAACGAAGTCCATGATAAAATGTCTTAAACACAACACAACCTTACATTTCTGCTCCACATCGTTTGAACTAGTCCAAACAACATTCATACTGAAACAGAGGCCAGACCATGTTTTGTGCCTCTACCGCCCTCCTCCAAGTGGAAACAAATCCAATCGGAATGAATCTTTCTTTTTGGACTAGTTTCCAAATCTCCTGCAGTGGCAACCTGATTATTCTTCTAGATTTCAACTTTCACTTTGACAGTACTGGAAACGCATACATATCAAAGCTCTAGATTCCATTCATGTTTTCAATCTTAAACAGTCAGTTAACCAACCCACCCATAAACATGATCACATTGTAGATTGGGCTCTTCATGGACCTGATGATAATATACTACAGTCCACCCTTGTATCCCACTAATTTGCATCAACTCACCTCTACATTGTATGCCATCTGGACGTATCAGTCCCTAACCCTCCACCTTTATTTGATACTAAGAGAAACATCCGTATGATATATAGAACGAAACTAATGCATGACATCCAAGCAAATATATCATCTTACTTACCTCCTACAGCAGAACAACTCGATAACTGCCTGTGTACATTGCTTGTAAAACATGCTCAAGCCACCAAGTACAAAGTATCAATTCAAAAGTATTATCCGTGGTATAGCAGTGTTAGAGACAAGCTTCCAGCAAACTCACTATTCATAAATACATCTATTAAGCCGCTAAAAAGAATTTGGAAAGACCATGAAAAGTTGTGATGCACATTACTGCTTAATCGTTTAGCCAAATCATCCCACTGCATTACTAAGATCACGGCAAAGGTTGTTATAACCCAACTTTTAACTCAACTGATTTCATACAGTACATTTAGGAATGTACAGTCTGCATATCACCCTTGCCACAGTGTTGAAACTACCCTTCTGAAAGTAGTTAATGACAGTTTAATTGCATTGAATAACGGACATTTACAGGCTTCACCCTCCTTGATTAGTCTGACGCATCTGGCACAACAGACCATGCCATATCACTTTTATGTCTTTAGCATATATTTGCCACTCTGAAAACAATCTTACTGTTGTCCAAGTTCTACTTAGTCAACATGACAAAAAGTGTATCAACAAAATGATCTCACTCCAGCACAGTTGATCTTTGTTGTGCTGCTCCACAGAGAGTCTGTTCTTGGACCTGTTCGTTTCATTATATGTACTCAGCCGCTCCTAAGTGTCATATAGTATCATTCAGCGTGTCACCAATTGTATGATGCTGACACTACAATATACATATGATGCCACTCAAAGACGTCAATGCGACCATCCACGGCGTAGATTTGAAATCATGGATGACATGCAATGATCTTCAGATGAATGCTGATAAAACTGATTCCATTCTGATCACAACAAAATGACTTTCTCATTTTCAACCTTTACCTCAAACATTAAATGTCAACAACACCAACATTAAACGCTTGCAGTCAGTACGAAACGTGTCTGTTAATCTGTACTGTACTATTACCTCGCACGTCATGAACATATGCTAGACTACATTCTCAAATATCTTTCAGTTAATGCCACTAAAACACTTGTTCGTTAATTAATAACTGTAAGTCTTTTTCGTCTCAATATCTACTCCATAATCTTCGAAAGGTTTTGTTCGGATCATCCATAGCATACTTACCCACTGCTCTGTGCCCTTCTCTGGCTATCCATTTGATCCAGAATCAAACACAAAATGTGTTCTCCTTGCTACGTTTCACTGATGTGCTCCAACATACCTATCTGGCCTCACCCATGTATACACACCAGCAAGATACCTACGCTCCATTTCTGACAATTGTATGTATACTCATTATTTCCTCTATGCAAAGGAAGTCATATGGACAACGTTCGTTTGCATGGCAGCGCCCAGCAACATGAAAGAAATTGCTCATTTACATTAGAGACAAACACGCATTGATCACTTTCAAGAATGCTCTTACAACTCACCTGTTTCGACTGCAAGAAAAAAAACTTGAAGACCTACAAAAGTTTCCTACCTTAAATATTTTCAGCATTTTTTAAAGATGTGTTGTCTTATTGAATGGTGTTTGTATTGTTTTGTTTTGTTTTATGTAGTAATATCATTATTGATGTAAAACGCTTATAGCTTCTACTAAAGATTATACCCTATGTCCTCATTATTATTATTATCAGTGGTTTTATGTGTCATTTGGACAGTAGAGGGTGGTACGGATCCGTCATACGGCATTTTGATATGACGGTGTCAGTAGTTATTTGTGTTAAGCAGTAAATGTATTTTAAAATAACGTTTTCCCTTCTTTCATGACCAGACCATTATCTTACACAACGAACTATGTTTTATCATTACCTTTTTTTTGTACACAGATCGGCCTCCAATGTGAACCTATTGGCAAATCTTAAATTTTCATTAGGCCAGTATAGTTCTATTTGATTCAACGTCTCTCATAAAGTTAAACCTATGTGCTAGTTTTATTGGGTTTAAATTAGGTAGGACGTAATGTTAAATTCCCATTGATCTTATACTGTCAGAGATCGTCTTTCGCAAGTTGCATTTTGAGGTACTGTATCCTATGGACGGCAGCCAGTTCCAACATACTCAATTCCCATCTGACCACATACATACTCATTTGACATATATATTGGTCAATTGACTATTGTTGAGTCACCATGCCACACTGTGATAATCATGTCATGTCTTGTATTTGCTGTGATTTTTCACAATGTGATACACATTAGTAAAAACAAATCATTACAAAATCAAATCAGGATAACTCTTACACATGTCTTGCGCTTGCAGATTTCAATTTCGTAAAATGGTGAGGAGTACATGGTTCTGAAATTGTCAAATTGTCAATCGATGCTTTATGTCGAAGGCATTGTGTCTGACAACCATGATGTAATATAGTAGAAGGTCTATTTAATTCACAAACTGCTAGTATTGGGTTCTGTGGAACAAAAAGGAACGAACATAAACGCTCCCTCCTCCCCTTAAAAAAGAAAGCAAATATCCGATGAATAACGTAAGAATTGGTACAGTGATCATGATACCCATGTCACTTATAAAAAACGATTGCAAATCAGCAGGTCAAATATCCGTTCAAGATTTCAGGATATATAAACGTGTTTGCCTTGAAATATATAACGAATAGCATGGAAGTAACCTCTAACTTCATACGTTACAATCATGCCATTGAAAGTTGCATTACAATCATGCTATTGAAAGTTGCATTATATGATCTAGTTTATGCCAACTCCATTGATGACTACGTTCTATGTCGCAGATCTGAACTAATAATCCTAATTTAATTTTAAATAATGTTAGTCGTGATATAAAGTGACACCAAATATTTGGTTGACAATATCTATATGTGTAAATCTGGTAACACTTGCTCTAATAATGACGAAACATTGTAGGTTGCATATACCCCGACCCACGTATTCTCCACTTATCCCTTAGTTCCCTCCCGATAAATCACACCTATTATACCGGAACCACCAGCATGTTCTTCAACGACCATTTATTTCGTCCAAGTGAAAAAATTACCTACATAAAACTACATATTTATCTCAAAAACAATGTTGATTTAAAGTTTCGCGGTTAGCACTTTTATTTGCTGAATAAAATTAATTAGATAAGTTTATTTAGGTGTTACTTAATGCTCATGTTTTTCACATTTTGCTACTTTGGAAAATCGTGGATTTCAGGCAGTATGCCCCTCATTAAATATCTGACATTGTCAGATGTGTGCGGATGGTGAGGTACAATTCAGATCGTGTGCGAATGGTCAAAGAATCTGTTCAAACTGCGTGAGTAAGTTGCGTTGCATATAACGCGTTGTGTAAGCTTATCCTTCACATATAAATCAGACGGTAATACCACAGTTATGCTACTACAATGTATTAATTCCAGTACTGATGCTGCAGCTAGTGATGCATTTTGTTCATGTCTATAAAACAAATATATTTGATCCAGATTATATATATATATATATATATATATATATATATATATATATATATATATATATATATATATATATATATATATATATATATATATATCCTCAGGGTATTTGATTTGCTAATTGGTACTTCTTTCTGTCATTACAGAAGAATATTGCTTTCCCATCTTCAGCATGAATGGGATCGTGATTAGCATTGTGCCATTGTCTGAATCTTTGCTGAAAACCAGCATATATTTTACCCTTTCTACCTAAATGGTGTGACCTTCAAGGCAAAGATTTGTCACGTATGCCTTATGAAGGTTAACGTCCCAAACTCCCACGTTTGGAGTCCCCTTAAGTGATTCCAATTTGAATTGTCATGCCTTATGCAATGTGCATTTTTGAAACCAATGTCTCGCTTATCGATGTTATAATGAATGATTCCATCAATGTTGGATGATCATCTTCAAAGGAAATATGTCTTTCCTTTTTTATTTCAAGTTGTTGTGATTCTTTCTGACTGACAATCACTAATAGGGAAACAATTGCACGTACATGATTTACGACAACTATTCTAAGTGATATATTCTGTCAAATACACTCAATGCATCACATGAGAACGCGTTTAGTTTGCATTTTGTTTAAACATCAGATCCAAATACTCTGATGTTCTAATATGCAAATATGTGTTGCCCTTTCTAATGGCTCGCCCATTCATTTTTCAATTGGATTGGTAATGCAATTTCGTGGAACTTCAGTATATATTTTAAACACACATCTTGATGAATTTAGATTGCAGATATTTGTTACCCAAGATAAAAAGTAAATATTACCCTGCACGTATGGTTATGATTGTGATTTATTTTCTTAACTTTTATGACAGAAGCAAAAGAGCATAGAGTGAAACAGAGAGACAGACAGACGGACAAAGATACATAGACAGATTAAGGGAGAAGGAGAAGATAGAAATAAAAATTGGATCAAGATGGCGCTATAGTCCAAACGAGTTTGTTTTATGAAAATACAGTCTTACTCTCTTCTGTCTTTCATACAAATATTTATGAATCATCAAGTTTGCGTGTCGTACTCTTTCTTATGACTAAGTTTATTTACCGATGAGTATTTTATGCTGTTTTGTGTTGCATGTTCATTTGCGGAACTCCCATGCTCCCTCATCCACTATTTCTGTATTGTTTGTTCATGTATTCTAACAATTGACTATTTAATAAATCAGATGTTACGACGGTTCATATATAAAAGTTTGCTACAAACAATTGTGCTTCTTGTCTTGGTGATGATATCATCGATAGGTACATACTGATCATTGTATTTTATTTGGTTATGAACATAACACAACAAATCCGCGTTTCGTAAGGAATCGCATAAATTGTTTCTGATTTGTGCATACGACCTTTCAAAAGCTGGCGTAATGGCGATATCCAAAATGTGGCCGCTTGTGCTTTTCATGGTATCACTGGCGGAAACAACAGGTATATTATATGATTTTCTGTGTACGTCTAACTGTTTGAATTCCTGTCTGTCTCTGTCTCTGTGCCTCTCTCTGTCCGTCTGTCTGTCTCTGACTCTGTCTGTCTCTGTCTGTCTGTCTCTCTTTCTCTCTCTGTCTGTCTCTCTTTGTCTCTCTCTCTGTCTCTGTCTCTGTCTGTCTGTCTGTCTGTCTGTCTCTGTCTCTGTCTCTGTCTCTCTCTCTCTCTCTCTCTCTATATATATATATATATATATATATGCTCAAATAGTTTTACCTGCTGGTTAGTGGTAGACACGCTCATTTTCAAATGACGCTTTAGTACAAATGTGATTTGTTAAGTTGTTTAAACTGACATACAAGACGAAAATTTGCTTTGAAGTATCTAAGGCTATTAATATAATCTATTAATCTAATTGATTGAACTTTAATAGTATTTCATAATCATTTCGATAATTTAATTACTTTAATTTTGTTCCGTTGCCGATATATGAAGCAGTTATCAGAGTGGCTCTTGTTTACCTAATGTATTGCTAATAATTAACAATATGTTTCTACTTCATTTTCTTGACATTTGAACTTTCGTACCCAATAATTGTTTCCTTCTAAAATACGTTTCAAGATCTGTAAGATCTACTGCCTTCAACGTATATGTTTAAATTTCAACGAACACTCAAAGCTTCACTGGTCAAAATAATAATATTTATAAATTAGTTTGACCTTTTTTCATTGAGACTGGTTACATAGAAACATGGACAACTTTTTATGTTATGTTTCAAATAAATACCCTGAAAGCCCTGTTCGTCGTATTAGCACCTATTTGAATGCATGCATCTTGTGTTCGTTAGTTGTAGAAAATCTACACGTCACATTCAGCATGCACTATGCGTCCATGCCGTCAATTTCCTAAGACTAAACAATTATACTAATGAATACCAAAAACAAACAATTCATTCTTTACAACCTTCAAATATATATATATATGCCACATGCTAATAGTAACAAGAAACAAAATCATACGTCCCTTACGATAGGCCGCGAATTACTGAATATTCCAAATAAAATAGGTTTGAAAATTTACTGGAGTCGAGTTTCATATATCATGGCATTCACTGCCGCGTTGATTTCGTTATGATCTGGCTACGGGTAAGTATGGAAACGAACCTAACCTAGACCGTAAGGCGCATATCCTTTTTTCGTCATTGTTGTACTTGACACTGGTGATGATACTTGTGTAACTACTGCTATTTCCAGTGAAGGTATGTACACTACAGAGCAGAACATAAGCGATAAACCACTGACTTTCTTACCATCACAGGTAGCGCCCATAATGAGTGTAATACTGATGTCATAGACGCCATAGCTGGGAAAACCGTCATAATAGGCGCATGGTCATTGAAAAATGCGACTCTGTCTATCACCGTACGAAGAGAGCAAACTATCCGTTTTCGTTACCGTTTTAGAGGAATTTATGCAACATTTGCATCGGATAGTGAAGGCCGATTGATTTTGAAAGCAGACAATGGCACAACAGACGAACTCATTAATGTTTGAAAACGTAAGAAGAGAAGACGAGGGCGAGTATGTAATGGAAATATTTTTCAGGATAGGGAGTAATGATGTATATAGCACGAGAAACGCCATATATAAGTTGCAGCTAAACGTTATTGGTAAGTGTTGACATCGATTGTTGAGTTTAAATTTGGAAATATGATGTCCATATTGACATAAGTCAATACCTGCATTGCGTTATAAAGCTTCTTTTTAGAAAAGTATATTATATAATTTACATGTTTTGTAATCTTGACACATGTGAAGTCTGGTGTTTCTTGTAAGTATGGAAGCTATACACATAAATAAATTCTAGAACTTTAAAAAATCAACAGCATATCGTACCAATCAGTCATATTTGTCTGGCTTTGTATGTACGTTTTTGTATCAGCTAATATTTGTTATTTGTTGCAACAATATTTGCAAGACAGATGAGCTGCTCTTTGTAATATAATTACACTCATATACTTCAGAAGAAGCTGAGATAACATATGGTTTTGACGGGGATAATATGGTGACGGAACTCGAAATAACAACGGATAACTTTATCTTGTACCGTTATGAAAAGGCAATTGCAAAGGTAAATAAATCTGGTTGTTGGTGGTCACAGAAATCCATTGTCTATGGCCGACTTAGGTGTGGCAGCAGAAATGACAGCTACACGATTAGCATAAATAACGTAACACAAAGGGATACTGGACTCTACAAAATACAGGATCCCATGAACAATAGCAGTATTCACAGATGGTTCTTCAATATTTCAGGTTTGTGAAAGAAGCAAGAAAAACACATTTACACAAAGATGCCTACTAACATAATGTGTCAGAAAAAACACAGTTAAGGCTTACAGCTATGTTTCATGGTTATGTGTGGATAAATATTATACCCAAATATGCAGCCGCACTCCGCTAAGAAAGAAATTCCGAAACAGTGTAAATATTTATGACTTTAAACGATGTTTGCTTTTACACTGAACTGTAGCTAATTTCATCTGAATGACACTAAATCAGTTTTAATTATTCTATATTTATTCAGAATAGAGGTTCCCAAGTCTCCGCAACCGTTACAAGTTAATGTGGCCGAATCCATCAAATTTTAAAACACACTCTTAATCGCTATTTTACCGCATCTGTATAGGATTATCTTAACGGACTTTACAAGAAACCCATTCTTCAGGATAATTTGAAATATTCGAATTCATCTGTTTGCAGATAAACCGATCCTTGTAAAAATTGGAGACAACGTTGTCATTGGCTGGTTCTATACGCAACCTGGGATTAATTGTATAATACGGGTTATTCACCCTTATGAGGGAGCAATGATGTTGGTGCCGGCGAACAATGTTCCTCAGATTAATAACAATGTTCAGCATCGTTTGTTATATAGTGGGGATGTCTCAAGAAACTACATGTCATTCAAGCTGCTGAATGTAATCGCATCCGACGCAGGCTTCTACAGAACTGAAAGCCTTTATGAAACCATTATACCTGGTAGGAAGCAATTGATAGTGAAGGCTAAGAATAAAAAAGGGTTTATATTATGAATTAATATTGTTTTCTTTATATATAGCCCGTGGAGGATGATATACATTAAGTGAATAATAGTCTACGGGAGTTTGATGCTTGTTTTCCCTCTCTGTGCAAGTTGTCTTATAAGGCCGTGTTTACCCATTCTTGAATAGAAAATTTGCTATGTTTTTAAACCTGGTTTAAATTGAATACACATTTTCGAATGACAAATGAACAATCTTCATTGATTTTAGTCGCCTGTATTCGTACGTCTTTATCTACATTTTTGTCAGAAGCATCTCGTTATCTTTGATAAATGGCTGTTTCCTGACAATTCATTATGTAATTGCTAAGATTTGGGCATATTTGGAAATTGTCAATGCTTACACCGTGTCAGGAAGCAAGACTGTCAGTGAGGTGTATAGTTGCTTCACACTAACACTTTAGAAAATGTATCTTTTATGGCCACTGGTTAATTCGGTTTCAAATATTAACTCCAGCTACCATCACCATCTGTAGACCAAATACGGAATCAATACATACAAATGTATCTGACGTGTTATTACAGTATGATTCTTGTATTATTAGAGAAAGTGAAAGAGATAAGGAATGATTGAGAAATAATCCGAGACCATTCAGGTAAATATTATCAAATCTTTAATATATACAGTTGCCAATGCAGACATAATATAATCTAGGTACCTTCAGTATATATAAATTATTGAAACATCTCCAGATTTTTTAAAAAAATTATATAATTTATGTTTTCCATATTTCAGACTCAGATGGTGTTGTACCAGAAAGTTCAACAGAAATTCACATTAGTACGTCCACTTCACCATCAAGTACAACTGAGAGTGTTCCATGTATGTTTTTATTGATTATTGAAATATATGCCTTTGCAATGCCTAATTCTATCACAGCCTCAGCATGCATTCGTTTGTTTTTTACAAAGCGCGTTTGGTAGATGGGTAAATAATAATAAAAAACAGACCGATATACATTTAGCTGGTTATATGTATATTAAATAGCTAGATAGAATGTGTCTTACGAATGTGATAACATTATAACAGTGTAATCAATGGTTAAACTGTTGACGTCTGGTTTTATGTTCAATACATTTTATCTCCTTTTTTCAAATGAACGATACTGTACAATTAGATAGTAACCCTTCTCGACTAGTATTACTAATCCAATATAGTGGCAACCGTTTATGAATGGGAGTGAATACAAGATGTCCGAGAAAAGACATTATTTGTTATAGAGGTAATAACTCTATGGATCGTTTCTTAATTTCAGTTAATGTTATTAATGTCACTGTCATGTCTTCAAATTCGCTTTAATACCAAATTCATCCTTAAAAAATAAGAGTAACCATTTTCAATAATAGGGAATATACTGGCCTTTGGTATGGCTTTCGTTATTGGAGTGATGTTTGTGGGTTTTTGTACGCTGGATTGCCTGATACGGATTCAACATAAGAATATCCACCGTCTAGAATCAGGTACAAACGTCATACAACTATACTTTGAAATGTCGAAATCTTTATATAATTCATAATGATCTTAACATAATGATAATTTAGTCTTCTACAGTTCGAATCCCATATAATATTAGACTATTTAAAACAAACCTTCTAGTTTTGAAACGTATATAAATACCCGTTTCTAATCAATATATAGATATTTTATTCGATTTTTTTTCTGGAAGCGAATATTTATTTCTTCCGCTTTTGTTCTTTTGTCTTTATAATATACTGGAGCCTGTTTAATGTATAAATTACATCACATTTCCATGTTCCACAATGGTTATATTTTCTGTGATGCATACCGTACGAGTAGTGGAGGGATTCGACACCAGATAATGAAAAATAATGTCCATACCTTTCGATATACAGCGTTTGACTATACCGAGTAGCGTATGTCCAAAGGCTCCTTCTATTTCTAACTAGTTAATCTTTAGGATTACATTTAATATTTAATGTCTTCATGCCATTAGTAACACGATCAACGATGCAGATCAAACGATCTACCTCATGTCTCTATGTACAAACAAATAAGTAGCGAAATAGCTCGATATATTCTTATAATTTAGCAGTTCGTCTCACGAAGAATGTAAAAAGAACCCATACCATTTTTTGTAGCACAACGTATCGTACTTGAGAAATGCGATGCTGCATCTTGTACCACGCCATCTACAATAAGAAGACAAATGCCTACACATCCAACACCAGTAGGACGGTCTGCTAATTGGCTTCAGGATGCTAATTCAGATCAAACTGGGATAATTGGAATACATAACGCAGATATTCCAATGAACCAACGCAGAGTTTACGAAGAATGCTACGACGACAATGAAGTTATACATGTTGAGCACCTGTTCTCAGCATGCAATGTGGAACAAAACTTTATCGACGACGGGCATAACCAAAGAGAGAAGGAACCTAACACTCGTGTTCAAGATTTTCAAGCAGATGTCAAGAAGCGCTCGTTTGCTTCAGAAACAAAACGTTTGTATACTCTCTGTTTTTAATTCAATTAGCTTTTCGGTTAGGGCGAGAATACGTGATTGCAATAATATTCATGTTCAAATAAAGCTGTGCTACTGCTGACCATGGCTATTAGTAGAACATTACTATGTCTATAAAATAATTAAAGACTCACGAAGACTGAATTATGATTATACTCAGAAATATATTCGTCGCAAATCGAAGAAGACACGTTCGTAAAGAATACAATCAAGGTCATTGATACACTTTCAGTTTGGCCACTGTCGGTCGCTGCTGATGTTACTTAATACTAGCATACAATTCCACTCAGATGAACCTTTGTCGAATTTGATTACTCAAACATGTGTTACTATTTACCTAATCTTATATGTGTACGTGTTGCTGTTGCCGGTTCAAGAGGATAATGAATATTGTTGTCACAGAAAGCTTTTGTATAATGTTTATACAGTATAACTCCGACATTTTTCTTATGAATTTTATTCACATTTTACAACTTATTTAAAAGATGTGTATCCATAACGACAGGTTCTGAGAGAGAGACAAACCCATAATTAAACTAATTATATATAAATATCGAGTGAAATATTATCTAAAAGGACGTGAAGTAAAATGTACACAGTTTGGAGTATCTGATGACGGTTAGGAATTGGCTTTATTGAAGCAAATGTTCTTTAGTTACTATTAGTTCTCATGGAAAGCATTACTAGCAACAACGATACTAGTCAAACCAGCAGTAGTAAGTAGTAATCGTAATGGTAGAAGCGTCAGATGAAAAGAAATAGTAATATGACACACAAAAAATTGTTTACACGCTTACTTAATTTGGCCACAATTTCCAGGGTTAAAGGAACAATCTACACGGAGTTGAAATATCAGACCCATAGGAAAGGAACAAGCAATACTTTATATGCCGTATCATTAGGCAATATGGTCCATAATTTGATTACCGCATATATTGAAAATACGGACTGATATCTTAATTTCTGTTTAAGATCATATCTACTACTTAGGGAGATGAAAATATTAATCATGTTGCATCAATGTTGTTTGCAGGAACATGTAAACCGCCTGAAAACTCAATGAGTGGAACAAGCGAGGAAAGTTGATATGTAACAGTTGAGGGCGGAATAAATATTACATCAGAAGATACTAACAGGGTAACTTGAATATATTCCAGTAAGAATGGCAACATGAGGGAAATAATATTTAAATACTTTTAGACACAGTAAGATATTGAACAGAGCCATTTGTGTTTGCTTCTTCACAAATATGCCTCGTATATACATGCACGATACATTATTAAGACTTGATTGGCAATTGGTATCTGACAGAGGAATCATACATATGTCCCTATTGTGGGCATTCAAGAAAGAAAAATAGCATATAAGGACAACGTGTGTCAATAAAATTTGCCTCGATTTAAATGATGACACCAAGAAATACCCACCTTTTGTGTTATATGGATGTGTAATATTTATTTTCCTTGTTCCGCCATTCCTATGATTGTTAGTACAATTATGTAATAACCATTGAACCTATAGAAATAAATATAATAGGCTAAATAATCCTGGACGAATATATGACATGTCTGCTGTTTAACATTTTAAAGTTATTTACTGCATTTGTTCACAATTTTTCCCCGGACTCACCGTTTGGGTTACACTTTTGTTGAAAACGAATAAATTAAAGTTCACGTGACAATGTATGTGCACTTTGGAGTGTTGTCTGCTCCGAAAGTTTTGTCAAGATGGGGTGTTATAAATTAGCAGTACGATTGTACTTACAGGTGCAAACGTTCGCTATCATTTGCTTTTATGCAAAGACTTAAAGTAAAATTAATTTATTTCCGGTTATGTATTAATGTGGTATTTCTAAGACAATGCCCTTAACAAAATCATCAATACAGACCCGCAGAGTAACTAAATACGTATTATTAGAACATAATCAAACAGTACTAGAAGTGCTAAAATGGCTTAGTACAAACTTGTAACATTGGTATTCACGGCATAACATGGTAGGATCAATTTGATACAAAATCATTCGTATATCCACTGATTGTGCTGCCTTAACCATGCCTTCGCATGTATTCGTTCATGTGGCTTAGAGTTACATGATAAAACACTGCGACATTAAACGAACCAAACCAACCAAAGACATGCACAATACAATTTGAAGAAATAAATATTGCTCAGTATCCTAAAACGTTCTGCGACTATAACACCTTATGTTTGACAAGAAAAAGACTAATTAGACTATGCCGTTCCCTATATGTGTCAAGTATTACATGCTGAACTTACTACCCAGCATCATTGAGAGATGGTAACATTCATATTAACATCAACACGAGATATTCCAATAGTTAATTTGTTTAGACATAAACAGATTAGAACATCGCCTCGGAAGCGAGAGGTTGTAAGTTCGATTCCAGGCAGAGGCATACCAAATGCTTACAAAATTGTTACTAACGGCAGCCTCGCTTGGCGGTCAGCATTCAGAGGTTAATGTTACTGGTCGGTTTGATGTCAGGATAATGTGACTTGGTTGGACATCATGCTACATGTCTGCGGCATGATGCCCATGTGCTAGACATCACTATAAACTGTCTCACTGCAGACATCGTAGCCATATGACTGAACATTTTTTAAAACTACGTTAACAATCTTAATGAAACAAACAAATAGACATAAACATTATGAGGACTTATGCGACATGCTTACACGCCAACGTTCAGTTGCCTGCATAAAAATCAGGAGTATGTTTCCATTGGTCTGTTAATTGCTTTCAGGATCCTAACTCAGATCAAACTGGGATAATTGGAATACATAACGCCGATATCCCAATGAACCAACGCAGAGTTTACAAAGAATGCATCGACGACAATGAAGCTATACATGATTAGCACCTGTTCTCAGCAGGCAATGTGGAACACAACTTTATCGACGACGGGCATAACCAAAGAGAGAAGGAACCTAACACTCGTGTTCAAGATTTTCAAGCAGATGTCAAGAAGTGCTCGTTTGCTTCAGAAACAAAATGTTTGTATACTCTCTGTTTTTAATTCAATTAGCTTTTCTTTCTTTGGCGAGAATACGTGATTGCAATAATATTCATGTTCAAATAAAGCTGTGCTACTGCTGACCATGGCTACTAGTAGAACATTACTATGTCTATAAAATAATTAAAGACTCACGAAGACTGAATTATGATTATATTCATAAATATATTCGTCGCAAATCGAAGAAGACACGTTCGTATAGAATACAATCAAGGTCATTAAATACACTTTCAGTTTGGCCACTGTCGGTCGCTGCTGATGTTACTTAATACTAGCATACAATTCCACTCAGATGAACCTTTGTCGAATTTGATTACTCAAACATGTGTTAATATTTACCGAATCTTATATGTGTACGTGTTGCTGTTGCCGGTTCAAAAGGATAATCTATATTGTTGTCACAGAAAGCTTTTCAATAATGTTTATCCAGTATCACTCCGATAGTTTTCTTGTGAAGTTCATTCACATTTTACAACTTTTTTAAAAGATGTGTATCCATAACGACAGGTTCTGAGTGTGAGTGAAAAACTCATAATTAAACTAATTATATAGAAAATCGAGTGAAATATTATCCAAGAAGACGTGAAGTAAAGTGTACACAGTTTGGGGTATCTGATGTACGGCTAGGAATTGGCTTTATTGATGTAAATGTTCTTTAGTTACTATTAGTTCTCATGGAAAGTATTACTAGCAACAACGATACTAGTCAAACCAGTAGTAGTAAGTAGTAATCGTACTGGTAGAAGCGTCAGATAAAAATTAAAAGTAATATGGCAAACAAAAGGTTGTTTACACGCTTACTTAATTTGGCCACAATTTCCAGGGTTAAGGTAATAAGCTACACGGAGTTGAAATATCAGACCGATAGTAAAGGAGCAAGCAAGGCTTTATATGCTATATCATTAGCCAATCGGGTCCATGATTTGATTACCTCATATATTGAAAATACGGACGGATATTTTAGTTTCTGTTTAAGATCATATCCACTACTAAGGAAGATGAAAATATGAATCATTTTGCATCAATGTTGTTTGCAGGAACATGTAATCCGCCTGAAAACTCAATGAGTGGAACAAGCGAGGAAAGTGGATATGTAACAGTTGAGGGCGGAATAAATATTACATCAAAAGATACTAACAGGGTAACTTGAATATATTCCAGTAAGAATGGCAACATGAGGAAAATAATATTTAAATACTTTTAGACACAGTAATATATTGAACAGAGCCATTTGTATTTGCTTCCTTCAAAAATATGTCTCGTATATACATGCACGATACATTATTAAGGCTTGATTGGCAATTGGTATCTGACAGAGGAATCATACATATGTCCCTATTGTGGGCATTCAAGAAAGAAAAATAGCATAGAAGGACAATGTGTGTCAATAACGTTTGCCTCGTTTTAAATGATGACACCAAGAAATACCCACCTTTTGTGTTATATGGATGTGTAATATTTATTTTCGTTTTCTCGCCTTTCGTATGATTGTTTGTACAATTATGTAAAAACCATTGAACCTACAGAAATAAATATAATAGGCTAAATATTCCTGGACGAATATATGACATGTCTGCTGTTTAACATTTTAAAACTATTTACTGCATTTGTTCACAATTTTTTCCCCGGACTCACCGTTTGGGTTACAATTTTGTCAGAAACGAATAAATTAAAGTTCACGTGTCAATGTATGTGCACTTTGGTGTATTGTCTGCGCTCAATGTTTTCCAAAGATGGGGTGTTATAAATTAGCAGTACAATTGTACTTACAGGTGCAAACGTTGGCTATCATTTGCTTTTGTGCAAGGACTGAGAGCAAAATTAATTTATTTCCGGTTATGTATTAATTTGGTATTTCTAACGCAATGCTCCTAACAATATCATATATACAAACCCTCAGAATAACTAAATACGCATAATTACAACATACTCAGACAGTACTAGAAGTGCTAAAATGGTTTAGTACAAACTTGTAACATTGGGATTTACGGCATAACATGGTAGGAGCAAGTTGATACAAAATCATTCGTATATCCACTGATTGTGCTGCCTGAACCATTCCTTCTCATGTATTCGGGCATGTGGCTTAGAGTTACATGATAAAACACTACGACATTAAACGAACCAAACCAACCAAACACACCAGACAATAAAAAATGAAGAAATAAATATTGCTCAGTATCCTAAAACGTTTTTCGACTATGACACCATATATTTGACTATAAACAGACTAATTATAATATGCCGTTCCCTATATGTGTCAAATATTACATGCTGAACTTACTGCCCAGCATCATTGAGAGATGGTAGCATTCGTATTAACATCAATACGAGATATTCGAATAGTTAATTTGTTTAGACATAAACAGATTAGAGCATCGCATGCGAGAGGTTGCTTCCAGCCGAGTCATTTCAAATGCTTACAAAATTGTTACTAACAGCGGCCTTGCCTTTATCTCAGCATTCAGAGGTTAGTGTTATTGGTCGGCTCAAAGTCAGGATAATGTGACTGGGTTGGACATCTTGCTACATGTCTGCGGCATGATGCCCAAGTGTTAGATATCACTATAAACTGCCTCACTGCAGACATCGGAGCGATATGCCTACCACCGACTTCTTGGTCATTATTATGTTGAGGATTTTTTTCCCGGTGATGTTGTTTTTTCCATGCATCATCAATTATTTTAAAACCAACCTCGATGGTGTCACTGAGAAGTTTCTTTTAGTTCTGGTACGTTATATCCGGGTAGTTTGAATGTGGGAATATCTTCTATGCGGATATTACATTTTTTTGCAGTGTCGGTTCTTGTTTTAGAATTATCGTCACCTAGTACGTCTTGAATAATTTTCAAATGTAATATTTCCATGTCATCGATGATTTTGTTACATGTTTCTATGACGCTGATAAATTCGTCTCGGGTGAGAGTACCATATTTAAGAGATTTTAACAACAGCGAAAAATCATTATTCATCGCTTTCAAATTTTGAAATATTTCTTTTTCTCGAGCTTTGTAATATCTATCACCGCGACCTTCTTTTATTCCAGTGAAAAATTTCAACTTGTCATAATCGTTATAACTTTTTAATGGATTATCAGGATTTATCACGTCGAAAACATAATCAGATTTTTTGATTCTGGTAAATTAACGGTTTCTCTCCAAGGTGGGATTTCAGGCCATCCTTGTACGGTTCTTATAAAACTCTGATAAATATCTACGACGTATCCGTCTGTGCTTTTTTCAATCGCAGACGATAGCGTTGGCTCGTGGACTGTTATAGCAAGTTTCGATTCTGCTCCAGTAATCGATTTTATTCTACGCGCTAATTCAGCATTGATTTGTTCAATTTGGTATGACCCTGTTGGTATTGAAACAACGTCACAGACTGGAGTTCCATCGGGTTTATTCTTATTCGCAAATACCAAGGAATTATTCGGTTGTTGACCACCAAATGATTTTGATCTGATATTAGGCCAACTGTGATACATTCGTAATGTTGCTAGCGCGATTTCCTTCACTAGAATCGGAGAAGGGAAATTCACACTGAATTCAGGATTCGTTGATGTTATTGTGATCATGCTGGTTTGTACTGGGTTTGTGTTCTCCACTATTCGTTGAAGTAATTCCTGCGGTGTTGTCATTGTTATTATACTCATGTTGTCGCCCTAATTTTGACATCGCAGAATCATAAATACTTACCATCGCTGAGAGCTCACTATCTGATATAATTGTATCATCGAGCGACGACGATATCATCGATGATATTTGCGAGTATGCGGTTGATACAACATGAAATTAAATAATGTAGTCTTGTAGTTTGCGTTGGCTGCATGATGATCTTTTTTTGTTATTATCGAAATAATTCGCGCGATTGTTGTCGCCGCGGATATACAAATTGGATCAGCTATCGGGGCAATCATTGTCACCGAGGAGAGTATTATACCAGCTCCGGTGATTACACCACTCACAGAGTATATTGTAACATCAACCACGGTGATTCTCCTGCAATATTTTTTTATTTTCATTGCATACTCCTCGGTGAGAGTTTTGAGTTTATTCTGAAACTCTCTGGCTTGATCATAGCGATATTGCGATGATGAAATCCTTGATGTCATCGTTATTGGAAATGTCATCGTTGAATTAATCTTCTACAGGTATATTTGTTATAAATTCTATCACATATGTTATTGGCGATCTAACTCTATCAACTCCAATAGTCGATAACACAAAAATAGTCCAAGTGGAATTTGCATTAATTCGCTGTGTTATTGTATTTACAGCGGTTTGGCCTTCACCTATGCCACCATAATTATCTTGAATATTAAAATTATCCCCGCCAAATGTAGTTAACGTAAATCGATATATGCCTTTTACAGTTCTAGTAAAATCTATTCGATTTTTAGTGTCTTTGATCCAAACGAGAGCTCCGTACCGAACCACATACACGACATTACGGATATTTTCTGCGGAGTGTGGAATTTTTACCTTATCGAGTCGTTCGACGGCATCAACTGCTGTTTCACTATCCTCGATAGATTTTTTAATTTCAGCGATTTCATTATGTTTTTTGATTATTTCCGAATATGTAGTTTTAACATTTTTGGATGTTGTTGTTGTAAAAAATGTATCAGTGAGGTCATTGATGACCTTTTGATCATCAATAAACGAAGTAATTTCAGCGAGAGACGGCGTAATTACAATCCGGGACCCAAAGAACTTATTGATGACATTTTTGCGAAATTGGTTATAATTTTTCACATGATCGTCAAATTCCTTATCGTAGTTGGCAAGTGTATTTGCGATTGTTGACATAAGTGTGCCGGGTTTAAGTTTACCCTGATCCGAAAATAACGCAACGGTGTTCTCGATTGAGTCTCGTTGTTTAACCAAAATATCATCCAGGGAAACATTACTAGTTTTCAATTTACCCTGACGATCTTGAAATACAACTATTTCCCCGGGGTCAACACTTGCTAGGATCAACGTCTCAGCTATTTCATCTTCGATTATTTTTTTTATATCACCGGTTGCAGATGTCTCTGTGGTTGGTTTCTTCAGCGCTGATAGAGGTCTTCCCAAAATATCAATCATGTTATTGTAAAAATCTTTCTCTCTCTAAAAAGCGATTACTAGTGTATTCATTTACGACATCATGAGGTGGTTTTCCAGATGTTGAAATAGCGTCAAGGACATTTAATACTTCACGGCCGCATATTGGTGGATCATTTAATTGTTGTGTTGGCAGCGTAGAATACCAACGAGGAGTTTCTAAGCGGTTTATATAACGCATGAATTCCTTCGGCGGTGCTAACCCATATGAATCGAAATAAACAATCCCACGTGGATCAATCACGTATGCAACCCAGTGAGTTCCAGGTCCGGTGCTGTTATCGAGATTAATAATACCGGTTTCAACGCTGTTTGGATGTGCCGGCAATTGATCTTTCATAAAGACACCTCTGAAATTTTGTATGGCCAATTTTTTAGCAGCATCGAGTAAATCAAAATTGGACATAGGAATCGAATACTCTTCAATCAAAGACTCTCTAACTAGTAAACCGTTCCTGGGATTCTCAGACCTGATCCGTGAACGGATCTCCCGCTGTACCATGAATACGGGGTTCCTGGTAGTCTTAGACCCTTTCCCTTTTTTTATACCCCTGCCCAGTTGCTTTCTTTAGTGCCATCCCTGCCGCGGTACCAACGGCTCCCAACGCCGCCTCCTTCGCCACCGCTGGGGCAGCCGCTGAAATCAACGCTGGAATCGCAGCTAACAACGGAAATATACCACCTGATTTTACCATGTTGGCGACTGCAGCCTTCGAAAATACAATATGAACCGCTCGCTTATTCTTTAGCGCATCATTGAAATGTTTTATTTGACGATCCGTTAATGATATTTTATGTGTACCGCCGGACATCTGCGCTGGTTCAGCGTTATTGTGGTTCCACATTTTTTAGCGGATTTTGATTTTAATTTCTTGACTTGACCATCAGTCAGCTTGACACTAACAACACTATATGGCATTTTATTGTAAAACACATTTATGCTTTCAATTGATCTATTTGTGAAAATCGTTTACGATTTCAACAAGGATTTTTCAATCAAAGATTTTCCACTGGTGCATCAATAAGTCTCATTCGTCCGCCAACTCCTTCTAACGACATTGATTTATCACTGAGAATGACAGCAACCGCTGTATAATTAGGGACAGCAACACCACCAGGGGGTGCTATACGAGCTCGAAAATGTATGTCAACAACGGATTGCCTTGTTAAATCAAGATGTTCCAGCGAAAAGTAATAAATCGGATAGAGGCTTTTGAAATGAAATTGCGATATTTGTAAACCAGTATCAACATTTTGATCACGACCCATATATGACAGCATTCTATGATACACACGTGCTATGTGGTTGCTGTCGTAATCAAGCTGTATATCCTCGGATGGTTCCTGTTGTCCGTTTATTCTCAGCGAAACCTCCTTTACCCATAATCGATCAAATATCATATGACTATGTCCTTGGGAACCTAACCTATCTCTAGTCTGTAACGCTACAAATTTATAGCGTGGAGCTGAAACCCCTTGTTTTGATGCCAAATGCCATGTAAATGTACCATCTATATTATCCTCTTTGGCATCAGTCGTTGTTGTTAGCCAACTTAGCAGTGATTTGCCGCCTGTGTCCATAAATGAGAGTAGCCGCTCTTCTGTGGTAATTGATGGGGTCATTACTGGCATCCACAATACCAATTTAGTTAAAACAACTTTAACATCAGCAACACCATTAGCACGCCAGATTGCATCATTGTCATTGCCTTTTCGCATTAACGCGATTGTGTGTTTAGCTCCGTAAATAACTTTACTAACATTTCTGCAGAATCCGAAAATATGATGCAACGGAATTGTACATGAAAATTGTCGACGCGGTCCTTGGAACGTTGCTACTCGTGTTGCAAACCCTAGATTGAAATTGCGACTAATATCTACGACATCAAAGGTACCAGCCGGTCTAGTATATCTGGCTGGGGCTGGATCAGCTGCGGTATCTCGTGTTGCTTTTACCCTAGTATGATTAATATGATCAGCGTGATTATTAATATCTTTTGCAAACATCATAGACGGGCCAGCCGACCTTGTATAATCATCAGAATATCTTGCTAGCCCGATTATTGTTGTTGTAACATCAACCTCACGGTCTATTGATTCAATTTCCTTTCCATCAATGAGATATATTGCACTTTAAAATAACGCCATTATGTCATTGTTGACGAACCCAACGCGGACATTTGGGTCATCTGCATATTGATTATTATCCGCTTGAATAAGTTCTCCCTCAATTTCAATAAACGCCTCACACGGTAAAAAGTATTTACTGGTATCTTGAACTTGAAGTTCAATTCGCGATCTTAGGTTGGGTTGTATAGCATGATATGAATAGTATTGATAATCGCGGACAGAATCATCTTTGCGCTCTGGAGCATCTAAATCAAACGCCGGATCAGCTGTTGTTTTGAACATTATTATCATTATTCACACTAGTGTTTTCAATTATGAAACTCAAAGAGTTTAACGCTAGCGTTTTAACTCACGAATTTAACGCTGGAGTTGAAAATTCGAAGATTTCACTAGCGATCAAAATTCTTCGAATTTCTTTTTTGTTTGAAACCACTTTCCGCTATCATATTTGCAATAGTATTACTCTGTGTGTATGGTGTAGCCGCCAGCGGCGCATCCACCAACGACGCTAATTTCTGATCCACTGAGTTATTTATTATTTTACTAACACTCGCGGGAATTTCCGCTGTAGATGGTAATGGTCTCGGTTTTGAAAATCATTTGGATTTTCCCCGCCGAACTAGTGCTGTTATTTTATCCTTCGCGGCTGAAAACGCTTTTCCGGCAAGATCTCCAATAGCACTAATACCCTTATCACGAATAACATCAATTGCTTTCATTCCTAATTGTTTAGCCAACGGCATCACTTTTGGGGCCATTCTTATAAATAACCCTGCAATGGTATCACCGAAACCATCTCCACAGTACGCGCTATAAACAGGCAATCTTGAATTTACCACATAGACGCTGGTTGGTTTATCATGGTTGTAGTGTATGATCATCTTATTGAATTACTAGTAATTCAAATGATATTTATCTACGGATTTTTATTGCTAGCAATTTCCAATCCAAAGAATTTTCGACTTAGTCGCTATAATAATCAGTAGGATTTTCCGCTAACTCGTTAATGAAATCTCGATATGTTTTGATATCCATGATACCGCCTTGAAATAACCGTCTGCAGAAAGCAGCTGCTTCATCAATTATTTCTGCAGAGTTATTTCCAGCTCGTTTTCCTCCGATGAGAACTTCTAATCGTGTTATATCGCTGAGAACATTACCAGGTCAACTAACTAGACAACTACCTGAAATTCCACTGGAAAATCTTTGATTTTCAGAAAATCCCTCCCCGCTACTAGCATCCATTTTTTCTAAATCCGTTTCTTGTAAATAACTATCATCTTCATCATCATCTCGATTCGAAGCTTGGGGTGGTAGTTGTTGTTGTTTTCATTAGGCGAGACAGATATTTTCTTTGAAGGTTGCTGTCGCTTTCCTTGCTTTTGCGGTTTTAGTTGTTGTTTTAGTTCTTCATATTGTTTATACACTGTACCCACCGCATTGATATATCCTATGTATGATACATTATTGGTATCAATTTGACTTGTTTTAGTTTTGATTTTGTATAATATATCAGCCCAATGAATTATACTCTTAACATACTTATGATGTTCTGGTTTCAACATTTTTTTTCTGTTTTCATAAGTCGTAACAACAAGCCGAGGAATTTCTGCTAGTTTAGTCTCATCAATTGCTGCTAACCCTTCCTCGTTAAATCTCGTGCTTAAATCATCTTTTGTTCTTTTTTTATTTAGGTGGTTCATCACCGTGGAGTTTTTGTACAGCTTGTTTTGTTTGTTCAGTTTCCGAAGCTATTTTTCAAGTTCACCAATAAGAGATTTTTCTTTTATTGTCCCCGTCTCGGGAACATCTCCGAACATAGCTCGCTCTACCCCTTTTGTTGCTGTGGTTATTAGTTTAAACAATTCTTCAGATCCCGCAGCAAAATCAGTTTGTAAACTCTGTCGTTCTTGCAGTTTATTCCTGACAGAGTCGCGGATTGGTATAAATCTCTTAATTGAATCTAGTCGCTCACTAGCCAGTTGTTAAAGCTTCGTTGACCATTATTGAAACAGTAAAGCAATTTCCAATTTGAATCTCTTCGAGGTTGTAGTGATTTTGTCATCATCAATAGACAAGCAACAAAACAAAACACTCGTTAATTTATTCCCGGTTTGTTTGATCAATTATATACCCTGCATTTATACTGTCAAATCGTTAGTTGTATCAACCTGGTTTTTTTTTCATTTTCTTGAATTAACGCTCGTATATTTCGAATCTTAGAAAAAAACTTGTTATTTCAATTCATAATCTCGGCCCAATTCTTTTCGTATTCCCTCTACGATAATAAATAACGGGACAAACACACTTATGTCACTACAGAATGCAAGATAGTCCCGAATACAATTCTGGATTTTTTTTTTATCAGCGCATACTTCTTTGGCAGCATATATTTGTTAGTGTTAATACAGTATTCTATATCTTGGAAGTCAGACATAATTTGGTCAGGGGTTAAATTGTCAGATAATATAATATCTTTTTTCAATTTTGAAATTTCAGCTATAATGTTATTCATATTTTCAGAATTCATATATGATAATACATCTTTCTAATTCATTTTTCAAAAATAAACTCTGTCCGTGAAAAGGTGTTTGTCATCTTAGCACGTCCAGAGATATTTTTCTACAATTATATACAATTCTGTGAACCCTGTCCGTAATAAGGTGTTTGTCATCTTAACACGTTCAGAGATATTATTATACAATTGTGTGAACCCTGTCCGTGATAAGGTCTTTGTCATCTTAGCATGTTCAGAGATATACGATGAACCCCATTGGGCGCCTCAGGTGTGATTTCATCGGAGACGCCCAGAGTTACTTAATTAAGTACAGCACATACATGAAAACCCCATTTGGAAACCCCTTTCGCGTCAAATAACGTGAAAGAGACACAGAGGTTACATATACGACAACACATCCTTGGAACTCCTTGGTTGCCTTCACATCCAAGTAAGCCCAAGGGTCCCGAAACATAAATCTCCGGCGGGAGGCCTAACGTGACAAACGCCATATTAGACCGCCCAGAAGATATGCTTGGGGATTGTACTTAATTAAACGAGAAAACTATGACCCTCTGTGAAGTTGAGGTTTATGGTGGTAAGTGTTTTTATACACTTGTGCAAACAGTTTCTTTACCTGCACCTAAAGTTTTATTATAATGACATTATGGTTAATGTGTCATATTGTATTCATCAATGTTTGTACAATCGAATTCATGGATAAGCTCAATATTCTCCAAGTTAATGGGGAGGGTCTTATTCAGGTTTTCATAGTTTATGTCTCCCAACACCACCCCGTTATGCGTGCACTTTTGCATGGAACGTTTTTACATTAAATTTGACACGACTATAAACGGGTAAATGTCGTTCAATTGTTTTTTCATAACCAAAATAAATTTCATTACAGATGACTTCGTACCATCATATAAATTGTATTGTATCAGTAGGAAAGCATTGATCATAATATGTTTATTATACTTTATTCTTTACGCATAACTCAGCGGAAACAAATGAACATGCTTTATCAAACGTTTTCATTTGGTTATTCTTAAAAGAAACTAACATAGTGCATGAAACTTATAATATATTCCTTTTTTCCTCAAGTAAAACTTACTGCCATTCCGTTACGCCAAACTTGTACGTGTTTTGCGTGTCAAATATACACTTAATTTTGTAATACTGGACGCAGCTATTTTTACTGCATATGCAAGGATATATTTCCATCTAATTTTCTAGGAATAATGGAAAGGTAAACTGCAAAGTGGTCTCAAGGACTAGTAAAGACAGGCCACGTCGCGGAACAATGATTGAAACGGAAATATGTATTTTATTAGATTTAGAAATTATCTTGATTGTTGTCTGATGAGCTAAAATAAGAGTGGGTCATCGAATGTCTAGTATAAATATATTAAGATTTGCATGTTTTATTTAGAATGCTTAGATGGCATGTTCTCTGATGATTTCTGTAAACGTACATGCGGACATTGTTCCAATGGTGAGCCGTGTAACAAAGATACTGGAGAGTGTCTCAGTGAGTGTGAACAAGGATGGATAGGACTATTATGTAATAAAGGTATTTTAGCGTCTTATGCCTTGATATATATATGTTCGGTCAGAATTATATCTACGACATTGCGTTTAAAGATAATGGATTATCGTTTCCACGTTGCCACGTTGCATTTTTCATGCCGCACTCTTTGACATTGTACCCTTTTTGAATTGTTGCTTATTCGTGCGTCGCAATTTATTTACTCCAGTTGAGGCATTTTCGTTATTTTCAAATATGCTGCAGACGATTCTCAAATAACCTTGTTGTGAATGATTTTACAAACTCATCTATCTTCAAGATTTCTATTTGTTTGGCTTGAATATCTAACTGAATTTCTCTTTTGAATTGTTGCATAGCTGTATGATCATATATTTGATTGCCAGGGAAAGCTACACGAGAATGACTATAATATTAATTATGTTCAAATTGGTTGGTATCGCGGCAACTCGATTAAAATATTAGGTATTGTGTTTACAGATATGTATATTAGTTTTGTGTAATATTTTCATATATAATATGGATACGATGGAAAGTTTTTTAGTGAAATGAATTGTTCCTAAGCTGAGAATATCAATTTTGCATTTAATCATAATATTGCCTTAAACAAGATTTGTCTACTTGGGTATATATCTAATGAAGAGGTTAGAAAAGATAGTGACAATGAGTCATGTAAAAAAAAACTATGGGAGAGTGTCCCCGTTGGTGTGAACTAGGCTGTACAGGAATATTGCGTGCAAAAGGTTGTATTGTGTTTTACCTCTATAGAGATAGTACATTCAGGACTACATTTATATATCGTTTAAACTGACCATTTGTAAGAATCGCTGTCTACGTAATTCGTTTCAGTACATGTTGTCCCTGGAACCTCATCCTATAGCAAATTATTTTTCAAGACTTTATGCAAAATAGGCCTTATGAAGTAAAGACTTATTATAGATTCTAGAGTCACGCTAATCTTCAGTCTAAATGTATCTTTTACCTGGTAGATGTGAACAATATTTAACATGCTATGAAATATACTAGTTTCAGTTATGAAGTACCATTTCTATATACATAGACAAGTTAAAGAAGGGACAGGTAACACGTGTCGAAACCTCTATAAATAAATTTAAAGGTTTTATACTATATATGCCTAAAGGAAACGACCCGCCAAAAAAAACAACTCACAAACCTTACTGGTAATGTAACAATGTTATTTGGAATACAAGTCGGATGAGATATATGTTTGAAGAGGACGAAACAATAAAGAAGTGAATCGTTAATATGTTAGCGTTCATTTTATCGGAGCTAAGCTAATGAGAGACATGTATGAAGTCAAATTGGTCAAACGTTTATAATCCAAGAACTATAAAGCCTTCCATGTCTGTCTCTTCCACAATCGCATCGCCAGACGTCACAAACAATATCCCAATAACAACTTGTCGTGGGCATTAAAAGGACTAGAGCAGTTATAACTGATGTTAAAATGTTTAAATGTGCTTATACGTTTTCTAAATAACGTAAAATGTGGAATCTAATCAAAGAAACACAAATTATGTCCATAAGAATTCGAAAATGACTAACTTATGAATATTAAAAGTCGAATAAGAGCATGGATGTAATTAATTTTTGGTATATTCTCGTTAAAGAAAAATCACAATGGAATTTTACATAATAAAAAGCAAAGGCCCATTGTTTTACTAGAAACTGATGTTTCAGGATTACAGCAAATGGACAATGTACTGCAAAGGAAATTCGACTTGTGTTGAAGTAATATGATGCTTTTTTGAAATATATTTTGTTTAATTTATGAGACATTTATTTTGCAATTATTATTATTATTGTTATTATTATTAGTATTATTATTATTATTATTATTATCATTACTATTTTTAATATTATTATCAGTAGTAGTAGTAGTAGTAATAGTTGTTGTTGTTGTAGTAGTTGTAGTAGTATTAGTATTATAATTATTTTTTTTAAAATCATGTATGGCTAATATGTAAACCTCTTATAATAAAAAATCTTTGCTTTTATCAGAAAATATGATGTATTTATATTTAGTGTAACTTTTGATACTTGATTTTCTCTATATTATGTGTAATGTTTGGTCATACATATAAATTGTAGTAATCATATATAAATAAAGTATATCGTAGCTTATTTTAGGTCCATGTGTGGAGATTTTCTTTTAAAAATATTACGCTAAAATATAATTTTACAAGTTAAATACAAGCTATTTAATAAACCTGTTGACACGTTTTGAGCAATGTTGCATTGCCAAACGAGGTCAGGTAGGTTCAAACAGGAATTAAGAAATCTCACATTGTATTTATCGGTCAAGTTGATTATTATACGTCGTCGGTCACCTGTGTAGTTATGGTGTAATATTAGATTGAATAGTGCGGTCAGGTTCTTGGAGTATCCGTAATATACAGCAGCAGAGGGGCGAACTGTACAACTTTCAGAAGCGTCAATTTGGCAAACCAAGGCTTCTTCGAAATCGTAAAAAGCGTCGATTTGGTAAAACAGAATCAAATAAAGGACCCCACAATTGTTGTCGCGCCCCCCTCTGCTGCTATATTTTTAACAATCTTTTGTAACGATAAAGGTTGCTACGATTTCAACCGAATATTTTATCAAGTCCGATACGATATCTTGATCTCGGGTCGTGTAAATTTCTTGTTACAAATCCAAGTGGGATTGACTGAGCGTGACTAAAGAAATTTCTAAAGAGATTATAATCCATATCACCGCCGCACCAGGTTTGCCAAATATTTCGTAGCGTATGTGTATCAACTCCATTCAATACACCAAGAATATTACAGTTACCTCTGATCACTTTTGGTATTTGAGTGTATCGTTGAGTGATATATATCACATCAGTGTTTTTATGCCTACCTCTGGAAAATATTCTAGCAGTATTTGTTTGATTATCTAACATCACATCATCATATACGACTAAATTGTTAATACTTCCATCAATATCATCAATGCCCTGTGCTTCTTCGATATCGGTTATAAGTTCAATAACACCCTCGCCGGTGATTTCTGCTGACTTTTCGTTGTAATCCTCTAACACTTCGTAGCATCGCTGATCATCTACACTCGGGGCTATTACATACAACTTATCCCATTTCATCCATCTCGTTATCAAATTAAGTAGCAGTTGTGTCTTGCCACTTCCAGATGGTCCGATTATAATCATTTTAATTGAATTCGGCAACATCGCATGGTGTTTAATAGGTTCCCGTTGTCGGGTAGCTGAATAATCAATTACATTCATGTTATTATAAAAATATTATGGATCTATATTGTGTGAAATGTAAGAAGCGTACTGGCGCAAACGACTTGACGATGATTACAACTAAAAATAACAGATCAGCACTTTCTGGTAAGTGTGTACAATGTGGTACCAAAAAAAAATTAGATTTTTTTTATGAAATCTGCAGATGATTTAAAAAAAGAAGGAGGGGATATTGCAGCCAAGTTAGTAACACTACCAGGAACACTATGGGCAAAATACCCAGGAGAAAAAACACCTTCCAGGGTATAATTATTGTGGACCCGGGACCAGACTCGATATCAGACCCGATGATCAAAACCAACCCCGACCCGGTGAAAATCCAATAATCGCTATTGATAATGCGTGTCATGCTCATGATGTTGCTTATAAAAGCAGCAATCTGCAACATAGACATAGCGCAGATGTGAATTAATTCATGCGTTGAATTATATCACTGATAAATCCTTCAAAGAAAAACTGTCTGCATTTTTGATGAAATCGGTAATGAAGGGTAAATTAATGTTCGGTGCTGGTAATTAATAACAACATGGAATCTATTTATTATTCTCCAAGAGGATACTGGAGGGGTAAAGCAGCAATTGGTAAACTCTATATCGCCGCAAACGTGAAAAATACCACTGCAGCGGATTAGTTATCTAAACAGGAGATATGACAGGGCTGCCTATCTTGAACAGAGACGCATCAGTTCCATTCGTAAATATCTTTCAGCTGATGCCACTAAACCACTTGTGTGCTCATTAGTACTTTCAAGACTGGACTATTGTAACTCAATTCTGTCTGGTTCGTCACAATATTTACTCCAGAAAGTCTAAAAAGTTCAAAACACATCTGCACTGATCATCAGTCAATATTGTGAAATGTTTGTTTGAAAAGTGAAATACTGCTTGTTGCTTTTATCATAACTGGTAATATTCCTCTATTTATATTTTATAATTTCGTTTATATTTAAACACTTCATAATATTAAAACTCACATTTATTTTAACGGCTGTAAATATGTTCTGACTATTATGTCTTTCATTGTTAGTTAAGAACTGTTTTCCTTTGTACTTGCTTGTCATAGTATGGTGAGAAAACGTATGGGTACTCTACAAATGAAAATACATATATGATGTTTAGATATGGTATTCTTTATTTTATACAGTGACGTTTTGTGTAATAAATATGTTCTTTTTAATTTCCGTGTTTTCAATTTTGTATTAAATATTTAATATTTATCCTGTGCAAAATTGTGCGTAAATTTCTAATACAAATATGTGTGGAAATAATTTATTTTGCATTCTTGCGCGGCTTGAACATCTTATACATTCTTCTGTGACGTGAATTTCTAGTGCATACCTGTGTGGCGTACATTTATACTGCATACTTGTCAGGCGTGAATTTATACTGCATACTTGTGTGATGTGAATGTCAACTTTTTGGTCTGATTTGAGTCTGCACTGCATTCATGTTTTGCTTAAATTATAATGCTTACATGTGTGGCGTGAAATTTCAATGAATTATTGTGTGAGAATAAAAATAATCAAAATTATAAATGATAAAGTGTCAGATTTTTCAGTATCTGCGTCAACGTTCACATATTTCTAATACTAAACAGCCACGTATTCATCACGTGTTCATGTATTTATCTATAATCCATACTTTTTTGTTATATACTTTCTCGATTTCAGCATCTAGTACAATCTCTGAGAGTAGAGAAAAAGCTACTTTACTAAATGAAACTTCAGTTGATTTCAAAAATTTTCTATCAAGTAAAACAGAACCACCTTCGACCCAGAATCAAAGTTTCTTATGTAAGCATATTTCTATTACGACACACACTGCAAAGTTAAACATTAAACGTTGCAGGGCCAGATGCATTAATCTTCTTATAAACGCAAATACACACAATCACACACAAAGTTATTGCACAAGTCTGAGAACGTTTTCTTTGTAGAGACAATGTCTGTATCGCTTGTAAATATTACTTATAGCAACGTTATTTACACAGAGCTGGTGTATTGGGAGACATGATTTCTAATGTTTCATAACTTGTGTTTGTTTACTATGTAAAGTCACACTACTGTCCGATCAAACACTTTCACAACCTTATGATCTATCCATTACAATACGTACTTATGTAAATTATCCTTCATAAATGTATTCCATTATATTGTGTAATTTATGTACTAAAGGACTAGAAAGGGTGAGAAATTTGTTTTTCTTATATAGGAATCATATATATAAGATGTATTACATTTATATCACTTTGCGCGATTATCATATAATATAAATATTGACTATTATTGGAAATCAGTTCCTACTGTTGCCAGATTACTTTGAAAGTTAAGTTTCTATCCGGTATTATTTAAAAATAGTTTGTATCAGATTCTTTAAAGAATCATTAAAGACCAATTAATGCAGGTATGCCTAAGCTCATCCTTTACCAATATATGTAGTATTCAGAAAGATCGATATTTTGTTAATAAAATTGCTCTACATATGTAACTCCAAATAACGTCTTTTTTATTTATTTATTTATTTATTTATTTATTTTTATTTATGTACATATTTGTTATTTTTGTGTTGGGGTGGGGGTAACAATTGTCAGGATTTCTTCAATGTATTTGAAGCAAAATCTCCATTACTATGAACTTATTTACAATTCTAAAATACATTTATCGGTACCATGAACGTGTATTTTGTAGAATTCTAGGTATAATTTTGTTAAAAACATTTAAGGTTTGAGTGTTAATGTCGCAATATACATTATTGAGAAAGCATGTTTAAAACATCTGCGAAAAAGGCTATGACTAATAAATATTAAAATGTTATATTTGTGTCCAAAAAGAAACTGCATTCATTGACTTGTTACAACTATAGTATATAAGTCAAGGATTATGGGGTACAACATTTGATTTGTGGAAAAAAACATCAGTGATGCCTTATCGGATTGAAGACTTCTAACTGTAGGAAATGCCCCTTAAACAGGAGAAAATCTTATGTACAGGAAGGTATGTATGATAACAATAATAAGAAAATACAAGGCACCCATTGTATACACGAAATGCATTGACCTTATTGCATAACTGCATCTTCTCTTGAACTGAATTGTATTAAAGCAAAGTTCTATAACTAAAACCAGTTATCCTTCCTTTTAAAATGTTATTAAGAATATAAAGTTAATCTGTAAATATTGAGGAGGAGGGCCCTACTGTTTTTCTTTTAATAATTATGAACTACCAACAGTACAGTCTATATATATATATATATATATATATATATATATATATATATATATATATATATATATATATATATACCTCACACAGGGACTTTACCGGTATACATTATTCTTATCGTCGTTGGAGTGGTTGGACTGATTATTCTCATAGTTTGTTCTCTGATATGGATTCAGATCAGAAAAATCAATGGTCTCGCAGCAGGTATGAACAATTTACAATTATCATACATATGCTTGTTCCTTTCACAATAGCTGTCATTTTCATGTCTTTGAATTTGCAGGTCGCTTTTGATCTTATCGTTGGGATAACGGATATGTTTAATTTAATTTTCCATTGTATTCGCTTTCTCTGGCCGAGTTGATTTCTTTTCAATTTATGTCAATGAGAATAATTTATCGATATTTCCCATATGCATTTAAATTGTCTTTAAATCTCCAGATTGATGAAACATTTTCAGAAGATCAATGTATTATTTTAGTAAAGCCATATTTGAGCTGTCTTCATGTAACTTTTCTTGCATTGAGTGACGTTTGTTAACCTTTCTACGTCGAATATCATTCTTTGTTTTAAAATGAATGAATGAATATTGATGCCAAGTTTAGGCCGCGCAACGTATATATTTTTTTGTATATAGGTCAGTGCCTTCTATCCCACATACGTTAGGTTTACATAAAAATACGTCACACGTGGTAATGGTAATCTGTGAAAGTAAACAATATGTGGCCTTGCGAGAGGTCAAACTCATTGGATATAAAAGTAGTATACTGATAAAACCGTCATCATCACATTATTGGAGTGTATACGTCCGTGACATTTTGATAAAAACAATACCTGTCTTGGGTAGCTGAACAAAATTACTCGAACTCTACAGTTTCTGAATCAATTACTCCCGATGTCTTGTATGTGCTAGGGATTGTCGATGGTTTTGTATTTTTGTCGACATAATCTCCAAATCATCCATGCTAATAATTCTATATTAGATAGCCAACACGTACAATTTACTAATCTTATTGAGAATATTTGACGCTACCGCGAGCAGTTCTACAGTAACATGTATTCGTGAATGTACTCTTATCCGATGTATTCTAGTCTCACCAATATATACATGAGTTAATATTTATAGAGCACCCATAATAATTGTGATCCCTGCACCTATGAAGGTTTTCGTGATTATTACCACACCTACAGTAGAATTTGCAAGCCCACATATTACGTCTCGTACTACCTACAAATATTTGTATTTCATGAGAAAGAATTAGTTAACGTCGTTAAAATTGAGGATCAATCATAGTTCATTTATTACTACTTTGATTGCGTGGTACAGTTGGTGGAAATGACGACCTTGAAAAGAGGCAATACGCAGAGCCACTTCTAACCAATTACCCTTTCGAAGCTGATACAACTGTTACATACTCATTGAAAATATATATTTGGATAATATTTATACTTCTGGTGATTGTTGGTTCTGGGAGTCTAGAACCAACTTCACATAATACCAATCTACTGAATAATGCCTAAAACAATCTTTCTCTTCTTAGCACAAGAACTGCTACTTAAACAGGTGCATCGTAGTTATATTGGGTTTTGAAGAACAAATCGATATAATGGATCATCCAAGGGGCATGACGACTAAACCATGTGCAAGCTGTCGAGTGGACAAATTTGATATAAATTATATTGATGCAAACAAATATCGTTTCTGAGCGAAGTTTTATCCAAACAACTATAATACAGTATCGCGGTATTTAGAAAGGCGAAGATTCTCTTCAAACATTGGGCTATTTGAATATGGACCATCCACCCAAAAACCCATGTTGCAAATTTACCTACTTATGTCAGAAAAGACTTAACGTGATTGATCTCCATTTTAATTAGATAAAAAAATTAATATGGATGGAGGATGAATTCAGGCTGGCTTTAAGGAATAGGTTTAGTGCTCTAGGAGATGAGACAGCACTGACCATCAACAATTTTAACAGAGCAATGACGGAAGCAGGAGAAGAAGTTTTAGGTTACAGGAATAATAGGAAGATAGAGTGGATATCAGAAGAGACATGGACTCGCATAGAAGAGAGAAGACAGATTAAGAAGAGACTTTTGGATTCAAAATCACCAAGCTGAAAGATAGAATTTTGCAAGAGTATGGAGGAAAAGACAAGGAGGTGAAGAAATCAGCAAGGAGAGACAGGAGAGAATTCGTAGAGAGGCTAGCAAAGGAGGCAGAGGTAGCAGCAGGGCAGAAAGACATGAAAATGGTGTATCAGAACACAAAGAAACGGAAGGGCGACTATAGTCAGCACCACGACCTTCCAGTGAGAGATGAAGTTGGAAACTATGTCACAGTGGAGGAGGAGATGCTGGAAAGATGGAAGCAACATTTCGAGTATATCCTGAATCGCCCAGACCCACCAGTACTCGCTGACATTCCTGAATCAGAGGAGGACCTTGACCTTGACATCAATTGCGACGACATCACTGTTGAGGAGGTCAAGCAGGCCATTCACAAGCTGAAGAATGGGAAGGCACCTGGCGATGATGGAGTGTGTCCCGAGATGCTGAAGGTAGAAGACACAGAGACGCCGAAGCTTCTTTGCCAGATTCTCCAAAAGATATGGGATAGTGAGAAAGCACCAAATGACTGAAAAACCGGAATCATAGTTAAACTTCCCAAGAAAGGAGATCTGGGAAACTGCAACAACTGGCGAGGAATCACATTGCTATCCCTCTTAAGTAAGATCTTTAGCCGCATCATTCTTCAACGCATCACAACAGCTGTGGACGGCATCCTACGCCAGGAACAGGCAGGCTTCAGGACAGGCAAATCTTGCATCGACCACATCTTCACACTGAGACAGATACTTGATCAGTCACATGAGTGGAATGGATCCCTTTATGTGGTCTTTGTGGACTTTGAGAAGGCCTTCGACCGCCTGCACCGAGCCTCTATCTGGAGGATCCTACGACATTATGGCATCCGCAAGAAACTTGTCAATGTCATCAGGTCCCTGTACCAGAACTTTGAGTGCAGAGTAATCCACAACAACCAACTCACTGAACCATTCAAGGTAGAAACCGGAGTGAAGCAAGGATGCATTCTTTCTCCAATCCTCTTCTCACTGGCCATTGACTGGATCATGCGCCGCACTACAGAGGGCAAGAGGCATGGAATATAGTGGACGTTGACCTCAATGCTGGATGACCTGGACTATGCCGACGACATCGGGTTGCTGGCAAACAGACACCAGGATATTTATCACAACAGTTGGTACAGACAGTAAATACCATAGGTTTCCGAGTCAACATAGGGAAGACAAAGGTCTTGTGGAAGAATACTAGAGTGGGCAACCCAATCACCATCAATCAAAAGCCCCTGCAAGAACTAGACGATTTCACTTATCTGGGCAGTAAGGTCGCCACGGATGAAGATAGCACAAGGGAAGTCGTCACAAGAATAGGCAAGGCCAACCAGACCTTTGCAATATTGAAGCCCATATGGAGGAAAAGAAACCTCAGCGTCCACACGAAGATCCGTCTCTTCAAGAAAAACGTGTTGAGCGTCCTTTTGCACGGTTCAGAGTGTTGGAAGTAAACTGCGAACATAGAACACAAGATCGAAGTATTTCAAACCAAATGCCTGCGACGCATCATGAGGATCTTCTGGCCAAACACAATCTCAAACGAGGAACTTCGGTACAAAGCGGGTGCAAGCACCATCACTGAGATCATTTCAATTCGGCGATGGAGATGGCTCGGCCAAGTCTGCAGAATGCCCCCTGACTCACTACCAAGGGTGGCACTGAGATGGACCCCACAGGGGAAAAGGAACCGTGGCAGACCCAAAGAGACTTGGCGACGAACATTGGAGAGAGACCTTAAGACCAGAGGCCTCACCTTTCAGGCCGCCCTAGTAATAGCTGCCGACAGACGGAAATGGTGCTCCCTTCCTGTTGCCTCAAGCACCAGACGGCGCAGAGAGGATTAATTGATTTGATTGATTTATTTCTTCCACATGATCGTGTCAGGGGACTTACCCACACATATATGTTAGTCGATTATAAAAGCGTAAAAAAGAAGCAGATTCATCACCGTTCAAATATGCAGCAAGTATCGCAAAGGTATACATGCACACGTACCGTTAAAATGGTTATGAATATTACAAGTCAACCTAGGTACATACTTTCTTGGATTTGTTTCTGTGTGCTAAGAAAACATCAGGTATTGGTTCGTAATGATAAGTTAATCTACATCGTTACCCAGCTATTGTGCAAATATTTAGTTGTACATTGGCGTAGCTGGTATGCGAACATCGATACACAAAATTATTGTAAAGGATACCTCATAGTACATCATAACACAATTAGGTAACGCAAATCCCATTAGGTAATTTACACACATGATTGGGTTACACTACGATGATACAATTCAGCGGGGAAGTGTCTGCATTATGTATTCAATGATTTCAAAACATCGCATTTAGGAATCGGACACACGTTTGTTTGACATGTATGTTCGACGGGTGAGTTAAAAGGCGTGCAACGTCATGCTACGGTCCCAGTATGGTCTGTACAAGAATTTACAGTTTCATATGGGATCGAGTGACCTCGACAGTATACACCATATAATTTGTCTTTTGTACGATGATTTGTAATTATCTGGATACAAGGAGCCATCTAAGTCCGTCTACGAAATCCAAGCACCCGAATGACCTTACTTACTTTCATTCCGAATTGAAAACACATTTTCTAATTTTCGTTTGTGCAATATATGGTTTTCTTTTGGTTCTTAGATTTAAAAATGAAATAGTGCCTTCAGTAAATTTACGTTCAGATTCAATTACGACTGCACTTAGCGGATAACCATTATGGATGTAACGATTTATTGGCCATTGTATTATCGATCAACTTCGAAGAAATATCCCATGTCGCTATGGCTGTTGTACCGGGTTTCTTATGTCAAGGTGTGCGTTATCAATATGCTGAAACTGGCAATAGCTCTATTGATACCCTTTTATAAAATATGTTTACGTACAGATACATAATGTAACGGTTTGGGACAGAGGAGTCATAGTCGTCAATGATAGGTTTTTTGGTGAAGGCTTTTCAATGAATGCCACTGAAATTTAGTCATTAAGTGAATGCTTTACAAAACAAACAATTGAGTCAGCGTTTATAATTTGATGTTCTAACTTTGAGAACTATGCATCCCAAGACATTTCCCATGACGTAATATACTAATCAGGATAAAGCCTGTACACCCGCTTAACATGCATGTTTATTGACGTTGAGTTGTTTCATTTACTAAAATATATCTCTCACGTAAATGGGTTTTAGTGGACAACTACTAATTTCATCTGATATTTGAATTCCGTCGTCGTGTTCATTAGTTAATTATCTTTACGTTAGCGTCCTTATTTTCTTGCACCATATCATCTAAGATATCTTTAGCTTTTGTAATATTGGCTGATTTCGCATCATTGCTTCTCATAAGATAATTCCTAAGTTGATTGATTTATAAATATGTTCCATATATTGTGTTTAAAAATTCATTTATATTTTGTGCCCATTTGATAACACTGTATCATTCCTGTAACGTTCGACACAATCCACTGATCATTTAAAACAATTCCAGGATTAGATAAATCCACAAACGCTTCCAAAATGATACGCATATATATTTTAATACAAATATTTACTAACACAGTTGTCATAAACATTTCGTTACCAGTATCAAATATTCTACGCAACATGACTATTCTCTGCCAGAGAAAATATCAACTTTGTGTTGAGACCATTAAACATCCTGCTTCTATAGCAGTATATAAATGTACGGTATAGCTTCATTCAAAAATATAGATCTGACTTCAAGCTTTACGCTGATAATCTTTATCATAATTAACAATATTGTCTACATACCAGGAGTATCAGTGAAAGGCAGTTGAGACCGTCACCAACTTATATACTTTGTCCTCCACTAGGGTTGCATTACTGGCAACAGTTACAGATCTCAACCCTCGGTGTAATTTGCATAACTGTATGATTCGTTGCAATTGAAACCAAAACCATGGCGGAATGAATGCGTTGACATATATAAGTGAGCGTTCTCATATTATTCAGAAGAATATATAATTCTCATTACAACACGTAATATATCCCTGTTTCGATTAGATGATGTGCAATTTCCTTTGATATAGTTAGTCACATTTGCATTTCGATTTTGTTCTTGTAGTACGACGTCATTCACGAGAACAATGTAATACCGATTTATATCTTACGCCTATCAAAGGATAGAGACCTCTGCCAATACCTACAATTGAGGAAGGAGGAATGAGATATTCTTAAGCCACGGAAAATGTGCAGTCTAACTCCGGCATACAGTTATTACACGAGACTGAAAATGTTGGTATGAACGATTATGAGATTGTTCATGTATCAAACCATGAAGATCGATCACAATTGTCGCATGACGAAAACATAATTCATGAGACCCCTGAAAATATTAACGAACCGTGTCATGACACATCTGGATAGTTGACAGTACTGGACACAATGGAGACTACCCTTTCAAAATAGAAACGTTTTACAGCCACAATTCCTTAAAAGATAGCTTTAAAGTATTAAACGTTCCTTATGTGGACAACTTTATTCTTGATAAATGTGTTTGCAAAACTCTTGTTTTGTACCTGTTAATAGTACTGATGATGTAACATAATTCAACACCTAAAGATATGTGTGTGTGTGTGTGTTTGCCAAGAAAAACTATTCCCACCCACGCCAAAATACAAGCCAAAGGCAAATCATGACTAGCCTAAATGAAAGTTAAAAAGACGATGGTTCTAAATCTGATAGCACGTCGACCAAATCATAAATCAATATGAGTTAAGTACAGCTTTAGAATTTCAAGGATCTGTATGCGTACATAACATGCTTTATAAGACTAAATTAACACTATTTATTTGTCATTGAAAACCTAAAATCGATGTTCTTTTCATCGTGGTATGTCATTGTATAGGCGATACGTATATAGAAAACGAATGTGCATGATTCGAATCATCTTTCTTTATTTCATCCAGGGGCAGGTAACATCATATACTTACACGATAACCAATTAAAGGTGATCCAGCGAAAATGTACGCCTAAACATTGGGTCTGACACTTGCATATTTCTAACTGTGAAAGTGAAATAAAGTTACTGAATATGTTAACTGTGCCAGTGGGGAGTTAGTTCAAACATCTCTCTCGCAGAGTGAGGTGCGACACTGTTGATCTGCAGTTAAAAATATTAAGCATTTCATGAGAATTAAACGGATATGAAGTGGAAGCAAAGGTTATCAGATGCTGTTGTGCAATGCATGCCGAATCAGTTATTATGTTTGACATCAGCTATTACAAATCTATTCGTGCCTTTATTCGCACTTTCATTTGATGGCATAGTATTTTACGATATATAAGAAGGCAATTGCAAAGACTGTTGCTTTTTAGACATCCATCTTCATGTATTATATAGCTTTATAACAAATTTGTACTTTAGCCCTTTGTAGCTCATAGTTGTACGACATTATCTAAATGTTTTGCAAAAACATCTCGTTATCTGTTTGAAATGGTTGTTCCTTTAAAATACGTTATGTAGTTTCAATGTTTTAGACTAGCTGAGAAATATATTGCCAACCTTTCTAGTTAAGATCAAGAAGTACACCGTTTCAGTGAGCTGGTCCTGTCAGTGAAATGTAGAATCTATTGACGCGATGGCTTAGAAAAACCTACGTAGTATGGTAACTGGTCCTATGAAATAGGTTTGGACTGAACCATCCCGCATGATTGTCAAAAATTCTCGTAGCGATAAGACTAATAAATGCATAAAAACTACGTTTAACTTCCTAATAACATACTGTTAACTGAGAGCTATGCATTGAATTTTGAAAATGAGTTGCTTTAAAGTATAATTTTTTTCTATGTGTAAAATGTATTTATTCATTTATATGTGTTTTTCTTGCTTTCATTAAAACTACTAGATTACTGTTTTATATGTTTTACTTTCAAATCCAGCGGAAAATGAATGGTACTAATGTTATGTTAGAGTTTTGGATTGTAAAGATGAAGATGACAATTATTGTTTTGCACTTAAGAGGACTGCGTTTACAACAATATATTAAATAACAATTTCAGTGTTTTCTTAACAATGTGAAACAATGACCAGGCCTCGCTTGTTCATTTCCTGTTGTGCGTGTCAAGTTGACATACTCCCGTAATAACAAGGTCTGTACACAACCAAGGATCTACAACCTACAACATGGCTGTAAAAGTATTAGGACTGAACTATAATTTTATGGTAGCAAATAGAAAAGATCACAATTATCATCTGGGTCGAATTGCTTCTCTTGATACATCTCAAACACAGGTCGTAATTGTGGACAAGGAAAACTCAAGATGAAACAGCCACAACAAACTAAACACCTTTCTTATGAGTCCATTGTTATTAAGACGTTAAAAAGGGTCATTACAGATAACGAATTAGTAACATATTTTGACACAGGGAAGCAAAACTACATATGAAAGTGAAACGTTCGCCACTAACAAAACCATAAACATAATATAATTAAATAAATAAGATTTATGTCAGGTTTAAAAAAGGTGAGAACAGGATATGGGAACGATATATGTCATATGGTCATTTATGAAGTAAAAGAGAGTATAACGTTATTTTACTGTCTGCGATCAATGGAAAAAAATGTGTGCAACTCGAATAATCGCTATATCATTGGACGAACTGGGTCAACGGAAGATAAATAGGTGTGAGTGACTCTCACCTACCTCTCTTTACTCAATTCTATCCTTTACAAGAATGTTTTTTAATATATGGCTGTGTAATATGTAGTTATAAGTGTTGTCCAGCAGATATCGCTGCTGTTCAGTAAGTTCAGTAAGTAGGTTGATGTGATGATGCTTACGTGTTTTTTATAGCAGTCCATTAATTGTGTAGCTGATCAGTCAATCTGCATGTCAGTCAGTTAGTGTTCATGTCAGAATATGTGTTTGTCAGTATGTATGGATGGGTTTTGATCAGTAGGTGTTTGTACCGGTTAGTCAGACGGCATGGTAGTCAGATGGTGCAAGCGTTAATTAGTCCTCCAATGTCAAATCAATGGATTAATGTTAAATTGTCTCTGGCTCCATACAGTCCACATGATCATATATCATCTCATACAGGTAAACATATGTAATATTTTAATGGAGTCTACATTAATTCATATGGACCTTAGTGCAACACTTTCTTTTCATAAACAATATTAAGATTGCACGTCCCATTCACAAATTATTGCTCCAAACAGTTAAAGTGTTCACTTGAGCTATAGAGTCCTATTTGATCACATAATAATCCCCGATAATTCAGTTGATTAACTGGGTCACATTCCGCTAATTTAAAATTGTATGATGTCTTGTATTTATGATGATTTTTATAAACGTGATACACGTGAGTGGATATTTCAATTTTGTGTCTAGTTCAGGCAGATAGATATGTTAAATTGGTGTTGTAACAAATGTATAAAGACTATCAACGTCCTCTTCCTGACAGAACATGGATGAAAAAACCCACCGGTTACTCCATCAAGACTTTTCCCCATACACTGTCGAGGAGGTGTCATTGTTGTCATCAAAACGAAGTCCATGATAAAATGTCTTAAACACAACACAACCTTACATTTCTGCTCTACATCGTTTGAACTAGTCCAAACAACATTCACATTGAAACAGAGGCCAGACCATGTTTTGTGCCTCTACCGCCCTCCTCCAAGTGGAAACAAATCTAGTCGGAATGAATCTTTCTTTTTGGACTAGTTTCCAAATCTCCTGGAGTGGCAACCTGATTATTCTTGGAGATGTCAACTTTCACTTTGACTGTACTGGAAACGCATACATATCAAAGCTCTAGTTTCCATTCATGTTTTCAATCTTAAACAGGCAGTTTAATCAACCCACCCATAAACATGATCACAGTGTAGATTGGGCTCTTTATAGACCTGATGATAATATACTACAGTCCACCCTTGTATCCCACTAATTTGCATCAACTCACCTCTACATTATATGCCATCTGGACGTATCAGTCCCTGACCCTCCACCTTTATTTGATACTAAGAGAAACATCCGTACGATATATAGAACCAAACTAATGCATGACATCCAAGCAAATCTATCATGTTGCTTACCTCCTACCACAGAACAACTCGATATATGCATGTGTACATTGCTTGTAACACATGCTCAAGCAACCAAGTGCAAAGTATCAATTAAAAAGTATTATCCGTGGTATATCAGTGTTAGAGACCAGCTTCCAGCAAACCCACTATTCATAAACAAATCTATGAAGCCGCTAATAAGAATTTGGAAAGACCAGGAAAAGTTGTGATGCACATTACTACTTAATCGTTTAGCCAAATCATCCCACTGCATTACTAAGATCACGGCAAAGGTTGTTATAACCCAACATTTTACTCAACTGATTGCATACAGTCCATTTAGGAATGTACAGTCTTCATAGCACCCTTGCCACAGTACTGAAACTACCCTTCTGAAAGTAGTTAATGACATTTTAACTGCATTGAATAACGGACAGATTACAGGCTTCAAACTCCTTGATTAGTCTGACGCATCTGGCAAAACAGACCATGCCATATCACTTCTATGTCTTTAGCATATATTTGGCACTCTGAAAACAGTCTTACTGTGGTCCAAGTTCTACTTAGTCAACATGACAAAAAGTGTATCAACAAAATGATCTCACTCCAGCACAGTTGGTCTTTGTTGTGCTGCTCCATAGAGAGTCTGTTCTTGGACCTGTTCGATTTATTATATGTACTCCGCCGCTCCTAAGTGTCATATAGTATAATTCAGCGTCTCACCAATTGTATGATTATGACACTACAATATACATATCATGCCACTCAACTGACGTCAATGCGACCATCCACGGCTTAGAGATGTGCATTTCTGATCTGAAATCATGGATGACATGTAACGATCTTCAGATGAATGCTGATAAAACTGATGCCATTCTGATCACAACAAAATGACTTTCGCATTTTCATCCTTTACCTCAAACATTAAATATCAACAACACCAACATTAAATGCATGCAGTCAGTACGAAACCTGTCTGTTAATCTGGACTGTACTATTACCTCGCACGTCATGTACATATGTAGGCTACATTCTCAAATATCTTTCAGCTAATGCCACTAAAACACTTGTTTGTTAATTAGTAACTGTAAGTCTTTTTCGTCTCAATATCTACTCCATAAACTACAAATGGTTTTGTTCGGATCATCCATAGCATATTTATCCACTGCTCGGTGCCCTACACTGGCTATCCATTTGATCCAGAATCAAACACAAAATGTGTTCTCCTTCCTACGTTTCACTGATGGGCTCCAACATATCTATCTGGCCTCACCCATGTATACACACCAGCAAGATACGTACGCTCCACTTCTGACAATTGTATGTATACTCATTATTGCCACTATTAAATCGAAGTCATATGGACAACGTTCGTTTGCATGGCAGCGCCCAGCAACATGAAAGAAATTGCTCATTTACATTAGATACAAACACTCATTGATCACTTTTAAGAATGCTCTTAGAACTCACCTGTTTCGACTGCAAGAAAAAAACTTGAAGACCTACACAAGTTTCCTACCTTAAATATTTTCAGCATTTTTTAAAGATGTGTTGCCTTATTGAATGGTGTTTGTATTATTTTGTTTTGTTTGATGTAGTAATATCATTATTGATGTAAAACGCGTATAGCTTCTATTAAAGATTATACCCTATGCAAAGTCCTCATTATTATTATTATCAGTGGCTTTCGGTGTCATTTGGTCAGTAGAGGGTGGTACTGATCCGTCATATGGCATTTTGATATGACGGTGTCAGTAGTTATTTGTGTTAAGCAGTAAATGTATTTTAACTTAACGTTTTCCCTTCTCTCATGACCAGACCATTATCTTACAGAAAGAACTATGTTTTAGTTTTATCATTACATTCTCTTTTGTACACTGATCGGTCTCCAATGTGAACCTATGGGCAAATCTTAAATTTTCATTAGGCCAATATAGTTCTATTTGATTCAACGTCTCTCATAAAGTTAAACCTACGTGCTAGTTTTATTGGGCTTAAATTAGGTAGGACGTAATGTTAAATTCCCATTGATCTTATACTGTCAGAGATCGTCTTTCGCAAGTTGCATTTAGAGGTACTGTATGCTATGGACGGCAGCCAGTTCCAACATACTCAATTCCCATCTGATCACATACAGACTCATTTGACATATATACTTGTCACTTGACTATTGTTGAGTCACTTTGCCGCACTGTGATAATCATGTCATGTCTTGTATTTGCTGTGATTTTTCACAATGTGATACAAATTAGTAAAAACAAATCTTTTGTCACAGGATAACTCTTACACATGTCTTGCGCTGACAGATTTCAATTTCGTAAAATGGTGAAGAGTACATGGCTCTGAAATTGTCAAATTGTCAATCGATGCTTTATGTCGAAGGCATTGTGTCTGACAACCATGATGTAATAGAGCAGAGGGTCTATTTAATTCACAAACTGCTAGCATTGGGTTCTGTGAAACAAAAAATAACGAACATAAAAGCCCCCCCCCCCCCCCGTAAAAAAGAAAACAAATATCCGATGAATAATGTAAGAATTGGTACAGTGATCATGATACCCATGTCACTTATAAAAACCGATTGCAAATCAGCAGGTCAAATATCCGTTCAAGATTTCAGGATATATAAACGAGTTTGCCTTGAAATATATAACAAATAGCATGGGCGTGACCTCCATCTTCATACGTTACAATCACGCTATTGAAAGTTGCATTACAATCATGCTATTGAAAGTTGCATTATATGATCTAGTTCATGCCAACTCCATTGATGACTACGTACTATGTCGCAGATCTGAACTAATAATCCTAATTTAATTTTAAATAATGTTAGTCGTGATATAATGTGACACCAAATATTTGGTTGACAATATCTATATGTGTAAATCTGGTAACACTTGCTCTAATAATGGCGAAACATTGTAGGTTGCATATACCCTGACCCACGTACTCTCCACTTATCCTTTAGTTCACTCCCAACAAATCATACCTATTATACCGGAACCACCAGCATGTTCTTCAACGACCATTTATTTCGTCCAAGTGAAAAAATTACCTACATAAAACTACATATTTATCTTAAAACAGTGTTGATTTAATGCTTCGCGCTTAGCACTTTTATTTGGTGAGTAAAATTAATTAGATTAGTTTATTTAGGTGTTACTTAATGCTCATGTTTTTCACATTTTGGTACATTTTGCTACTTTGGAAAATCGTGAATTTTAGGCAATATGCCCCTCATTAAATATCGGACATTGTCAGAACTGTGCGGATGATGTGGCCCAATTCTGATCGTGTGCTACTGGTCACAGAATCTGTTCAAACTACGTGATTGAGTTGCGTTGCATATAACGAGTTGTGTAAGTTTATCCTTCACATACAAATCAGACCCTAATACCACAGTAATGCTATTCCTTTGTCTTTATTCCAGTACTGATGCTGCAGAAAGTGATGCATTTTGTACATGTCTATAAACCAAATATATTTGATCCAGATTATATATATCCTCAGGGTATTTGATTTGCTAATTGGTACTTCTTTCTGTCATTACAGAAGAAGATTGCTTTCCCATCTTCATCATGAATGGGATCGTTAGTAGCATTGTCCCATTGTCTGAATCGTTGCTAAAAACCAGAATATATTTTACCATTTCTACCTAAATGGTGTGACGTTCAAGGCAATGATTTGTCACATAGGCCTTATGAAGGTTAACGTCCCAAACTCCCACGATTGGTGTCCTCTTAAGTGATTCCTATTTGAATTGTCATGCCTTATGCAATATGCATTTTTGAAACCAATTTCTCACTTATCGATGTTATGCTTACTGATTCCATCAATGTTGGATAATCATCTTCAAACGAAAATTTCTTGCCTTTTTATTCCAGGTTGTTGTGATTCTTTCTAACTTACAATCACTAATAGGGAAACAATTCCACGTACATGATTTACGACAACTATTCTAAGTGATATATTCTGTCAAATACACTCAATGCATCACATGAGAACGCATTTAGTTTGCACTTTGTTTAAACATCAGATCTAAATACTCTGATGTTCTAATAGGCAAATATGTGTTGCCCTTTCTAAGGGCTCGCCCATTCATTTTTCAGCTGGATTGGTAATTCAATTTCGTGGAACTTCAGTACAGATTTTAAACATACATCGTGATGAATTTAGTTTGCAGATATTTGTTACCCAAGATAAAAACTAAATATTACCCTGCACGTATGATTACGATTGTGATTTATTTTATTAACTTTTATGACAGAAGCAAAAGAGCATAGAGTGAAACAGAGATACAGACAGACGGACAAACATACAGAGACAGATTAAGGGACAGAAAGATAGAAATAACAATTGGATCAATATGGCGCTATAGTCCAAACGAGTTTGTTTTATGAGAATACATTCTTACTCTCTTCTGTCTTTTATACAAATATTTATGAAACATCAAGTTTGCGTGTCGTACTCTTTCTTATGACGAAGTTTTTTTTTACCGATTAGTATTTTATGTTGTTTTGAGTTGTATATTCATTTGCGGAAGTCCCATGCTGCCTCATCTACTATTTCTGTATTGTTTGTTCATGTATTCTAAGAACTGATAATTTAATAAATCGGATGTTACGACGGTTCATTTACAAAAGTTTGCTACAAACAATAGTGCTTCTTGATGATGATATCATCAATAGGTACATACTGATCATTGTATTGTATTTGGTGATGAAAATAACTCAACAGATCCGCGTTTCTTAAGGAAACGCATGAATTATTTCCGATTTGTGCATACGACCTTTCAAAAGCTGGCGTAATGGCGATATGCAAAATGTGGCCGCTTGTGCTTTTCATGTTATCATTGACGGAAACAACAGGTATATTATATGATTTTCTGTGTACGTCTGTCTGTTTCACTGTCTCTGTCTGTCTGTCTGTCTCTCTCTCTCTCTCTCTCTCTCTATATATATATATATATGCTCAAGCACTGCTTGTTCTCACATAGTTTTACCTGTTGGTTAGACTCGCTCATTTTCATTTGACACTTTAGCACAAATGTGATTTGTTAAGTTGTTTATACTGACATATAGGACGAAAATTTGCTTTGAAGTGTATAAGGCTTTTAATATAATCTATTAATCTAATTGATTGAACTTTAATAACATGGCATTATCATTTCGATAATTTAATTAGATTAATTTTGTTCTGTTGCCGATATATGAAGCAGTTATCAGATTGGCTCTTGTTTACCTAAAGTATTGCTAATAATTAACAATATATTTCTACTTCATTTTCCTGACACTTGAATTTTCGTACCCAATGATTGTTTCCTTTTAAAATAAGTTTCTCAAGAGATTTTAAAGATCTTCTGCCTGCAACGTATATGTTTAAATTTCACCGAACACTCAATGTAAACACTGGAGACAAGGTTGTCATTGGCTGGTTCTATACCCAACCTGGGATTAATTGTATAATACGAGTTATTCATCCTTATGATAGAGGAATGATGATGGTGCCGGCGAACAATGTTCCTCAGATTAATAACAATATTCAGCATCGTTTGTTATATAGTGGGGATGTCTCAAGAAACTACATGTCATTCAAGCTGCTGAATGTAATCGCAGGCTTCTACAGAATTGAAAGCCTTTATGAAACCATTATACCTGGTAGGAAGCAATTGATAGTGGAGGGTAACAATAAAAAAGGGTTTATATTAGGAATTAATATTGTTTACTTTATCTATAGCCCGCGAAGAATGATATACATTAAGTGAATAATAGTCTACGGGAGTTTGATGTTTGTTTTCCTTCTCTTTGTAAGTTGTCTTATGAAGCCGTGCTTACCAATTCTTGAATAGAAAATTTGCTATGTTTTTAAACCTGGTTTAAATTGGCTACACATTTTCGAATGAAAAAAGAACAATCTTCATTGATTTTAGTCGTTTGTATTCGTACATCTTTATCTAAATTTTTTCAGAAGCATCTCGTTATCGTTGATAAATGGCTGTTTTTTGACAATACTTTATGTAATTGCTAAGATTTGGGCATGATTGGAAATTGTCAATGTTTACACCGTGTCTGGAAGCTGGGCCTGTCAGTGAGGTGTATTGTCGCTTCACACTAACACTCTAGAAAACGCATCTTTTATGGCCACTGGTTAATTCGGTTTCAAATATTAACTCCAGCTAGCATCACCACCTGGAGACCGAATACGGAATCAATAGATACAAATATATCTGACGTGCTATTACAGTATGATTCATGTGCTATTCCAAAAGTGAAATAGGTAAGAAATGATTGAGAAATAATCCGCGCCCATTCAGGTAAAAATTGTCAGATCTTTAATATATGCAGTTGCCAATACAGACCCAATATATTCTAGGTACCTTCAGTATGTATAAATTATTGAAACATCTCCAGATTTTAAAAAAAGTCATATAATTTATGTTTTCCGGATTTCAGACTCAGATGGTGTTGTACAAGAAAGTTCAACAGAACTTCATATTAGTACGTCCCCCTCACCATCAAGTACAACTGAGAGTGTTCCATGTATGTTTTTATTGTTTATTGAGATATATTGCTTTGCTAACACAGCCTCAGTATGCATTCGTTTTTGTTGCAAAGAGCGTTTGGTAGATGGGTAAATAATTATACAAAACAGACGGATATACAGGTATTTAGCTGGTTAGATGTATGTTAAATAGCTAGATAGAATGTTTCTTACGAATGTGATAACATTATCACAGTGTAATCAATGGTTAAACTGTAGACGTGTGGTGTTATGTTCAATACATTTGATCTCCTTTTTTCAAATGAACAATACTGTACAATTACATAGTAACCCTTCTCGACTAGTATTACTAATCCAATATAGTGGCAACCGTTTATGAATGGGAGTGAATACAAGATGTCCGAGAAAATACATTATTTGTTATAGAGGTAAGACCTATATGGATCGCTTCTTAATTTCGGTTAATGTTATTAATGTCACTGTCATGTCTTCAAATTCGCTTTCATACCAAATTCATCCTTAATAAATAAGAGTGTAACAATTTTCAATAATAGGGAATATACCGGTCATTGACATGGCTGTCGCTTTTGGAGTGGTGGTTGTGGTTCTGTTCGCGCTGGGGTGCGTCATAAGGATTCAACATAAGAATACCCACCGTCTAGAAAAAGGTACAAACGTCATACAACTATACTTTGAAAAGTCGAAATCTTAATATAAATCATAATGATCTTGACAAAATTCTAATTTAGTCTTCTAAAGTTCGAATCCATATAATATTAGATTATTGAAAGCAAACATTCTAGTTTTAAAACTTATGTGAATGCCCGTTTCTAGTCATTATATTGATATTTCATTTGATTCTTTTTCTGGAAGCGAATATTTATTTTTTCCGCTTTTGTTCTTTTGTCTTTATAATAGACTTGCGCGTGTTTAATGTATATATTACATCATATATTCATGTTCCACAATGGTTATATTTTTCTATGCTATATACCGTACGAGTGGCGGAGGGATCTGACAACACATAATGAAAAATAATGTCAATACCTTTTGATATACAGCGTTTGAATATTCTGAGTAGCGTATATCCAAAGGTTCATTCTATTCCTAACTAGTTTATCTTTAGGATTACATTTAACTTTTACCTCTTTTCGTGCCATTAGTAACACGATCAACGATGCAGATCAAACGATCTACCTCTTGTCTCTATGTACAAACAAATAACTAGAGAAATCCATCGATATATAGTTGTAATTAGCATTCGTGGCAGGAAGAATGTAAAAAGAACCCATGCTATTTTTTTAGTACAACGTTTCATACTTGAGAATTGCAATGCTGCATCTTTTGCCACGCCGTCTACAATACGAAGACACCTGCCTACACCTCCAACACCAGTAGGACGGTCTGTTAATTGGTTTCAGGATCCAAACTCAGATCAAACTGGGAGAATTGGACTACATTATGCAGATATTCCAATAAACCAAAGCATAGTTTACAAAGAATGCAGCGGCATCATTTCACTGGAAACGATGAAATATGGTAGACCCAGGATAGTATTTAATGCCATATCACAGACGTATAAAGACAATGAAGCTTTACCTGAGGAGCACCTGTTATCAGCAGGCAATGCGGAACACAAATTTATCGACGACGGACATAACCAAAGTGAGAAGGAATCTAACACTCGTGTTCAAAATTTTCAAGTAGAAGTCAAGAAACGCTCGTTTGCTTCAGAAACAAAACGTTGGTATACTCTCTGTTTTTTTATTCAATTATCTTTTCGTTTAGGGCGAAAATATGATTTACAATAATATTCATGTTCAGATAAAGCTGTGTTACTGCTGACCATGGATATTAGTAGAACATTACTATGTAAAAGAATTAAAGACTCACGAAGACTGGATGATGATTATACTCATAAATATATTCGTCGCAAATCGAAGAATACACGTTTTTATAGAATACAATAAAGGTCATTAAATGCACTTTCAGTTTGGCCTCTATCGATCGCTGCTGATGGTACTTAATACTAGCATACAATTCTACTCAGATGAACCTTTGTGCAATTTGATTACTCAAACATGTGTCAATATTTACCGAATCTCATATGTGTACGTGTTGCTGTTGACGGTGCAAGAGGATAGTGAACATTGTTGTCACAGAAAGCCTTTGTATAATGTTTATCCAGTATAACTCCGATATTTTCCTGTTGAATTTCATTCACATTTTACAACTTATTTAAAAGATGTGTATCCATAACGACATGTTCTGACAGAGAAAGAAAAACCCATAATTAAACTAGTTATATATAAGTATCGAGTGAAATATTATCCTAAACTACGTGAAGTAAAGTGTGCGCAGTTTGGAGTATCTGATGACGGTTAGGAATTGGTATTTTTGATGTAGTTGCTTGAATAATGTTCTTTAGTTACTATTAGTTTTCATAGAAAGCATTAATAGCAACAACGATACTAGTCAAACCAATAGTAGTAAGTAGTAATCGTACTGGTAGAAGCGTCAGAAAATTAATAGTAATATGGCACACAAAAGGTTGTTTACACGCTTACTTAATTTGGCCACAATTTCCAGGGTTAAAGGAACAATCTACAAGGAGTTGAAAAATCCGACCCATAGGAAAGGACCAAGCAATGCTTTATATGCTATATCATTAGGCAATCTGATCCATGATTTGATTACCCCATATATTGAAAATACGGACTGATATTTTAGTTTCTGTTTAAGATCATATCTAATGCTTAAGAAGTTGAAAATATTAATCATGTTGCATCAATATTGTTTGCAGGAACATGTAATCAGCCTGAAACCTCAATGTGTGGAACAAGCGAGGAAGGTGGATATGAACAAGTTGAGGGCGTAATAAATATTACATCAGAAGATGCTGACAAGGTAACTTGATATATTCCAGTAAGAATGGCAACATGAGGAAAAAAATATTTAAATACGTTTAGACACAGTAAGATATTTGAACAGAGCCATTTGTGTTTGCTTCCTTCAAAAATATGCCTCGTATATACATGCACTATACAGTATTAAGACTTGATTGGCAATTGGTATCTGACAGAGGAATGATACATATGTCCCTATTGTGGGCATTCAAGAAAGAAAAATAGCAAAGAAGGAAAATGTGTGTCAATAAAATTTGCCTCGTTTTAAATGATGACACAAAGAAATACCCTCCTTTTGTGTTATACGGATGTGTAATATTTATTTTTGTTGTTCCGCCTTTCCTATGTTTCCTTTGCTGGTACAGTTATGTAATAACCATTCAACCTACAGAAATAAATATAATAGGCTAAATATTCCTGGACGAATATATGACATGTCTGCTGTTTAACATTTTAAAACTATTTACTGCATTTGTTCACAATTTCTTTTTCTGGACTCACCGTTTGGGTTACAAATTGGTCGAAAACGAATAGATTAAAGTTTACGTGCTAATGTATGTGCACTTTGGAGTTTTGTCTGCTCTGACAGTTTTCTCAAGTTGGGGTGTTGTAAATTAGCAGTACAATTATACTTACAGGTGCAAATGTTGGCTATTATTTGCTTTTGTTCATAGACAAAAAGTAAAATTAATTTACTTTCGGTTATTTGTTAATTTGGTATTTCTAACACAATGCCCTTAACAAAATCATAAATACAGACCCGCAAGGTAACTAAATACGTATTAGTACAACATAATCAAACAGTACTAGAAGTGCTAAAATGGCGTAGTACAAACTTGAAACATTGGTAATTCCGGCATAGAATGGTAGAATCAAGTAGATACAACATCATTCGTATATCCACTGATTGTGCTCCCTTAACCATGCTTTCTCATGTATTCGGGCATGTGGCTTAGAGTTACATGATAAAACACTACGACATTAAACGAACCAAACCAACCAAACACACTAGATAATAAAAAAGAAGAAATAAATATTGCCCAGTGTCCTAAAATAATAAAAAATGAAGACATAAATATTGCTCAGTATCCTAAAACGTTCTGTGACTATAATAAGAACCAGTTAGTGTTTGGTTTCCGTTTTCACCATATGTTTGACTAGAAACAGACTAAATTGAATATGCCGTACGCTATATGTATCAAATATTACATGCTGAACTTACTACCCATCATCATTGAGAAATGGTAGCATTCGTATTAACATCAACACGAGATATTCCAATAGTTAATTTGTTTATACATAAACAGATTAGAGCGTCGCCTCGGAATAGAGAGGTTGCAGGTTCGATGCCCGGCCGAGGCATACCAAATGCTTACAAAATTGTTACTAACAGCTGCCTCGCTTGTCGCTCAGCATTCAGAGGTTAGTACTGGTCGGCTCGATGTCAGGATAATGCAATTGGGTTGGACATCATGCTACATATCTGCGGCATAATGCTCCAGTGCTAGACATCACTATAAACTGCCTCACCGCAGACATCGTAGCAATATGACTGAACAATTGTTAAAACTACATTAACAATCTTAATCAAACAAAACAAATAGACATAAACATTATGAGGACTTATGCGACATGCTTACACGCCAAACTTCAGGGGCCTGCATCAATCAGGTGTGTGTTTACTCATGTATAAAGCAATTAGCAGTAATCTTAGAAAACTAATAAATACATATGTTTTTCTATTAAGGATATCTTTAACAAGTCTTTCCAATGTCAACTGGTCCACATTTTAATCAGGTCATTCCAAGATATGTTAGATAACAGCGGGAAATATTGTGCAGCACACTTTACCTTTTATCATACAAGTCTTTTCAATGTCAGTTGGTCCACATTATAATCAAGCCATTCCAAGGTATGTCAGATAACAAAGGGAAATAATGTTTAACACACTTTATCTTCTTTCGTATCGATCAAAGACCTCGGCGCAAACCAATATGACCCACATGTATCATGGTCTAATTTACACAGTCAAAGAAATTTCTATATTTTAATATTTGTACATGTTACTCCACATACATCAGGTGGAAGCATTACGAGAATATTCTCCTAATGTCATAGGTCCTAATTATATTGGTGGGTAAACATGGTAATTTCCTCTTAATGGAATGTGTACACAAATATAGTCTTGAATATATGCCATGTTTTGTGTTGAACATTGAACAATCATACTATTAGAGTTCATTTACTTGCAGCAGAGAAAAATATCGAACTTTATTTATTTTGTATAAATTCTTTATCAACTATACACTTCATTACAATGTAAGGCGTTTTCGTTGTCTTTGTATATTTATTTATTATCAAGTTCTAGATTTAAACAAATGACACGGACTGTGATTTAAAACAAATCGAACTTGTTACGTTCAAGTATTCCTCCTTTGATTCCAAATGACACCTAATTGGGGCATAATAAATGCGTCCTTCTGTTTTTGTTACACTGTCGTTTTGTGTGTACATACTTAGAATACTGTCAACTTTCAGTATATTCTTTATTATAATAAAGAAGATGTTATCTCAGACTAATATGTGCTGCTGTACAATAATCTGAATTAATAATCTTGTTTCAGATTGCTGATGGCAGAGACGCATTGATGCTTAATACCAAGAGATCAAAGAAGGAATTGATGACATCTAATGTCGAAAATGATGATTACGACCACATAACATTTCAATAAAACGAGCAATGTCAGTTAACAATGCATATAATTTATCATTCATTTTATCTTCTAAAGCTTCTGATCATTTTCAGACTATAATACAATCTTTCGGTAGAAAGTAGGGCCATGAGTACGATATGCATATATTAGGGCAGCCATTCCAAGATATGAGACATTCAGAGCTTGTATTGGCTATTGGCGTGCGGTGACGACAATATTCATACCAATAAAGTAGCACATATGTCTTGCTTGTTTTAACTGATTTTGTGCTTTCTTTAAGAGGCATATGTCTTCTTTTTTTAACTGTTGACACTGCAATCATATGACGAGTTCAAAATCAAATATTTTTTCTTAATCAACGCAATAGTCACTTTTGGCACAAAATTTCTAACAACAGAATTAAACTGTCCACTGACATCAAGGTGTATCTCTCTTATATGAACAACCTTCAGCCTGTCAAATCAGAGTATTTAAGTGTTTAAGTCATTAATATCAGAGGCTATAAATGAAGAAATAAACAATCAACAACAGAATTTTAAAACAAGCAAATTATAGTCAGTTATTTGCGTTAGCTTAAATACTTCTCATCGAAATAAAGATTATTTATAATTTCAGACGCATGGTCAGGACAACAGTTATTGGTCTAAACGGTACAAAAACTTGGCATCTATATACTTTTAATTAAGTACTAAAATTATGTTATTTCGACTAAATTAGCAATAAGAGGGATGATAAAAGATATATTGATAAACTGCACTTATATAGTTGTTTCTAATGTTTCTTCATACCATCTTAATAGCCTAATATCTATCTATCTATCTATCTATCTATCTATCTATCTATCTATCTATCTATCCATCCATCCATCCATCTATCTCGCTCTCTCGCTCTCTCTGTATATATATATATATATATATATATATATATATATACATATATATATATATATATATATATATATATATATATATATTAGTAATGACGTTTAATATGTTAAGTAGTTTTCGTGGTTTTCAAACAAGGGAAAGCCTGTTATTACATGGAAGATATAAAGTTAAGAGAGGACGATTTAGTTTAAACCTTCATAAAGCAAATTTAAATTTTATTGTGTGTGTATGAACTGATCACTGAGACTGTATAACTTTAAAGGAGACTAGAAATGAAAATTTTTATTTTATAAATGTAATTTTTTACAAATTCTAATTCGAATATAATGTTTAAAACAATAATATCGTGTACGGATATTGATTATATTGCGAAGAAGATACAATGATTCCGTAAATTGCCGAGTATTTCCAAGTTTTAATGAGATGACAGATCACGTGGCCTCGTGACGTCATACTAGCCAGTCCTCGTATACAAACTGAAACATGGCAAGCGAGAAAGGCCATTGATAACGGTTTTCATCGGAAGTAATTTTTCACACATACAAAAAACAACACCACACAAATAAATCTGCGAGGAGGAAATCATACGTAATTAATTTCAACATAAAGAAGCTTCCTTTCTATGATTCATTTACAGTGTATTTTACATGCATGCTACAGTTAGCGTATTGACAAATCTGTAAGTTTATACATGCTTCGTTAAAATAGATTACGTACTGTACTGGTCAGTGCTGAAATAAGTGTTTTAAGCACAGGCCCCGGGCTGATAATTTAAATAAACTTACTAGCCATGACTGAAATTCCACAAACCCGAACAGTTCATATATGTTAACTTTCAAGCCGGGAGAAGAAAGAAAGAAAATAAATTCCAATTTTGGAGGTATTTCCTCCCTATCTCGTAATATCTCTCTTGATTTTTTGCAGTTAACTCCCGATTATTTCAACATGTCTCCCAATTTTCATTTCTCAGAAGAAGAAAATCCATATATAATTTTTTTATCAAGTGTGCAGTCCACAGATGTCATATTCTATTTTATCACTTGTGAATATTGTAGTGAAGAAATAATTAATATCACAGGACAGTTTTTGTCTTCAGTAAATAGTTTAAGATTAAACATTATTCACGTAAATTTCAGATTGTTTAACTACTACAGAAGTACTTCTTGTAAAAAAAAATTGTCACCAAATAGTTTAAAACCCATGAATTATCACAATGAAGGCTGCGTAATTTTCTCTGCAAACAAAATCTCAATTTCCGCCCCCCTCCCAAAAAAAAAAAAACTCGGCCAGTTAACACTAACATTCCTCTACCATATATGCAAAGTTTCATTGCCATGATTAAATTAAAAGAAGTTATAAAAAAAATACGACGCAGTATATGTGCCCCTAAAAAACTAATTCAAAATAAATATTTAATTCAGTAAACAGTGTTACATATCTTAACAATGAAACTGAAGGAAATAGTGTGGGATACAAAATGTGGGAAAAAAATGGCCACATACATCAATGACCGCTGCTGGGGGCTTTCGTAGCATTTTTTTTTTTGTTCGGTGCGGACTGGATCAATTTAGCGCGAAGCTAAAGACCCCGTAGAGGCAAATCGTCCTGATATCTCTGACAGCGCATGAAACCACGGCCTTAGACGTAGCCATAGTTGTTCTAGATTGCAGTTTATTTGGCTTGGAATTATTTTGTCAAGATGTAGTCGAAGTGACCTTTGTATGTCGGTCGTCGGAACCCAATCGCACGCCTTGTATCTTTCATTTATATTCTGCTTGAGTCATCACATCATGATATGGCAGGAGGCAACCGCAAAATAGCTGGTAAAGTAGATACCAGTGAGAAACTTCCACTTTACATATATATCACATCACGTGCACCAGTCCAAGTGACTTCGAGACATCCATTTTGGTAATGTTCATTTCCGACGGATATTACAGATAAGTCGGCATGGAGTATCGAGTGATCTTCAACATATGTTGTTAAGCACTCACTGGTAGCTAAGCCACAACAATGTGAAAAAAATTAAACACTTATATGATATTTTCCAAGCGCATGGCGGTTCCTAAAGTAGAGCTCGATGGCGAATATATTGCCGGATTAGATCAGCAGGTGGCAATCCTGGTTAGGCTAGGTTCTTAGCAAGGAATATGGCCTGAACAAGATGATGCAAAGATCGGCAACACTCCTCAGTTTCAGTCAGTGTCGAGGCTGAGGTGCATATATCCTTGACTAGCCCAGCTGCTCAGTCTGACAGGTGAGTTAGAGCGCAATAAGTAACGTGATTGCATGGCACGACATGGCAATCCAAGTGTACTTGAATCAATACAATACTTGATAAAGCCTATATCGTGTACAACTAGCCATAAAGAACCGGATTTGTAGCAAATTTCATCTAAAGAAACTAGATTTATATCGGATACAGTACAAATCTGACTAATTTAAATTACAAACTCGTAATTAAACACCACGTCCATACATTTTGGATCGATATAGCTTTCTATAACCATTAGCCACGTGAAAGCAGAAGAGTGTACTGACAAACATCCAAGCAATGTGTCATTACCAAATAATGCAGAAAACAGTTGGGTAAAAATTAAGGTTGTTGAAAGATTATTAATAAATTTACAAGGTGAATGATGCCGTGTGTCCAAATCGGATATAATATGCAACCGAAAATATGTCAAATATAATGATCATGAGAATTGTATTAGCGTTGTAATCAACAGGAAAACAATTTGTTACATATGTCACTCTCTCTTATCTATCTATATATATATATATATATATATATATATATATATATATATATATATATATATATACATGTGTGTGTGTGTGTGTGTGTGTGTGTGTTAGACCTACATTAAAAGCAAATCAAGAAATAAAAAGATTTACGTTATGGGGTGGGGGTATATTCTTGTGAATACGAATGTCAATGAAATTTTAAAAACATTAAAAGGGTTTATTTGTTTTCCTTCCTTGAGGTATTGCCTTTTGGAACTTCTTTAATGTCAGCAAAGAGTTTCTTGTTTGCATCCGTACGTGTTCTAATATAAATTAAATGCTACGTTAACGAAACAAAATAATATCTTGGAGTACTATCTTCAGTGGAGTACTTTCTCCAATGCAGTTGCACATGACTGCATGCATACAACTATTATTCGGTATTTGTTCCATTATTTTAGTCTTAGCTGTAATATTGGCTCTCAAAGGCAATTTTCTATACCTCAGTGTTTAATAATTTTATGATTTTTCGAGCTCACTACGTATGGAAGCTAGATAAACACAATGACTGACCGTTAACGTGCTCAGTGATTGTCTTTGTCATATTTTCAGACGTAGGCATATTTGGTGAATCAGATTCGGTTTTTATAATATTTTTTGTTAACAGTATTACATATCGTAGTTTAGTTTGTAGAAAAAGTGTGAAAAAAATGCTGCCAATATTTGTTGTTTGTTACAGTTTTCAATCAAGGTAGAATTATACCTGTATGAGTTAAGATCATAAAAGGTCATTGTAAGGTTTGCATGTTTATGATATTTAGCAAATAGCAGACTCAAGGTCAGTTCTTGTTTTATGACACAATGTACAACAATGTCATTCTCGGATAATCAAATACTGATTGCAACATTTTTCGATCTTTAGTTTAAAACACCAAGATGGCAATACAAATGTCTGCATTTGATATGTCTGACATGTACCTTTTCAAGCGTCAGGATTGACAGAAGAAAAGGCAATACAAATGTCTGCATTTGATATGCATGACATGTAACTTTTCTAAAGTGTCAGTATCGACAGAAGAGAATGCAATACAAATGTCTGCATTTGATATGTCTGACATTAACTTTTCAAGCGTCAGGAGTGACAGTTTGTTTGTTTCTTTGTTTGTTTGATTAGGATTTTTAACGTAGCTTTAACAATTTTTTAGTCATATCGCTACGATGTCTGCAGTGAGGCAGTTTATAGTGATGTCTAGCACTGACACATCATGCCGCAGACATGTAGCATGATGTCTCACCCAGTCACATTATCCTGACACCAGGCCGACCAGTCCTAACACTAACCTCTTAATGCTGAACGTCAAGCGAGGCAGCTGTTAGTACCATTTTTGTAAGTTTTTGGTATCACTCGGCCGGGTATCGAACCGACGACCTCCCGCTTCCGGGGCGGACGCTCTAACCACTAGGCCACCGGAGCGGTTCAGGAGTGTCAGAAGAGAAACACACAACGGTTTAACATTTTTTTATCATCAGCATTTTGTACTACGCCAAGGTCATTTTGACAGACACGAGAGAAAATATATTTTACGCAATCCTCGGCAATGTTGACAACTGGAAGTCATTATTAAAGTGTGTGTGTGTGTGTGTGTGTGAGAGAGAGAGAGAGAGAGAGAGAGAGAGAGAGAGAGAGAGAGAGACGTTCATTTTCTCATTTCGATATTTCTAATTCTACCAGTTTTCTTATTATTTAAGTTCTTTATATATTTAACACTTCTTTCATTATTTCTGCTTAATTATGATTTTTGTATTATAATAAAAAAATAAATTTAATGTAGACTCAACCCTAAAATACAAATACTTTTCTACACTGAAAATCCTTTTTTGGCATTATAAAGATCTTAGAAAACTACTATATTAAGTTCCCAAAATGAAATATCTGAAAAATATTTGTCCAAATATGAAAAGAGCTCTTGTATTATACAAACTAGTTTAATTATTAAATACAATAATTGATATTTCTCATTTAATGCAACTCCTCTTCATTTGCATCTGCTTTATCATTCATGTCTTCGTAAATTTCAACCGTTCTTTTCTTTCCCAGCTTCTAACAGTTGGTTTAACCTTTAGTTTGGTATCCCTTCATTTTCTTCGCTGTTTTAAGCTTTATTAGGTTTGCTTCTACCATTGTTTTTCGTTTTTGTTCACCCTTCTGTTTTCTCCTGTTTTTACCATTGTTTGCTATTTTATTTTTAACATTTGCTTTTCTCCTCTGCTTCTACTATTTTCTTGTTTTGTTTCAACTTTTTTTCCTTGCTTGCTTATATTTTTTCTCTTTTAGGTTAAACTTCGTATTTTCTCTTCTTCTTTAACCATTCATTTCGCATGTGAAACGTGGACGATGCACTAAGACCACGATAGGAAGGTGAACCACTTTTACACCACAAGTCTATGGAACAATCCTTAACATCACGTGGCAGGAAAAGATTCCAGAAACTGAGCTACTAACCTAAGCATGTCTCCCACAGCATCCACACCATCCTGATGCATTGTCAGGTACGCCGGCGGAACACGATGTACGCATGCCAGACAACCAAATGCCTAAAAGAGACTCTTCTGTTGCGAGCTACAGCAAGGTCAGCGATTTAATGGATGTCAGAAGAAACGCTTCAAAGTCAGTCTTAAAACTGAATTGATAGCATTCAACATAAACCCTGATCCATGGAAGCAAACAGCAATCGATCGAGTCTATTTGCGTTCCCTACAAGGTTTGACCTCATCACCCACATGCGCACGCACAGAACAGAACCAGCCCCTGTAAACATCAGATGACTAGAGAGGTCCTCGTTAAATCGATGGACGAACAACATTTCGATCCTCAGGCCGAGTCGTCTTCCCATGATTCCACTGATGATCGTCGCCTGTAGCACTGACAGCCCCAACCCAGTTGATTCCAATACACTTCTGGACAAAGATAGTGTGAGTTATCTGATGGTCTGTGAGGACTGTAAATGGTGTGTACATGCAAGCGAGTAAAAACTGTCTTTACTACAAACGTCTGTTCATGTATTAGATCAAACAGTGAGATGGGAACATACATTTGATATGTGATAGGTCGCAGAGTTTGCAATTTGTTTTAATACCTTTTGCATAATGTGTTCCTCGCAGCAGGTTGTACCATATGCATATACCAATATGATTGTCTGTATCTGAATCATTTATTTGACCCATCTGGTAACAAGGCCGAATGAGCGAATGGTATGACCTAGCATGTGTTGTGTATCCGTGAAGAATTGCTAATTTTATTATATTTTCAGCTACCTGTAATAAAAGACGCAAATGACTAATACTATTCAAATGACTTCTCCAAACCTCTGAAAAGAAATATTGACAGAAAGCATCGTTGCATGAAGACTATAACATTCTATACAGATGATGTCAATTTACTATTACATGTAACCGTTGTTACTGAAAATAGAAAATGTATACAAGGGCTTCTTCAGAACTGTTGACTGCTGTGAAAGTAAAATATACTAGTGACCCAATAAAGTAACTTCTAATGTGGAGTTGTCACCCATAGATGCAGCTTAGGATTTTGTATCTTTTTCATAGAAACTCTTTGTGTATGAGAGTACCCTTGAATATGGTTTTTATATTGTCTTCTCTGAGTATATATTTCAATGGAACCCAGAAAGAAATTTGACCATGTTTGATTGAAAGTATCCTGGCTAGAAAATCTTTCAAATTCTTAAAAAAATGCCAATCTGCGATGCGATGTGTGTGCTGTTTCTAAAAGCAAAAAGAACTTTAAACAACCTATTCTCAAAATAACAAGTTACAAAATTTGACGGAAGTGCCTGGCTCTGATTTATCACGTTTTACAACTGATTCTTAATCTGTCATTGAACAATGTCACTGTTATAAAATATTTGACACCTCTAAGTCACTTTACATGAACCACTCAGACAAAATTGCTCATGTTTGTCAGAAAGCTTTCTAGCATTGCGGGATTTCGATATTATATAAACGATGTCATTCTGCAATGTGATATGGGCACTCTAGCTACAAGTTTTAAAACAATATTTAAACATGTTCTAACGAATAACTGTTGAACATAATTTGTCCACACTAGTAAAATGTATGCAAATGATGTCAGTCTGATTTATTTTCATTATAAGAGTTTTCAATTTATTCAAGTGTTGATACTGTTATTAAACTTATAAAATACTTTAAACATCTTCTGAAAACCCACTTGACAAAAATTGACCAAATCTTACATCTTTCTGGCATGAAATACATGAAGTTTGTGCTAATAAGATAAATCTGTGACCACTGTTGTTAAGAAAAAAAAAACTTAAATAACGTCTTCTAAAAGCAAAAACACATTACTGACTTAGATTCAATTTAACAGTGCTTTCTAATTTTCAGATGTCTTCTTTTGCTATTGTGGAATCTTGATGATTACTTTGGCATGTACATCAATCTCTTCAGCCACACCCCATTATAACCTCATCCGTAACGTATTTTAGTTACCATCAAAATTGAAGCTCATGGGCAGGCTTGACATGCAGGCCATGTTTAGCTTATTGTTGTTATGGGCGCTATGCTGCTAGGCAGCTTCTAGGGTGGCCTACTTGGATAGGTCATTAACCTCAGATGTGGGAGGTCGCAGGTTCTTACCCCAGCTGAGTCATACCAAAGTATTTTTTAAATGGTACTAACAGCTGCCTTATATAGTGCTCATCCTTAAGAGGTTAGTGTTAGGTCTGGTTAGCCAAGTGTGAAGATGTGACTGGGTGGCTCATGATGCTACATGTATGTGCCATGATGCCCCAATCCTAGACATTACTCATTACTACCAACTGCCACACTGTTACATTAAAAGTGTCAAAACAATCATGTGCCATCATTTTATTCTTTTGTTTGCATAAACTGCGAATGCAACAAAGAAGGAAATATCCTATATATATATATATATATATATATATATATATATATATATATATATATATATATATATATATATATATAGTTAGTCCACACATTTCAAACGGATATATTAGGGAAAGCAGAATGTTAGAAAATAATAATAATAATAATAATAATAATAATAATAATGAGGACTTTGTATAGCGCCAAAATCCTTAGAAGCTCAAAGAGCTTTGCAACATCTATAACGATATGACTACAGAAAAACAAAAAACAAAAAACCAGGAAATTGGAAAACATAAAAAATGCTGAAAATATTTAAGGTACGAAACATTATTAGGTCTTTAAGTTTGTTCTTGCAATCGAAATAGGTGAGTTTTAAGAGCACTCTTGAAAGGGATCACAGTGTCTCTGTGTCTTACCTCTTCCTTACATATTGTTCCTCATTACGAGGTTAGTGTTAGGATTGCAGTATGAGACAAACTAGTCAAAACTATCCACAACTTCACAAATTACATGACTTGTTAATGGATGATAGAGCAGGATTACAACTGCTGAAATAGGCTTCATCAGTTGAAGATAGCATGTGCAGTCAAGTTGGATGTAAATGTTTACATGAAAGAAAACTTACATCCTGAATGATTTTATTAATGTCAAACAATTCAAACAAAATTTGCCACAATGATCTGGATTATTTATTTGTTCTATACTTTACCATCCAATAATCCACAAAGTATCTGATCTGATGGTTTAAATGCCAACTTATTTTTTAAGATTATACAGACGTGTATTAAAGATTCAGTGATCATATCATTATTTAGGATATAAAAAAAATAGTTTAATAGTGTTGGTTTTTATTTACATGTTATTAGTGGCCCCACGTGGCCAACAGATCTCACCGCTACGAACCACTTCCATCTCACCTCTGTCTGCGTCAGTTAAAGTCACGAGTTCAGCCAATGTATGCGAGAAAGTATGTCAGATGCTTCATATGGGTCGGTGGTTTTTTCCCGGGTTTATTTATACTATTTATACTGGCCGCCATGTATAGCATATCTTGAGATGAATCATGGCGTTAAACCCACAACAACTACATGTTCTTAGAATATGTTTTGAGTATAAATTTGGATTGTTGGGTGCTTAGTAACAGATATAAAGTGTAATGGAAGTGCAAATAATGCATCCAATGCTATCTTGAAATCGCCTATTTCAAAATGGCTGATTGCATATACTCACTGAAAATATTAGTATAAATCGACATGTTCGTCATACGTGGCAAACTACATGGAATAAAAACTCACCTTAACAATTCCATTATTAAGAGTGGAATCACTTGTATCAAACAAATGGGAGAGATGAAATGATATTGTGCTGATCACGGACACGTACCTTGTTTATGCACGCTTTCTAATAGGCGAACATCAGTTGGAGTGTGTACCAAGCCGATGTCAACTGATAGTGGAAATCGTTATTGTCGAGTATGCAGGTGCCCACCCAGTAGCCAAACAAGTACCATTTAATGGAAAGTTTTATCTGCCACAACTATTGTGTAATGCATTTGTTGATTTTTCGAGCCTTATTTTATTGGCACTTCATAGACATTTATTTGTGTTCAGTGTAAATATTCGAAATTATAAATAAGGGGTGAGGAGGCAGCAATAATTGACTTTATTCTCTATAAAACGTTATTGATTATATTCCGCATGATCAATAAATCCTGATCTTCGACAGTCACTATATGTTAATAAATAATCTCAACGATAAGTATTTTGTATTTTTCTAATCATTCGATATCAAAGTCGCTCCAAATCCTTTGTTTATCATCTTATTTTCTCGCATGATAGTTTTAGTCGTTAATTTATTCGAATGGATCTTTGTTTCAGGAAATATATGATATTTAATCAGCTTTTTATCAGACCGTTATATTTATCCAACTGATCTTTATTATGTAGCATTGGTTCTTTACGCATCTTATGGTCTTCTCTTGATATTGTCGCTGAAATCTTTATCCTGAACTACAGCGTGCAAATTCAATGTTGTCAAGAAATCTTGTCATATCAATATTTTGGCGTGGAATTATTTTATAAGATCGAAACATTTAGTTATCTATCATAGGCAGTTAGTATATTTGTCGACAATTATCTGCTAAAATCGTTTTAGGTCATCGGATCGCTTGTACAATCATATAATTTTAAATGCCGGTAACTTTACAATATTACATTGAAATATATTTGCTTAGATACGATTTCCTTGCTGCATATGGTTCTAACTGTTCATCTGGATTACATTTATAATAATGATAATTGTTTTCTTTAATTTCTACATTGTCAACTTCAATCTCGTCATTATCAACTTTATCAATCTCCTCATTATCTTTTTGTTATCGTTTTATCACCGACGTTGGTCTTCGAATATGTATCAACACTAGAATTATCTTGATTAACTTCTATATTTCTTTTTGATAACTAATTATCGTAATCATCTGGAAGTGTTTGTATTATTTCATATCTAGTATTTTTCATCATCGCTATTAGTATCGGATTGAAACATTTCTTGGAATTATTTTCTTTGGCAATATCTATTATATAATGCAAGTCCCATGGAGCTGATAATTCATCAGAATTCCTATATTTTCGTAACTTTATTTCGTCAGTAAGTGATCTTTTACAATCAATTATGAATTTTCTGATATCATCACAATTCAGTGGAAGTTTGCAATGATACAATCTTGTTATAGTTGAATAATGGATTTCATAAGCTCGTCGAAATCTGAGTATTGCCTGTTTCATCGCGTTAACTGATCCTAATTCGAATGAAAACAAAAATATAAATCTCGGATCAGTTATGCTAACTCCGGCTTCGACTGTATGATTATAGATAATGACTTCAACATCATTACACGCATTATTGATATCTGCAAAGTCTATTTTCGTTTCTACAGGATCTGTATCGGCGTGATAATATCTTGCAGGACATTCCATATTTTGGAATATTTTACCAGACCTTCTACTGAATACTCTATACTATACGTATAATTAGTAAATACAGCTATCTGCGTTCGATATTTAACGGTTTGCATGATTTTATCTAACAAGTTGATTAGGGTATCTAAATGAGATTTTTCAACAAAAAAAATTTTTCTTCGTGACGCTGATACAGTCTCTGATAATAAAAAATCATGGGGGTTATCAACTATCTTCTCTAGTTTATTGTTGTCTACCTTGAAAATAATCCAGAATGATCCATGTCTTGTTTTACAATATGTTTCCCGTCACTTAAGGAATCTATCCTGTGTGTAGAAAACCAAGAATGTGGGTTGTTTCTTTCATGGACTTAAATTATATAGTCTTTTTCTGTGATGATACAGTACTCGTCAAAATGCATCCTTTCTCCATGTTTCACAGCTCTAAATATAAAGGTGACTCGTCTTCATAGATATGGCACAAAAATAAATCGTCTAATTAAACAGTTAAAAGCAAGATTAAACCATGTTAGTGAAACATGAAATCTGTGTCACACTGGTGATATGCCATACTGACTGCAAAATCCCTGAATGAAACGCAAATTTTAACCACAAATGTATATGCTTGTGATAAGTCCATTCCGCCCCCCCTCCCCTTCTCTCTCTCTCTCTCTCTCTCTCTCTCTCTCTCTCTCTCTCTCTCTCTCTCTCTCTCTCTCTCTCTCTCCAACACAGATTACACGGCAATAGCTAGAATTCTTACAGGTTAGCAAAAGAGCATCTTATATTGGATTCATTAGCTTATGGTTCCTTCACCAGTTCATAAGTTCATAAGGGTATCATAGCGTAAAGGATATTGTAGCACCATGACCCAGTCATGTTTTGACATATTTTACGCCAAAAGCATAAAATACAAGCGCAAGATTACGTTTTCATCTCATTGAACTGTAATGTTTTGATAATACATCTTTCAAGTGTTATTCAAATTTCAAAAGCTTCTTATGGCGTAAAACCAACTACCTATGAAAGACTATGAAAAAGCTTAAAACCATCTTATCAAACATCAAGCAATTTCAGATAATGAAAACAGATATAGCTGTAGCCGTACCTCAGCATTTTTTTTTGGGAATGAAAATGTCTTGAAACGAAAGTGTAATATTTACATCTTTTCGTCGTCTCTTTATCCCTTCGTGTTAGATTGCACACTTGTATACAGAACATGGCAGACGGTGATTAAACGAAAGACATTTCTTTTTTTTTTAAAATCCTCTTTCCACTCTTTCCCAACAACAAAACAATACAACCTCAAAATTCAGCTTAAGATAGCACATTTACATGTCGTTTGCGGCTGTTTTGAAGTATATATATATATATATATATATATATATATATATATATATATATATATATATATATATATATATATATATATATATATATATATATATATATAATGTCAATCAATACGATACTCATTAGGTTAGAACAAGTATAAAAAGCCTAATGTCTCTAACTCTTTTAGATCTGATTGAACAATTTTTTTCGTATTGTATTGGCAATTTCAATTTCATGATCTAATAGTGATAATTGACATATTAAAATATCTTTCTAATTGTCAAGAACGTGTTGTATATCTCATTACAAAAGGTAACTCAATCTAAAGATATCTTGATCGATCACGAAAAGATATATGTACATTTTTAATACGATAAGGGCACCATTAAATTGATAAGAGTCTCTAACAAATCTATATACTTTAAAGAATTATACAAAGGAAAATTTAGGATATAAAGCCATTTTAAATATTTTGTCTTAATCATGCAATGAAGGCATTCAATAAACGTATTATAATTTGCATCAAAGAGGGAAAATGAGCCTTCACAGTTGGACATATGCTATTTATAGTGTGTGCACAATTTGATGGCATGGATTTGTATTACGAGTTTGATAACTGAAGCTAGACCAGACAATATACACATTATACTGAACACGTGACTCTCTCAAACACTTTATATTATCTAGCGGACTTATCTATATTCAGCACGCTTATGGAATTAATATTGGGTACTGGTTATACCAGCACCTCTATTTCCATTAAGTAGACCATCCTCGACATTTAATTCTACTTCTAGGATTTTAGTCCACCTTATGCGAATAAACTTAAGGCAAAAAATGAAATTACACAATTATATTGAGCTTATTATATATTTTGAAATGACGTCATCAATATGACATTATAGTACTATGACTGGACTTAAAAGTACGTGAGCATCTTGAAATGACATAATCAGTATGACATTGTAGTTGTTACGAAATGCCCGATATGGCTCAGATAGACAACCATACGTTTTATTATTATCAAGGTGTCTTGTTTCGCGCGTCATAACATTTTCTATAAATATATTTTTTCTAAATTGTTATAGATGTGATCTACCAGAAGATTTAGGGCATATATTCAACACTTGTAAGGCTACTATAAATGATAGACAGGCATTTAAACTTGAACAAGTGAAAAATAAAGCACCATATACATACCCAGAAATATTAAATCCAGACCAAAACCATTTCAAAACAACAGTTACTAATATTATTAATTTTCTCATAAAAGTAGGTTTAATAGATAAAATATAACAATATACACATAACAACAATAACCTAATATATATAATATAATATTACACTAGGGGCGCAGGTGGGAAAGGAGTGAGGAAGGGTGTCAATATAGGGTCAAAAGAACTCTACGCACCTTGCGAGTTTATACCTATTCACACTCTTAACTCAACTGCGCATCCCGCCAAGAGGGGGTTGCATTTTTTTTCTATCAACAAAGGGATTATTTACTTATAAAAGCAGGTTTAATATATAAAATAGGATACACTATTAATAACAACAATAGTAACAATAATCTAATTACATGTGACACCAGCCAGGGGCGGAGATGGGAAAGGAGTGAGGATGGATGTCAATATAGGGTCATAAAACTAGACGCACCTTGCGAGTTTATATCAATCCACACTTCTGACCTGACTGCGCATCCCGCTAAGGGGGGTTACATATGTTACATTTTTCTATCAATAAAGGGATTATTTATTCATAAAAGTAAGATAATAGATAAAATAAAATAAAAATACATACAATAACAACAATAATCTAATACAAATTTACATTATGTGACACCGGCTAGGGACGCATGTGGGAAAAGAGTGAGGATGGGTGTCAATATAGGGTCAAAGAACTCTACGCACCTTGCGAGTTTATACCAACCCACACTCTGGACTTAAATGCGCATCCCGCCAAACGGAAGTTACATTGCTACAATTGACTTATGGATTAATAGAAAGAAAAAAAAAATTCTTAAAGATGTGATAAGTCTGTGACCACTGTTAGGGAATTGAAAGGAGGAGGGGTGTCAATAAGTGGTCAATAAATAACCTTATGCAAACGCAAATTTACATCAACCCTCCTTTCATGACCTGATATAGTGTCATATGACAAACAGGCACATCAAATATAACAAATAAGTGTAGTCTGGGAAAAAACCTCCTTATTAACATCACCCTCTTTTCCAAGCTCTTCCCTGTCAACAACACTACTAGCTTTACCCTCCTATATGCAGCCTCATGGACAACACAACACATAATATTAAAAACCCTTACATATTATACATCTGTCCCTTAAATCTGTCTGTCTGTCTGTATTGTCCTGCCGGTTTTCTCTGTTACATGTGAATAGACATTGAATTCTCGCAATATCGATTGGTATGAGAATTCCACTTGACTAACCAAACATCAAATCTCAAATATGACCATTTCGGACCACACCCAACCAAATTCATAACTTAAAACAACCTAACCTGAACAAAACAAATAGTCACTCTGACACCCTAGTATAGGTTTTTTGTTTTTTTCTAGGGTGAATTTCCCTCTTCAGAAGGGTTTTTTGCCGGTAGGATGGTGGAGAACTGTACAGTACACTCTGTACTTAATTAGGGGCATAGTGATAAGTGTTAGGAAATTCTGTAACTTGTAAATCTCGATATAATTGCACAGGTGGCTAACACATCATTGGTGTATAGGGCATCCACTAGCACAACTGGAATGAATTTGATACAAAACCAAGGGAGCTTTCGGCAGGGTGTGGCGTCTGTGGCTGTTGCTGTCTTTGTCCTTGCGTGTACGGTGTATTTTGCTGCTTCGCGGGTTGTGTTCTCCGGGAGTGCCTTGGGGGCGTCTCGTGTTTCTTCGTGGGTGGGTGTGGGTGTGCGTTTGGCGCTGTCTCTGCGTGTGGGACGGCGAGGAGCCTGACTGGGACCTTTTCCGCCTTTACCTCTTCCTGAAGGTTCCGCATCTAGAAGTTGATAGGGGAGGTGTGGATGGGCCTTACCTACCTACCCCAGGGCTTACATCTATACCGATAGTTACTAATTAGGAATTCGGTATAACGCCTAAATTGATAAGTGCATCAGTATGCATATAAATGCCTGAGGGGGGGGGGGGGGAGTAACGACCCTTCCCCAAGGGAAAATAAATGTCCAGCCATATGCTGGATATAAAAGTAGCCCATATGACCCTTAGTGGCCGGTGGTTACTATAAAACTCAGATTGATTGATTGAAGGGCACACCCAGTATAGTGAAGCTCTAACTGTATTTAGCTGTCGAGGCAGGTGCCATTTTCACTTAGTTTGAGCCAAAGAGTTTGGTGAGTTGTATGTTTTTTCAACTCGTTTCATTGTTTACAACTAATATTCAATTTCGTAAAACACGTTCATTGTTGTATTATGTGGTTGCGTTGTTTTATCGTAGTTGTAATTCAATTTATTAAGAGGGTTTGACCTATGCAATTTGGTAGCAAGATGATAACGTTATCTGGTCGCTACTATGACTAATGTTGAAAACAATACTGTGTATGTATTAACGTCTTAGTATATCGTATTTTAATTTTAATTGCATACCATTCCTACGTCACATTTCAGGCGGGTTATATTAACCCATTCGTAACCGTCGTATATTTTAAAGTAGTTACAGACTATTCGGAATGTTGTTTCTTTTCCATATTCAGCTCACTAGGTATGAATAGCCGGATGAGCGTGTGAATATAAGGATGTCTGGTGCACCATTACGAGGTTAAACCACCAGTTCAGTGCCCACGTTTAGGTACAAGTCTGGAGGGCAGAGTGACCGTGCCTATGGTTCACTTAACGACTTTTTATGTTTAAACGAGTTGGCTGGCTAAAGTATATTTCACATTATTTACATTATACATATGTTGCCTGTTAACGTCTGTGGTCTATAGTGTTTTAAGTAAATAAATATTATAATCTTGGAGAATTTATTTGGTACTCTCATACTTTCATGATGTATATTTAATACAACTTTTTTTCATATTTCTCGAATCGCGTATAAGACAGAGTGACTTTATTACAAATATTGTTCTATAAATAGAAAAATGTAATAATTAGTATTGCATTTATCTTGATGCAACCGTTTACAAATCATAATACATTCATCTTCATTAGTATTATAGTAATACTATGTATATTTCGTATTTTGAGCGTATTTTGGTGTTTCTATGACTGCTGAAATTTTATCTCCAATTATGTCATGCGATGCTTGATTTGCATTCATTTTTATGCATGAAATAAATGCTTGCTGAAAAATTCCAATGTTACACCGGTTGCTACTTTGTGAGGTTGTTTCCCCTTACTTCCTTGACAACAACGGTACACTGTTGTGATGCATTAATAAATTTCACAAATGCTATTTGATAAATTAGGTCAACCAAAGCCCGCCCCTCTCTTAAGTCAGTTATATTCATATGATAAGCCCATGCAAGTGAGGTGAAGTCACGATATGGGGTGTTGTATAATGTTCTATGCTGTAGTTCCATTCTGGAGAAAAGTTTGGAAATTTTCTTTTACATATATACCAGAAATATTCATCATGTGATAACATATTTTAATATATTTTAACTCCTGGTTTCGCTGCTCGTTAAACTATCACGTTTTTGTACCAGACGATAAACTTTGGAAAATAAAATATCTTCTATTGATTGAAATTGGCAATTTTATAAGCCATATTTAATGCACAACTACATCTATCTATCACACACAGATGGTTTTGATTTGCAAATTACATAGTAATGCCCAAACTATTTCAAATTAAATTATTTAAAGGGTTCTTGTATACAGTGATTTAACATAAGCAGCCTAAAACCAGCCATGTTACACCAAACTATGCAGATGAGTAATATCTATTGATATAAGTAACTTTCAGCTTACAAATCTAAAATAGTAAATCTGTGAAACTCTACAAGATGGGACTTGCTTTAGTTTGGATATATTTTGACTTGGGGCATTTTGACTTGCTTTAGTTTGGATATGTTTTGACTTGGGGCATTCTGACTTGCTTTAGTTTGGATATGTTTTGACTTGGTGCATTTTGACTTGCTTTAGTTGGGATATGTTTTGACCTGGTGCATTTTGACTTGCTTCATAACATAGATATGATTGAACAATTTCCTTTCTTATGGTGCTTGTAGTCTGTCAAACCTGTAACTGCTAATAGGTATGCATTATGTTTAAGCGAGTTTCAGTCAAAATAATTTAGTTTAGAACCATTCATAATGCATTGACTGGTCTACTGTGGACACAAGGTGGCAATGTGAATAGACACTTCTCAATATTCATGTTTAATGAATAATTTCATGTTGCAAATAAGAAATCTTTCAATTTTTTTTTTTTGCTTTGTTTTAGGTGATACCTCCAGCTGAGTGGATCCCACGTAAAAATGGCTATAATGATATTGACCTTGTCATCCCAGATCCTATCACTCGGATGGTATCTGGACCCCAGGGACTCTTCAAACAATTCAATGTAGAGACAAAAGCTATATAGTATAACTGTGAAGAAGTTTGAAAAGCTAGCAAACAGTGCCTGGTATGTATACTTAAAGAGATCATATTATCTGAATCATCTGTGTATGTAAATGTTAGATGGCAAAATATCCTTCTTAGTGGCCAAGTGGTCTAAAGCGCTGTCCGTTACGGACCACTGCCATCTCACCTGTCTGCGTGTGTTCGAGTCTAAGATTCGGCAAATGTAGTTATGTGAGAAAGCTTGCCAGTAGCTTCTCGTGGGTCGGTGGTTCTTTCCGGGAGTTGTCCGGGTTCTTCCTCCACCAATAATACTGGCCGCCATGTATAGCTTATATTGTGCTGAAAAATGGCGTTAAACCATAAAAAGCAAATAAAAAGCAAAGCTTAGTGTCCATTTGAAAACAATAATGGGAGTTGTATGCAAAATATTACAGGTTATTCAAAAGTTGTCTATGTTTACTTAGTCAAATTCCATGAATTGGCAAAACTTTTGAAACTGATATCGAAGTTCTATTTCTTTTGCTTGTAAACAAAATGTTCTTTTGTTACAATCATATAGCGTTGATGAGGTCTCTTTATCAGTCTGGTTTACATTATTTACTACTTTCAATGGCTTGTAGACATCAGATTTTCTCAATATGTTTTGACAATATTTATGCAATTTTAAAGGAATCAAAGTAAGGGACTAAAATGTTTTTTTTCATTCAGACAGCTTTATGACTAAGGAGCAGATTTTGCATCAGTTTCATTAAGATTGATTCTCATTTTAAAATGTGTACATAGTACACATGTTTTTAATGTACCTAATATTCATTCAATATTATTTTTCTTCAGCTATCAAATGCCTCAACATTTCGATTATGAAGAGTTAGAAAAGAAATACTGGAAAAACATCACCTTTCCCAACCCAATTTATGGAGCTGACATGTCTGGTAGCTAATATGACAAAGACCAGGACATTTGGAATATAAATAATCTTGGATCAATCCTGGATTACATGGGAGAGGACTATGGGGTCAAGATTGAAGGGGTCAATACAGCTTACTTGTACTTTGGCATGTGGAAGACAACATTTGCTTGGCATACAGAGGATATGGATTTGTATAGTATTAATTACTTGCACTTTGGAGCCTCAAAGTCATGGTATGCCATTCCTCCTGAACATGGAAGACGCCTTTGAAAGGCTTGCATAAGGTATCTTTCTATGATAACGAATAAGATTCAGTTCATATATGTTATTGATATGCTTTGATCTGTCTTTACATCCCTATAATTCAGTTCATGCATGTTATTGATATGCTTTGATCTGTTTTTACATCCCCATAATTCAGTTCATGTGTTATTGATATGCTTTGATCTGTCTTTACATCCCCATAATTCAGTTCATGTATGTTATTGATATGCTTTGGTCTGTCTTTACATCCCCATAATTCAGTTCATGTATGTTACTGATATGCTTTGATCTGTCTGTACATACCCATAATTCAGTTCATGTATGTTATTGATATGCTATGATCTGTCTTTACATAATTCAGTGCTGAAATATTGCCTGTCTCCTGTTAGTCCATCAATCTGTCTGTAACTATACTGTCTATATCACTGCACAGAACATTGCTAGACTTGTTAGAAGTGTTTGCCTCAGCAAGACTGGTTGAACTATTGGCCCCAGTCTCTAAGGTTCCTGTGAGGAAGGTCAAATAAGAGAGGGTTTTATGTTTGCTTCCATTATCTACAATTTCTTTGAGGAGGATCAAATAAGAGAGGTTTTTATGATTGGTTGCATTCTTTAAGGTTTTGTTAGGAGAGTCAAACAAGAGAGGTGTAATGATTAAGGGTCAAAGGTCAGCATGAAAAGTGAAAATGCTATGACTTGTATTCCTCCAAGATTTCATAACATTCATATGCCTGTGCATCTCAAGTAGCTTGATGGCAAAGTACATGATGACCACTCAACCATTGCAGTGAAACTTTGCTTGCATATTTTTATTGACTTTATAGATTTTATTGACTCTATCAATTTTAAAAGGGATCACTTACAATGTTTTAAGTAACTGCAGTATATTGTACTCTTGTTTTTAAGCAAAGATTTGAACATTTGGGACTTTAACTTTGTGAAAGAAATCAGGAAGTTAAAGCCAAAGAAATTTGAAGCAATGTTTCTATGTGAATGCAGACAACCTAAGAAAGGCTGACATAGCATTGCACATTGTAGTTTGATGCCCAGTTCATTTATAAATATTATCTCTACAAAAAAGATTGTTCAAAATGGGACAATTGTAAAATAGCATGAAACTTTCCATGTATTAAGAAAAGGATGCAAATCATAGAATTTGATCACATCTTTTAAGAAGATATTTTCATCAAATTTAAGGTGAAAATTAAGTTTTGACAAATATATTCATGTTAATTTGGTCATTAATGAAGTATATAATGAAATGTGGTAAATTTACTTGTTCCAGATCAAGATTATGCCAAAACTTTGTGCAGCAATTATTTTGTAATTCATGTTTTCATTTTATATCAATTAGCATGAAATAATGATTGCAGATAATTTTTTTCAATATTTTCCAGTATATAAGAACTTGCTACAATTTGTTTTGGATTTTAGGATTTTTCCCAAGCAGCTTCAAATACTGTCCAGCATTCATGATACACAAGATGTACCTTGTCTCACCATATATATTGAAGAAGCATTCTATTCCTTTCAACAGGGTATCTATAATTGTTTGTTTCAGAATATATTTCTGCTTGGCTACTAAAGGAAAACCTGGTTTGCTTAGAATCATGAAGGAAGGCTGACTTTATGTAGGATAATTAAAGTATTTTGGTCTCAAGGGACATTGTATTATGTAAGATGTGTCAGTAAACAGGTTTTTGTTAATTGAAACTGTGCTGTATTTTAACAAATGAATTGGGTAGAGGTCATGTCCCTTTGTTGCCAAGAAAATATTTGAATGTTTTGCATCCAGTTTTTGTCATGACTCAGAAAGGCTAATGCAATGTCAAATCCACAAAATCAACCAACCAATTACCATAAAGCTTTGACTGCAATATAGTACATTTTCTTGTTTTCCAGATCACTCAAGAAGCTGGAGAGTTCATGATAACCTTTCCTTACAGTTATCACTCAGGATATAATCATGGTTTCAACTATGCAGAGTCCACTAACTTTGCCACTGAGAGGTGGATTGAGTATGAGAAAAGATGTCTGCAGGTAAGCATGCACATTACAGTAAATGCTGTAGATTTTAAATAATTTAAACATTCAACATAGAAAATTCCTTAGAAAATGAGAATTTTCTACATCAATTAAAACCTACTAAGTTTATTAGAATATAATTTTTTAAAACAATTCAGTTATTTGTTCTAATGTGACTTGAAACATGAATTGAAGAGTCAGTGAAAATAAAGTATACTGCGCAGTCCACAATGCATTATTTAGATGGTACTGATTAAACTGGATATTTGCTTTTAAACTGCTGTGTTGACCTTTAAGAAATAACATGATCACTTAGTGAAAATAACTTGTTCAGAGAAATAAAACAATGAGCAATCCACCATTTGGTATTATCTCACCTGGCTGTAAGGCTTATAGTTTCTCAATGCATGTAATTTGTAATTTGTTGTGAATCATGCAACTGTCCATTAACAACTGCTCAGTACTTCACTGGAGTCCATATTTCAGATTTTTAACATGGATTTATATCATAAGAATGTCGGATGAGAGAGATATATGCATATTAATGAGATGCTCTTGTATCTTGTTGGTTGACCTCATTACTTGCACTCTGGACTCCATATTTCTGCTTTTTAACATATATTCATATCATCCGAATGTCAAGTGAGATAGATATTTGCATATTAAGGAGATGCTTTTGTATTTGATTGGTTGACCTTATTACTTTCATTCTGGAGACTATTTTTTGATTAAATTTTGACCAAGCTTGGAATATATGCCTATATCAATGGTTTTAATAGAGTTTGAAATTGAGTGAGATCCACACATACTAGTTAGGTGAGTGAGATCTGACATACCGGTACTAGTTAGGTGAGTGAGATCAGACATACTAGTTAGGTGAGTGAGATCAGACATACTAGTTAGGTGAGTGAGATCAGACATACTAGTTAGGTGAGTGAGATCAGACATACTAGTTATGAGTGAGATCAGACATACTAGTTATGAGTGAGATCAGACATACTAGTTAGGTGAGATCAGACATACTAGTTAGGTGAGTGAGATCCAGACATACTAGTTAGGTGAGTGAGATCAGACATACTAGTTAGGTGAGTGAGATCCACACATGCTAGTTAGGTGAGTGAGATCATTTGTTAAGCTTGTAACCACTCTGGAGGCCACATTTATCTTACAATTATAATCAAACATAGAATATTTGCTTATATCATTTAGATTCAATGCTAAGAAACATTTTGGATTTTAAAAAATAAAACTTGTGTTTCCTATTTAATAATGTATTTAATGGGTTAGGAACATATATATTTCATTTTAAGACTGATCCATCAAAATAGTTTAAATACAACATTTATTTTCTGTTTGAAGTTTACATACTTTCTTGCCTACTTAAAATGTTTGTATTAATTGAGTGTGTTTTATGCTTGCTTGTCATCATTGATAAATATCATGCCAGGTGTTGACATCCATGCACAGTTTCATTGTTATGTCTACAATGTAGTTAGCAAGTTTTGAATGTTTAATATTTGCATCAGCAAGCTCTACAATGTCAGGCCTAATGTAAACTGAAACATCCCACTTTAGCTTTTTTTTTTAAAGCAAATTTATATACTATGATGTACTGACTATTAAATGTTTGGTAGGTGGGGTAATGTGTATCTAATTTATTATTTTTGTCTGTAAAATAATATATAATATGGTGTTTCTTTACTATCGATTAAAGAAAGATCTTTCTTCCCATTATTGATAATAAAAATAATTTTTTTTTAAAGTGTTGGGCCTCTGTCACAGAACATTCTTTCGTTATTCCCTAATGTAATTGTGATATTATCCCATATCACACTGTTTTGATATACAGTGGTATACTGCAGTACAAAATGTTTTGAAATACAGTGGTATGCTGCAGTACAAAATGTTTTGAAATACAATGGTATACTGCAGTACAAAATGTTTTGAAATACAGTGGTATGCTGCAGTACAAAATGTTTTTAAATGCAATGGTATACTGCAGTACAAAATGTTTTGAAATACAGTGGTATGCTGCAGTACAAAATGTTTTGATATACAGGGGTATACTGAAGTACAAAATGTTCAGAAAAAGTGGTATACTGCAGTACAAAATGTTTTTAAATACAATGGTATACTGCAGTACAAAATGTTTTGAAATACAGTGGTATACTGCAGTACAAAATGTTTTGATATACAGTGGTATACTGCAGTACACAATGTTTTGAAATACAGTGGCATACTGCAGTACAAAATGTTTTGATATACAGTGGTATACTGTAGTACAAAATGTTTTGAAATATGCATCTCTATAGAATAGTAACATGTAGCAGTCTGCATTACAGTTGGACAGTTGTTCTTTTTGACTTCAATGATTGGCTGAAATGTGAATGACAGTTACAAATGCAAAACATGTTGTTTTTTTTATGATATTCCAAGCAAGTGAAGATTTAAAAAAGTTAATTTTAGGATAGTTGTACCATAACTACTCAGAATTGTTTTTTTTTCCAGTGCAAATGTCAGGATGGTGTGAAAATTTGCATGGATACATTTGTACCGAGGTTCCAGCTAGAGAGGTATGATCTGTGGAAAGCTGGAAAAGACATAGCACCACATCCTGAAGATGATCAGGGCAAGATGTACAACAGATACAGGTAATTACTCAAATGTTACCGGTAAGTAATGGAGACCTATAGCACATACTTGTAGTGAATCATAATTTGGAGTTGGCTGGTTTAAAGCCTTTTACTGATTTGATATCACCATAGACTGTATGGTACACATAATAAAAATATGGCCTCAGTTAAAGTTTTTTTACTGCTATGATATTACCATAGATTGTATAGAATGCATAAGAAAAATATGGCCCCAGTTAAAGAGATTGAATCCACAGGCAGAATCATGATACTGAAAATTTCTTTATGCCAGAACACTATTCACTTATTTAGCTTAAGTACCTGAAAATGCTGTGATGTACTCAATTGTAAGTAATGTCATTACATTTGAATCCTCTATTTCTATTTTTTATTATTATATCTACCCCTGCTTTAGTGTCTTTGTCTTTACCATCATTTGTTACAACTGTCGCATCCATGTTTGATTCAAGTTCAGTTATAAATGTTTTGGAGAGTTTTTTGTTTCTTGAATTAGTATTATGTCCTGTTTTAATTTTATAAGTTGTGCAAATTTGTCCTTATCTATTCAGTTAGTATTGATTGATGTGATATAGAAGTTTAGTTCTTCCATTTTCGGTTTCAAGGTGGCGTGTACATACAGTATTTCAATTCAAGATTTTTTAGTATGAATTACTTATATTAAATTCTAAATTAATGTAATTAAATTGTTGAATTGTTGGGCATTGACCCCTCGTTTGTCTGTTCCCTACTGTCAAGTGTCTCCCTAGCATTAGTTGTCTGTGCAATGTCTAGTTCCAGTGTTTGTTTTGGTGCATTCGGTTCAGTATGTATTGTATTGTCTGTTCCGTGAGTAATACTCTCATCAGAGGTATCCGACAGGTTTAATTCTGCAGTTTCCTATTTCTCTTTGTTTTCTTTTTTTTTTTGTTTGGTTTGGATTCCACTTTTGTTGTACAGGTTATTCCGTTAGTGTCGTTGGTTCGTCACTAGTGGAGGATTCGGATAACGTTTTGCTTTTCCTCTTTCTCTGTACTGGGATTGGGGTAGATGTTAGAGGCCCCAGTCCACTTATTTCCGTTTCGTTCAATGTGGTGTCTTGAATAGACATTTCTTCTGAACATTTCTCCTCTATGGGCAATATATCATAATGGTTTCCAGTTTTTAAAGGCGTAGTAGGGATAAACTTCTTGGTAGTTTTTTTTTTAGTTTGGAACTTGTCTTCCTCCATCTCCACCATTTCCTCTGTTCTGTCAATTTGCTGTTCCATTGTAATTTCATTTCTGGTGATTTTCCCTGCTAGTTTCACCGCATACGAGTTGGGGTCCTTTTGTATTTGTGGTTCCTTGAAATTGTTTGGACTATGCCCCACTTTCTTGCATTTTGGGCAGGGTCTGTCTAACTCACAGCCCCTGTACCAGGACCTTAACAGGAACCCCATTGTATAAAAATATGGGGGGATTTTCTTAGCCTCCTCTCTAGGTACCTTCAGAATCCTTTCCCCGTTCTTTTTATTTTCTCATATCTATAGCATACTGCTTTTATCTCCTCCGCAATGTTTACCTTGTGGATACACATCAATTTGACTAATATGACGGTTGAGCTAATCTCGAAAGGGAGTCCGGATATAAAAACATCTATGTTTTTGGGTTCTATATCCCGGACTATTGGGTCAGTCTGTGTGATGGCTACCAATTGTTTTAGCAGCATGCGCTGTTGTTTAGGATATAGAATATACTTGTTTTTGCCCCCGTATTGCAAGCCATCTATTCAGTCTATTTCTATTCCTAGGACCTTCATTGCAGTAAGGACTTCTGTTTGCCGTGGAAGTTGGATTAGACTGCTGCCAAATTCGAGGGTTTGGCACCCCTCCATGTGGTAGATCATAAGCTTTTGGTTCCTGGGGTCCCCTTCTACCATGGTATTAAAGAAGTCACTAATCTTGAATTTAGTGGCTTCCATTCTGTCAATTTGTCTCGCCGTTTGTCCTAAAGGGATATGGCTGACTACAAAACAAATCTGTATTGTAAGAATGCAAGAAAAAGTGCAAAAAAACTAAATCTAACAAAAGGGTGCTGAAACAAAGTGTGAAGATACAAAAATGCAACAAAAAATAGTAAATTAACTTGAAAATTTCAAATCCAGTAGTATACATAAATTACCAACTGGGTCCCCAGCGAGTATTGCTCACACAAACTTCTCAGCACTACTCACTAGGTTATACCTGTATGAAAGTAATAAATCCAAGTAATCCTTGAATTGAATTCACATAAATCTCATTTCCTTGAGAGCGCACAAAAACACGTCCGCTCTCCTCGACATCCAAAAACAAGTATCAGACATTTCATGCAGATCAGTTATAAAAGTTTGGGTAGGGTATTAATTTGAAAATTAATGCTGCTTAACAGATAGCTGCATGCTTGTATTTGGGAATTCTTTAAAATGTTTGATATTAGACAGTCTGTCAATATTGATACAGCAAATTATAGACAGGTGAATAAAATTATATTTAGTATTTTGAGAGACTACCTCTGTCAGGTAAACAGTATAGAGGCCATGAAGGAAACCATTGTATATGGGTGGATGACAGGATAAACAGTATAGAGGCCATGAAGAAACCATTGTATATGGGTGGATGACAGGATGTCAGGATTAACAGAGTAGAGGACATGAAGAAAGCCATTGTACATGTGTGGATGACCACTAAAACTTGCATAAAGGCACAGGACTAGAAGACCTGGTTGTTATTAATTAATATTTGTCATGATTATGTTTCATCAAAAACAAATCTATATTAGACACGAGTGTACTTTTAGGGGAAATAATAAATGTATCGGGTAAATTTAAAAATGCAGATGGAAAATCTTTTTACCAAAATAAATTAAATTGTACACACTGTATTATCTGACAAATACTTGATTGATATGATTGATTTAATAATTATTATCACAAGAGAAACTAAAATTCTTTGAAATGTTGACTTAAAATAAAATATAGCGGTTAGTTAAGCATATATATATATTGATATTTATAAGGCTTTATTTATAGAGTGTGACTCGTTATTTAAGAACATTTCTCCCTTGAGGACTCTCTTTGTATATTTCATTTCCTAGACACATCAGTCATTTCAAATCTCCATTAAGTTAAACATAGCTATCATACATAGCTCATCTTGCACTGAGGAAACCCAAAACAAGAAGAAGAAAAAATGCAAACATGCTGCTCCCGTGTCTTGTGAACAGTCACCACGAAACAGATACTGTTATTTAAAAAATGTAGATTCACATAGTACAGGGCAAGATCTGTTGTTATACACTTAAGAATTCAAAGAGATAATAAAATGAAAGCAACCATATAATCTATTTAACAGCCACACCTTGGCATAAATAGCACACATGTAGTCATTGGAAGTGGTCTTTATAAGCAAGTGGTCTTATTTACTGATTAAATAGCATCTTTGTGATTTGGAAGTTACACATATTATATTTTCCTAAGGCAGTGTAAGTACGCCATGTTATGTGTTTGCTTAAAATAAAACAAAGGAAGAAAAACTGATGGCATGTCCTTCAGATACTAAAATTTGGTACAAAATAATCTTCATAAATTTGACATGAAACAATGAAAAGCAATGGAGATAATACAATACCCTTCATTTCTCCATCCATTAGTCATTATGACATCTAAACTTCTTTGTACTAATTTACAGCATGTTGTAACTATTTGTGAGAGCGGTGTTTTCCTTAGCTACTGCCCCTCTCCCCATGTCTGTGGTAAGAAGTCTAATGTCAGATATACAAAGATTGCAGTAATAATCAGTTTCAAATATTTATAACCAAATAACAGAAAAATGCAGTAATTGCATAGGAGATTTGGCATTATGATCCATGAATCCATCTTTTGAGTGCGTCTTAATGCATTGCATTGGTTGGCAATGATTTTTTCAATTATGCAATGGAAAGTAGGAATTTGAGATGGTATGCTGTTGTGGTCATTCTTGGTTTTATTAGACATTTCAGTTATGACATTGTCCCCCAACCAGTAAGTTGTAGTATGACCCTTACAGCTTTCTGTTAGTCCTATTGTTCCAAATACATTTCATTAGCCCCAGTATATCTCAACTGATGATGCTTCTGCACCTTAGCTGCATCAATGACATACAATAAAAGCTGTGTTATTCCAAAATAAATTTTTGTGTAACCAATAGAGGTGAAATGAATAACCAATACATTAATATTTTAATATTTTTCCATGTCGGTAACTATATCGATACAAGAGGCAAAGGATTTATACAAAATGATACTTACCCTATACAAATTGACTCTAATGTTGAATGTGATTGTGGCTCTTATGTTTTGTTTTGCAGTGACCATGGCATTAAGAGACCAGTGCAAGCAATCATTTCTGAAACCGTATTAAATGATTCAGATTGCACCGGTAAAAAGTTAAGAGAAATGAATTGGCATGATGTAGAAGAACCACCCAAGAAAAAAAATGAAAAGTCGAATATTCCGGTCAAAAAAAGGGCAGTTATTTGGAGTTTCATCACTTCTACCTGCTAATGAGAAGCCTAGAACTTAATTGCAAGGAACATTGTCAAATAGCAAAAGAAAGGTGCCACAAAAAGGTGCAGTGGGAGTGGGCCAGTCCATGTCTATGAACAATGTTGGGCCAGTCCATGTCTGTGAACAAATATTGTCATATGCAAGGATCAAATGGGCAGACCTTGGGTGTTGTATAATTGACAAATCATTCCAGATTTTCTCACTTGGCTCAGAAAAACCATCTGTATGCTGTTGATGTAACAAATTCATCAGGAATTAATGCAGATCTGCAAAGGTCACAAAACCTTCAAAACTTGTACAGTTAACCCAAAAGTTCATCATATATTAATTGCAAAATCTAGCCAGTCCACGTTCCTGTTAATACCTGCCCACATTCCTGTTAATGCCAGTCCATGTTCCTGTTAATGCCAGTCCATGTTCCTGTTAATGCCAGTCCATGTTTCTGTTAATACCAGTCCATGTTTCTGTTTGTACAGTTGACCCATACATTCATCATATATGAATTACAAAATCTAGTCAGTCCATGCTCTTGTTAATACCAGTCCATGCTCTTGTTAATACCAGTCCTGATGCTCTTGTTAATACCAGTCCATGTTCCTATTAATACCAGCAGTGTTCAACTTGCACCAGAAGTAGCAAACTATTCCATCACACCCTGGCTCTAATGGTGTCCAAGTAATAGTACCAAGAAAATGAAAATAGCAACAAGAAAGTAATCCATATGATACCATGTTTCTGTCCTAAAGAAAGCAGATATGTGATTCCAAAAGACATTTGTCAGTTATATTCTTCAATTGCCAAATTCTGTTTGAAATTGAAATCTGGATGTCGGGTGATGCCAGACATTTAAGATATTGTAAGACATTGAGTGAAACTTATTAATGGCTCCAAAAAGATGACTTTCTCCATCAAAGTGAATTTAGTTTGTTGATTTTTTTTTCAACATTTAATATTAACATATACACATATAGATGTATTTTATGGACATTGATTATCATTAACATTCTACACTTATAGATATATTTTATGGACACTGATTTCAAAAACTCTCTTAAGATCTGGAACTTTTCCAAATTTTTGTGCAAAGCTAGAAATGTTTCTTGATTCATTTACTGGAATCATGTACAGGATCAATTTTTTAAATTAAAATTTTCCACAAGTAAACATGTAAACAATTAATTTGTTACAGTAATGTATAAATATATCAGCATTTTCAATTTCTTTAGACTAATTGTTTTAAAGTATGACTTTTAAAAAATGTAAGGTCATAGATGAAATATCTTTAATATGCAGGGGACTAGATGGTACGATTTACTAATAATGGAATTTAGGTGTAGGAAAGAGAGATTGCATTTTTGCTAGATGTACATAAGATGTATATAAAAGTTTTTTATGTTTTTTAGAAGCTAACATAACTATATTTTTGTATTTATTTATTTTTTTATTTATTTTTTTATTTATTTATTTATTTATTTATTTATTTATAATTTCACTTTAAAGTAAAGTTTCTTGTTGATGGAGCAATATAAAACAATTTTCCTCCTTTTTTTTTGGTAATGGGAATGTTTCCAAATAGGAAAGTATTTTTAGTTGTGCTCCATATCAACACCTGAATGTTTTACTTACTACAATTTACTTTGTTTCTCAACAATCTGGTATCAGTCTGTCAAGAGATATTCCTTCATGTCAATAACAAAATTATGCAGAATGGTAAAACATTCTAAGAGAGTTAGTTCATATCTGGTTTTATTTTAGCTTTGTTAATAACTGGGTTCTGTTTCTCTACCATGAATAAGATTGTATATATTCTGTAGATTATTGTATACACAAGTTCATGCTAAGCTTACAAGATTGTTGTGTTTTTGTCAAAGTTTAAGTAATCTTAATTATATATGTTCTGTAGATTATGGTATACACAAGTTTATGCTAAGCTTACACAACTGTTGTGTATTTGTTCTGTGTTAATAAGTGGGTTCTGTTTCTCTACTATGAATAAGATTGTATATATTCTGTAGATAATGGTATATGCAAGTTCATGCTAAAATTACAAGATTATTGTGTATTTGTACAAAATTTAAGTAACATTAGTAGCCATCTCATTTTTTAGTAAACTTTTTTAAAACCTGTTATTTTTGTTTTCTTATTTTTTTTAAAAATATATACAGATGATTTATTTCTGCACAATTTCCTTTGCCAACTGTTTCCTTGTAGTTGTCATTTCATTTCATAACTACAGTTTGTTCAGGAGGTCTGGAAGTCTTTAAAAATAGGACACTTTACATTTAAATTTTACAATGCTATAAAATTCTGAGATATTTCTTAGACTATCTTTATTTTATGAATTGTAAACATTTTATATTTTAATGTAATAAATGCAGTAAGAGAACAAACATGCTTTTTTCCTTGATATCTATCCATGCACAATCATATACATTATATAGTGTCTAATCAACCAATCATGCTTTCTTGGTCTAAAATTCCATTTTGGTGTAGGCATCATGGCACCTCTCCTTCTACCAGGAAAGGTCCAGAAAACCATCTTTCAATTATGTTAATATCCAATTATCAGAGCTTATGCAATAAGTTCATGACCTTGGATCTTGCATCCATGGTTCACACAACCTTGAAAAATCCTTAAATGTAAGGTTTTCCCTGAAAACTGTTGATGAAAAATTTGGTTTTATTCTTAGATTAGATGGAAAATTGCTTGAATGTTTCTAAAATCTGTATAAATATCTCAGAGTGAGTACGAAACGTAAACCTAATGTATCATGTTTTATTGACATGTATTTTCCACATGTATGATGAGGAATACAATTGGATCAATCAAATGAACCATGACAGGATAGTTACCAAATGGAGTAGCATCTCTTTTCCTTAGTTGTATGTCAAAATGCTATGCATATTTTCTTTTTTATATATACTTGTACAGTGATCAAATTAAATTTCAGTAGAAATAGTACTTTGGTAGTCCTTAAAAATTTGAAAATAAAATCACAATGGTTGTATCAAACATGGCATTCTGTACTTTTACAATTCTACTGGGATTGATAAGGCCTTGCATTTCATTTTTCTACAAGAGAAAGTCATTATGAACTTTATTGTTTCACTGATTTAAGTTAAATTTCTAAACGTTTTTCAGACACTTCATGCTAAATTCATTGGAAAAAGGTCATGCTTAACCACTTTACGATACTTAAGAGATTTTGTTGCAATTTTGTCTTGTCATGTCTCTGGCATTGTTTATGGTAGGATGAATTGTGACAAGGATTTAAGAGATTTTGTTGCAGTTTTGTGTTTAAGGTCATGTCTCTGACATTGTTTATGGTAGAATGATTTGTGACAAGGATATGAGATTTTATGTTGAAGGTCATGTCTCTGGCATTGTTTATGGTAATATGAATTGTGAAAAGGATTTAAGAGATTTTATGTTGAAGGTCATGTCTCTGGCATTGTTTATGGTAGAATGGTTTGTGACAAGGATATGAGATTTTGTGTTGAAGGTCATGTCTCTGGCATTGTTTATGGTAGGATGATTTGTGACAAGGATTTAAGAGATTCTGTGTTTAAGGTCATGTTTCTGGCATTGTTTATAGTAGCATGAATTGTGACAAGGATATAAGAGATTTTGTTGCAATTTTGTCATGTCATGTTTCTGGCTATGTTTTTGCTAGTATGAATTGTGACAAGGATATTCATCTATTCTGACTTATAATCACAGAAAAATGTTTTACTTGGATTTGCATTCAATAAATCACAAATTCTTCTTAAGTTACATTTCAGGCACTGTTGACAAATTAAATACTAAATTCAGTTTTTTGGGTATATTAATGTTGCGGTAATTAAGCGTGGCAGTAAAAAAAATGTTAAGTCTGCTCATCTATCCGTTTTCTAGATCATTTCTGTAACGTTTCTATTCGTGGTCTTAAAAAAAGCAGTATAAAAGAGTGAGAAGCAACAAGCTCAAATTCAAAAAATAACTCGACCACTCTAGTGGTTAGAGTCTGCCACAGAAGTGGGAGGTCATGGATTTGATCCCTGGCTGAGTCATACCAAAGACTTACAAAAATGGTACTAATAGCTGCCTCGCTTGGCGACCAGCATTAAGAGGTTAGTGTTAGGACTGGTTGTCCTGGTGTCAGGATAACATGATGACAAGAACACATGGGCGGGACATCATGCTACATGTCTGCTGCATGATGCCCCAGTGCTAGACATCACTATAAACTACCTCACTGCAGACATCGTAGCGATATGACTGAAATTATTTTAAAGCTACGTTAAACAACCTAATCAAACAAACAAAAACATTGCAGACATTGTAGCAATATGATTTAAAGGTTGTTCAAGCTGCATTAAAAATCCAACTCACACACACACAAAATTAAATACAAGGCTAAAGGTTTTGATATAACTGTGGTGACTTGTATCATGTGGATGTACCAACAAAAAGTCTATTATTAATCACAATAATACAATCCAAGAATTAAATACTTTTTCCTTTTAAATTTCAATATAAATTCAAGTTGTGTGCACTTTTTATTTCCTGAGATGAATCACTTGAACTAAAAAATTTGAAGAAATAAAATTCCTGCACAAGTTGAAATTCTCAATTATAATATAATTTATTCTGCAAATTTGAATACTTCTCCCATTAATAAGATTATATAGTCCTCTATTTCACCTCTGGTCAAAATTAGCATTTTCCATTTTTAAAAAACCCTAATGGAAAATAACCTTCTAGAATTATTATGTTTACTAGATAAAAACGCAATTATCATAGAAGGTATGTTGATAAAATTATAATCTAGACTATGGAATATATCAGGTAAGCCATTTATCTTTATAGGGGAATTCCAATAACCTTGATCCAGACCAAAATAATTATGTTTACCTCTAATAATAATGATCCTAATAATAATCCCATACACATACCATTTTTGACAAGGTCTGGTCTAGCATATGTTACATTTCAATAGCATATAATGAAATTTTTTAAAATAAAAATTAAACACTATCAATGCAGATTAAATATTTATAACATTTACCATTACTCTGTAAATTGTTAGCATCTTCAGCATCCTATTGATTCTGGACTTAGCAGTTAATGGGTTAAGGTCAAAGAGGCTAAAAGTAGGAAAACTTTCAATACAATAACTCAGTTTGTAACATTGATAGCAAAAATACTTCCTTTTTATGTATTAAGTATATTAAATTGCAGACTTATTGTTATAATAGGGCAAAGTTAGTTCAGATTCCTGTAGGAGATGATGGGTTAGAAGTTTAGCCATGCAATAAACATACTTTTGTTGCATAGATAAGCTATGCCTCTTTTTCTGTGACCTTTTTCATCAGGTCAACTGAAATACTCAATTTTATTTTTTTTTCTTGGAGTTTAACCTACATTTTCAAACAATCAATGAGATGGTTTATATAAAGTAAACCTTTAATTAATTGTAAAAATTGTACACAGTAAACTGCTAATGGCTTAAGACTGCTTTAACTGTTTATGGGCATTTGGCCGAGTATGAGAGTTTTCAGTTTCCATAGGACCTTTGGCAGTTGTATAGTTTCAAAAATTAGAAGTACACAGCATCATACAACAATGTGGATGTTGATTTACCATTGATTAGAAGTTGATTAGCAAACAGTCCTCCCTCCTCGGCAGTCTTTCAAGGTTGATTTACGACAACCCGCTTGATGTTCCTTTGATCTGACTACAGAATTTCATAACTTACCTGTGAATCATATTATGGCCATGTTATGTAACTGGCTTAGCTAAAATAAGGTTACAAGATCCTATGACCATGTTAAATAACTAGCTGGACACCTCATTGTTTGCAAGAGTGGCCTTTCATACATTTATGATGTGGAATTATTAGCCTCAGGTTCGAGCACATGTTTGTAGCAATCTGGTTATTGTTCCTTACAACATGACATTCCCTCTGTAAATTCCATTATGGGTTCCTTGTGTTAAATGTCAAGATGATTTAATTAAAATGTTTTCTTTCTTTTCCAAGTGAAATATTAGATATATGCCAGATACCTGGATCATCTTTGTAAATAGTTTGCATTTGAGATCAGAAAGACAACTGCTGATGTTTAGATCAATAGTTTTAAGGTCATGGTCACAAGGACTGAAAGTAGGAAAAAGCATTTTTACAAACTACTTGAATTAAGTATCCCACCACTTGAATTAAGTATTCAATCCCTTGAATTAAGTATCACATCCCTTGAATTAAGTATCACATCACTTGCTTTAAGTATCACATCCATTGAATTAAGTATCCCATCCCTTGAATTAAGTATCACATCCCTTGAATTAAGTATCACATCACTTGCTTTAAGTATCACATCCCTTGAATTAAGTATCCCATCACTTGAATTAAGTATCACATCCCTTGAATTAAGTATCCCATCCCTTGAATTAAGTATCACATCCCTTGAATTAAGTATCACATCACTTGATTTAAGTATCACATCACTTGCTTTAAGTATCACATCCCTTGAATTAAGTATCACAGTATCACATCCCATGAATTAAGTATCTCATCCCTTGAATTAAGTATCTCATCACTTGAATTAAGTATCACATCACTTGCTTTAAGTATCACATCACTTGAATTAAGTATCACATCCCTTGAATTAAGTATCCCATCACTTGAATTAAGTATCACATCCCTTGAATTAAGTATCCCATCCCTTGAATTAAGTATCACATCCCTTGAATTAAGTATCACATCCATTAAATTAAGTATCCCATCACTTGAATTAAGTATCTCATCACTTGAATTAAGTATCACGTCCCTTGAATTGATTTTGCGAATTGCTAATATTTGACATGATATGACACTAATTTTGATGAAATGCTAGAAAGTCAAGGTCATAGGGACATATGGGGAAAATGGTTTGAGTTCTATTCCACAAACTGTATCCAAAAATGTATGGATGGTTTGTAATTGGGAAGTAAACAACCTCCAATGTGTGTGCCCTCCAACAGGCCTTGCTACAGGGGTACATGGGGGCTGAAAGCTTTTGATGACTAATATCAATTTCAGTGAGAGATAAGGGAGGCCTTTGGAAACCTGTAGTGACTTTTGGGGTGTCAATACTATGGCTAGTGAGGTTGCTTCCAATGCCTCCACATAGTCACATCTGAGCTTGGTTGGTAGCTTAAGATGCCTTGTGGTTTAGGGGTTCTCAATTACATTGACATACCACCGATTATCTCTTCCTTGGATGTGGAGAAGAAAACATTTTTGAGCTTCTTTATATACTACTCTGCTACAGCATATCCCCAAAAAGTAAGGCACCAGGCTACCGCATATCCCAAAAGACTTGAGGTGCCAGGCTACAGCATATTCCCACAAAGTGAGGTACCAGGCTACATCATATCCTCAAAAAGTGTGGTACCACTGCTACAGAATATTCCCACAAAGTGATATGCCAGGCTACATCATATTCCCACAAAGTGAGGTACCAGGCTACAGCATATCCCCAAAAAGTGAGGTGACAAGCTACAGTATATCTCCATAAAGTAAGGAGTAGAAGGCATCCATCTATCTATTCATGAGATTAGTTTGACACATGCTAGTTTATTGCTACTGGAATTAGTTTTGATTAACAGAATTCAATTCTGTCTGAAATAACTATGATTTTCTCCACTCTAGTGATTGTTTTGCACAAATGCAAACATGTTCCTAAAACCCAGTTTGCATTTCAGTCTGAGCATGCATTTCTGCATGCTCAGAATATTGTGGAGAAGGCATGATAGGCAAGATGAGTGGTCATGCGGCAGCACATGCAGATAGCAGCTGTCAGCATACTGCACAACTCTAGAGAACTTTCCAATTCCACCTGGCATTGCTGGGATCTCTGCATGAGCCATATTCTTTATGCAGGTGATCAGCTCAGTTTACACCAATTCATTCAGGGATTAGCTGCATGTGTCATCCCAATTCATGTATATCTTTGTGTCAAAAATAGTGCTCTCTCCGGCCACATCAGACCTATTTTCTCTTCATGTTCCAAGTCCCATAAGTGAAATCCTTGACAGTCAGGATTTTGGAAATGATGCTCTACTTTACCCCGTATTCCACATTTCAACAATTTTTTCCTGCATGCACTAAGCAATATATGTTGTGTTTACCAGATTTGTTGATGTGAATAGATGACAACAAGCTTCATGTCAGATATGTGGTTTCAGATTTGAAACAAAATCTATTTATAAAGGCAACTCGGCACTTACTATCAACTGATAATATGGAATCATTTAGCTGTAAATTAGAGCTTCCAACTTGGTATGCCAAAGCAAGGTATATTACCTCCCCTTTGACTGTGATAGAGTAATTTACAGGGTTTGTGTTGTTTCTATTTTTTATTTTCTCAATAATGTATGTATTTTTTTCTTTTTTCAGCTTTATATTGAAATGTAAAGAATTTAACAATGCTTCTAGTGGAAAGTAGCCACAACAATGATTTTGAGGCTTTTTTTTTAACTTTGTATGAGCATTGGGTAAATGTAGGTATAGTTTTATGTATTAGACAATTTTAATAAGCAATTCAATTTATTACTATAATTTACAAAGTAGTTTATGCATTGATAAGTTATATCAGTCTCTGAATATTGCATAGTACATAGACTTTTCCTTGTCATCGCAAAGTTTTCCACATATTTCACCATCTCCCGCTTGCTTTAGTGCTTTGGCTGCAGCAGTTTGTCAGCAGGCTGTCCATCTCCAATATCAGCTTTAAAAAAACTTTGGATATCTTTTTCAAATTTGTGTCTTGTTGCCCTTATGTAACAGAACTCAGGAGGCTATGTCTTTTGCAATGATGTACAATTCCCCCCCTTGTTCGTGGAACATTACCAAGCTTTTATAAACCTCTCTCTCTCTCTCTCTCTCTCTCTCTCTGTTATTTGTTTCCTCACCCTTTGCAATAGTTTTACACTAAAATGTAGCACTCAGTGTTTTATTCTTCTGTATAATAAATCTTATGGAACATTTTATGGACTTCAGAACCTTTTGGTTACGATTTGTGATGATGAATTGATAGTTTAAATAATTTTGCAATACTAGCATCTCTTAATGCTACATGCTTATATGCTAAAAGAGACCACTGTAGAGCAGAGAGGCTTTGGCTTACCACCAGACTCAGTACTTATAAGCAATCCATTAAGTCACTACGAAGAACGTCACAAACATAGTCCATTTAGTCTGTACAAAACCTAGATATTACTCTGGGCAGTACTCGCACACTGCACCAACATGTCATGAACGTATGCATGGCTGCATATCTTAAGCTGAGATGCATCAGCTCAGTTTCCATATATATTTAAGTTGATGCCATTAAAACACTTGTGTGTTCATTAGTACTTTCAAGACTGGACTATTGTAACTCAAGTCTGTCTGGTTCGTCTCAATCTCTATTCCAGAAACTTCAAAACACAGCTGTTTGGATCATCCTTTGAGTTCCACAATCAAAGAACACCTCTCCGCTGCTCTGTACCGTATACTGGCTATCCGTTCGAACCAGCATCAAACACAAAATTTGTTCTCTGTGCTACGTTTCATTGACGTACTCCAGTCCAGCATACTTATCCGGCCTCACCCATATGTACACACTAGCAAGATATCTAAGCTCTTCTTCTGACAATAGTATACTCATTGTCCCCACCGTGAAAATGGAGTCATATGGACATTGTTATTTTGCATACCAGGGCCCGGCGATGTTAAACGAATTTCCCATCAAAATTAGACACAAAGACACAGCGATTCCTTTCAAGAATGCTCTTAAAACTGAATGTTTTCCACTGGAAGAACAAACTTAAGGACTATATATAGTTTCCTACATCAGATATTTTCGAAATTATGTTAAGTTATCCAATTTCATGGTATTTTTTTAAATTTTTTTTAATCAATCATTATAGATGTTCTGAGGCGCGTAGAGCTTTTAAAAATTAGGTGGTATACAATGTCCTTGTAGTAGTAGTAGTAGGTAGTAGTAGTAGTAGGTAGTAGTAGTAGGTAGTAGTAGGTAGTAGGAGTAGGTAGTAGGAGGTAGTAGTAGTAGTAGTAGGAGGTAGTAGGAGGTAGTAGGTAGTAGTAGTAGTAGTAGTAGCAGTAGTAGTAGTAGTATTAAAGGGCAAAGGCCTCTTATCATTTTGACCTATCGTGTGGCACACATATTTGATTGATATTTATAGGGATGCACTGCATCTTATTTGTGTGAGAGCCAGCAAGAAGTATTTGAAGTACACGTACTTAATAACATACATACATACACACACACATACATACATACCATTACATACATACATACCATTACCTACCTACCTACATACATACGGATTATAATCCTGAGATAGCAAAGGATGGTATATATTTTGAGAGGTAACAAATACACCAACAAATTTAAAGTCTATCATATTTTATTTTCTTCTTAGATATAGTTAGCCATAATACAATTTGTTTTCAAATATATAACTTAAACATTTCAACACATTTAAACATATTCCAACCATACTGGCAACAAATAGTGAAATTAATTTAGGTAAGCATAAATTGTAAAATAGTCCTCTATTCTTGCTTTGGGGTCTAAATATAGAAGTATTTTTCTCAAATTTGGTAACTACCACAATCGTACTCGTAAATTTGATTCAAGACCATCTCAAGTATGGTTACGAGTAAATTTGTACAGTCCTTTAATCACGAGCATCCAGGTAGGGAGCGTCAGTAAAGCACGAGCGCAAGTGCAATATTTTAAAACAAAAATGATACGCACATATAATACTTTGATAATTAACACAGTAGATCTTTACTTGTATACTATATGAACATTATCTCCCTAGTTACGATGCGGACCATTGGTGGTGAAACGCGACGAGGATGGACGGCACGATATCTGAATGTGTGCCAGGTCAAGCTAACTCCATTAGAAAATCAACAAAATCAAGAAAACCCACAGCAATAGAATACTTGTCATAGCTACTTAAAAGACACGCACACTTCTTGAAATGAGTGTGTGCAATTTGGATTTAGATTTTTACGTAGCTTTAACAATGATTCAGACGTATCTCTAGGATGTCTGAACTGTGTCATTTTATAGTGATGTCTCGCACTGGTTGATCATGCCGCAGACATGTAACATCATGTCCCATCCATTCACATTATCCTGACACCAGCCCGACCAGTCCTTACACTAATCTCTTAGTGCTGAGCGCCTAGTGAAACAGCTGTTAGTAATATTTTATAAGCCTTTATATGACTCGTTCAGGGTTCGAACCCGCGACCTCACGCAGCCAAAGCGGGCGCTCAAACAACAAGGCCACTGGAACTGTCTTTTAAAAACGAGACAGTTATAGAGCCTATGTTAACAAATAATACGTTACTACGTTATAAATCATTTTCTAAATTGTAAAAACACGGAAGAAATGAAAAGCAAAATCATATTGAGATATGATTTTCAATATTGTTTAATACACTGGCAATAACATCCTTTATATCCTTCTATAAACGATTTTAAACTGACAAAATATACCACAACAAAGATAGGCAGATAGCCGAAAACTCGGTTCATCAAAGATATATATCCTATGTTTTGTGATTTAATTTCTGAGCAGAAGTTTGATTGTACGAATCTCAGCAGGCATGACGTGTCAAACAAATTTAGATTGACCTACATACATGAATGTTTTGTTTTCATATGGGAGCACTGTACTACCATATTAAAGATATTTAAAGTTAATTTACCATACGGAGTACGGTTTGGAACATAGGAACGTAGTAAACAATGCAGGATTACTCATATAGTAAAAATGTATACGCTCAAGTAGCGGAGCTATATTTGAAAAATAATAACAGGACAGATAACTTATCTTTCCAGTCTCAAACCATATACTGGGTTCCGCAAACCCACATTAGCCAACGGCTAACAATTTACGAATAAATATATATAATCAACTATTAGTATACAGCTCCACAGCTGGTACAATAGAACTTCACAGTTTCTACAGACTCCGGACCCTCGGAATACTACGAAACATTAGGCCCTCCAGACACTCTGGTCATTTAGACAGCTCCACAGCTGAGTCACCCTTGTCACCCTTGACATTAGACAGTCCGGACGCTAGACATTAGACACTCCGGCACATTAAACAGCTCTGGACACACCAGTGCATTTAATCACAGCTCCCGACGTTTGACAACTCCGGGCACCCCGGACGTTTAAATCCCTCGTACAAATAGCTGAAAAGATACCCGACACCGTGTACTAACCTTGATACAGACATAACGTAATGACGTTATACACGGTAAATTATCAAGACTATTATTATCATAATGACAGGTTCTATAGTACACCTTCCCTGTTTGATAATGCTGAATAGTAAACAATTATATTTTAACAAAATATAGCTTTACTTTACCAATTTAAATGCCTCGCGAACAAGAGTATTATGCTGTGTAAAACTATATAACAAACATGCAAAGGTAAATATAGTGATACAAAAAGCTATCACTCAGTATCAAAAATGTACTTACCCCTACAGCTAAAGTTGTGCAATTCTCCCTCCCTCGGATCTATAACCCTATAGCTACAGTCCTTGAAACCAGCCGCTTGTTGACAAAACCCGTAGTAATGTAAAGACCCTTTACATATAGCAAAGTATTTATACGGATTCGTGCTCCGTATCAAGAACACTTTGCACGAGCGGCATATAGCGAATTGTACTCACGATTCCGAAGTACAACTGCCCATATAAAAATAAATAAAAAAAAATCACCCTCGGGTATCGTTGCACACGATAAACAAAACCCGAGTACATGTCTTTCCTAAATAAAAACTACAACATTCCGTGACAATACCTCCCCCCTAAAAAAAAGTGGTATCACTTTTAGAATAATCACGGAATGTGAGATATGAACCATCCAAAATTTGTAGGCTGAACGAAATGATCTGCCCACTACACCCTACTTAAAAAATCAGCCCCTACATTTTCTGAGCCTCGAATCGCCTCGATTCGGAAACAATACGGCTGCAAAGATAACGCCCAACGCATCAATCTTGCGTTGGCAACCTTCGCTTTATTCAAATATAAGAGTGGCTGATGGTCCGTTTGCAAAGTAAACTCCCTCCCAAAAAGATACGTGTGGAATTTTCCTATTCCCCATACTAAGCCTAAACACTCCTTTTCAATCACGAAGTAATTTTTCTCTCTAGGGAGTAATTTCCTACTTGCATAAGGAATGGGCAATTTCACACCCCCTTGCTCCTGTAGCAAAACAGCCCCAAGACCCATATCGGACGAATCAGTCCTCAGTACAAAAGGTTTATCAAAGTCTGGCAACTTTAAATTTGGTGCACTAACCAGTTTATGTTTTAAAGCGTTAAAGGCTTTTTCCTGGCATGCACCCCATTAAACTTTATTCGGTTCCCCCTTTTTAGTCAAATCTGTTAATGGGCTTGCAATAGCTGAAAAGTTGGGGACGAATTTCCTATAAAACCCCACTAGACCTAGGAATGATCTCACTTGTTTTTTTGTCTCTGGTCTAGGTGCATTCCTGATTGCTCCTATTTTATCTGGCTGAGGTTGCAACTGGCCTAGTCCACTTACCAGATATCCCAAACATTCTAGACTTGAATATCCTATGCTACATTTAGTAGGCCTAACTGAAAGATTTGCAGTGTGAAGTTTAATGACCAAATCCCGCAATACCCTAACATGTTCATCCCATGTATGTGTGTAAACAAAAATGTCGTCAACAAAGCTGTCGACGCTTTCCATTCCGTTTAACAGTTTACGCATAAGACGGACGCACGACGCTCCGGCATTTACTAAACCAAACGGCATGACTTTAAATTGGAAAAGTCCCTTTGGAGTCGTGAATGCCGTTAATTTGCGGGCATTATCAGAGATTGGTATCTGCCAATATCCTTTGCTCAAATCCAATTAGGAAATGTATTTGTGGCCTGCCAATTTCGAAAGTACATCTTCCATATCAGGCATTGGTTCTGCGTCAAATACGGTGATCTTGTTTAATTGTCGAAAATCGATGCAAAACCGGTTGGTACCATCTTTCTTTTTGACTAACACCACAGGGGACGAGTATGGGGAATTTGACGGTTCGATCACATCCTGATCTAACATTTTGGTCACTTCTTCGTTGATAGTCTCTCGTGCATTAAAGGGTATCTTATATCCTTTAATCCTGATAGGCTCAGATGTATTCAATTTTATCTCGTGTCGAATTAGATTCGTACGGCCTGGTCTGTCCGTAAACACCTCTGGGTATGTAGAAAAAACCTCCATGATCTGTGTACGCTGACCTTCCGATAAATCAGGGCATATATTTATCTGGGCAATACTTTCTTTGCCTACGTCAGTATGGTATTCAAATGGTAATCCTTTACTGGAGACTAATTCCCCTTCATCGTTAGACCCATCTTCTATCACCGCTACGCATACTACATTCAAGATCCCTTTATCAATTGTTTGTCCAGGTCTCGCTATGTAGAGTTTAAGCATATTGGCATGAAACATTTTCGATTTTCCCTCTACTTCAACGATATAATCCATTTCGCCCTTTACCTGTTTGACTTCATATGGCCCCTTCCATTGAACTAGCAGCTTGTTATTCGTTGGAAGAAGCACCAACACTTGATTTCCTACGTCAAACTTTTTCCTCCGCGTTCCTCGGTTGTAATACTTTGCGTATCTACGACTTGATTTCACGAGTTCTTCTTGAGCCAGCCGACATGTACTTTCTAATCTTTCGCGCAAATCAACCACATATTGGTAAGTTGTCTTAACCTCTTCGTCCACGACCTCGTCCGACCACAGTTCGCGAAGTATACGCATAGGACCACGGACTGTCCTACCGTACAATAGTTCAAACGGGGAGAAACCTATGCTTTCCTGAGGAACCTCACGATATGCGAACAGAAGGGCATTCAGATATCTATCCCAATCCTTCGGTCTTTCCGCACATATCCTCCGCAACATTTGCTTCAGTGTCCCGTTGAATTTCTCGACCAACCCGTTGCACATAGGATGGTAGGGTGTTGTACGTAATTGTTTAATGGATAGCAACCTACTAATTTCTGCCATGAGATCTGAGGTAAATTGGACTCCACAATCTGTAAGAACTTTCTCGGGCACTCCGACCCTACTGAACATGTCTACGAGCGCTTCAGCTACACGTTCGGTTTCAATTGATGGCAGAGCTGTGGCTTCGGGATATCTGGTAGCGTAATCTACCAGCATCAAAATGTATCGGTTTTTTCGATCTGTATGTGGAAATATTGGTCCTACAATGTCGATGGCTACTCTTTTGAACGGAGTATCTATCAGCGGCATCTGACCCAACGGTACTCTAGTTACCCTACCTTTAGGGGTAGTCTTCTGGCAAATGTCGCACGAGCGACAGAACCGCGTTACATCGCTGTTGACACCAGGCCAATAAAATTCTCTTAATACCCTGGGAGATATGACCCACTTCCTTGCAAATGAAACATTTCGCGTCACTCTGCTTCCCCTGGTTACGCCCACCTGATTTATCAGGTTCCCTGGGTTTTCTGTCTTTGACCTGATTCCCCCCTTGAATATCTCGCGTGACGACATTCTGCGAACCTCCCCGGGCTTCAGCGAACAAATCCGCCTGTGTGGCCATCTCATGTATATTTGTGTATGACCTTTCCTTCAAAAATAAATATAGCTCCTTACCACATGTTGTTAACAATTGGTCACGAAGCAAGAAATCAGCAAGACCCTCAAATGTCTTGACGACTTTGCCACATTCCAACCATCGCTGCAAGTAATTACCAGTCCTACTGACGAACTGGGTGAATGTTTCGTCTCTCTCGGGTTTGCTATATTTAAATTTCTTGCGAAACCCTTGCTCAGTTAGTTCATATTTCTTGAGAAGTGCCTCTTTCAACACGGGGTAATTGAGCGAATCGGCCGTTGATAAACGCGAATACACGTCTAACGCTTTACCTTTCAGTAACGCGCTAAAATGAAGCGGCCAATCGTCTTTCTTCCATTTTTGTACCGTAGCATACCTCTCGAACCTATTTAGATAACTATCCATATTATCTTTATCGTCTTCAAATGGGGGCAATTTTGGACCCCTCAGTTTAACATCATGTTCCTCCTCTTTTTTTAGCTTGCAATAACTCAGAATTCCTTTGATGCTCCCTCTGCCTATTCCTATCTTCTATCTCCAACGTTTCTAACCTTACCTGTTTTTCCCTTTCTATCTTCTCCCTCTCTGCTTCCCTTTCCCATTCTATCCTTTCCTTTTCTGCCTGTTTTTCTAATTCTATCTTCCCTTTCTCTAGTTCTATCCTTTCCTTTTCTGCCTGTTTTTCTAGTTCTATCTTTTCCTTTTCTGCCTGTTTTTCTAGTTCTATCTTTTCTTTTTCAAAAGCCATTCTCCTTTCTTCTAATTCTAGCATTTCCCTCTTGGTTTCCCTTTCTAATTCCCTCTCCTTTAATCTTTTGTCCCTCTCCCTAGCCTGTTCCTCACGAACAAAATTTCTAAGGGACTCCCCATCATAACCGAACTGTTTCCCCAATTCTACCAGTTCTTTCATAGAAGACATTTCAGAAGTTTGGCAGTGACCAACCTTAAAGTCCAGGCTTAACAAAACACGCAATTACCAGTAAACCGTATTTCCCTTCTCAGAATTGCAACACAATTATTAAATAAATACAAAGAAATAAAATAACATTAGATACCTACCTAACCCCGCTATACTTTATCAAGCGAGTCTGAAAGACAAAAACCTACAAACCAATTTCCGTGCTCTGTTAAATCCGAAATGATCCCACTTTTGACACCATTTGTAACAAGATAACCGGGACGGACCACTTCGGATTAACAACAAAACACGCTTTGATGATACAGATATAAAAATTATGATTTAATGTGGCGATAAATGTATATAAACAAAACAATGAAATGCGTGCGTATTGTAATCCAAATATTGGATTTAATTATACATAATTACGCACAGACTAGAAGATGCAAACGACTCATATAATGATACAAATAAATGATACAATGGTACAAAACAGTGATACGAATCAATGATACAATGATACAAAAACTGATACAAAACCCCAGCGAAAAAATTATAAAAAAAAAAAAACATGAATACAGTTTACTCACGTAGTAAACAATGCAGGATTACTCATAGTAAAAATGTATACGCTCAAGTAGCGGAGCTATATTTGAAAAATAATAACAGGACAGATAACTTATCTTTCCAGTCTCAAACCATATACTGGGTTCCGCAAACCCACATTAGCCAACGGCTAACAATTTACAAATAAATATATATAATCAACTATTAGTATACAGCTCCACAGCTGGTACAATAGAACTTCACAGTTTCTACAGACTCCGGACCCTCGGAATACTACGAAACATTAGACCCTCCAGACACTCTGGTCATTTAGACAGCTCCACAGCTGAGTCACCCTTGTCACCCTTGACATTAGACAGTCCGGACGCTAGACATTAGACACTCCGGCACATTAAACAGCTCTGGACACACCAGTGCATTTAATCACAGCTCCCGACGTTTGACAGCTCCGGGCACCCCGGACGTTTAAATCCCTCGTACAAATAGCTGAAAAGATACCAGACACAGTGTACTAACCTTGATACAGACATAACGTAATGACGTTATACACGGTAAATTATCAAGACTATTATTATCATAATGACAAAATGACAGGTTCTATAGTACACCTTCCCTGTTTGATAATGCTGAATAGTAAACAATTATATTTTAACAAAATATAGCTTTACTTTACCAATTTAAATGCCTCGCGAACAAGAGTATTTTGCTGTGTAAAACTATATAACAAACATGCAAAGGTAAATATAGTGATACAAAAAGCTATCACTCAGTATCAAAAATGTACTTACCCCTACAGCTAAAGTTGTGCAATCCTCCCTCCCTCGGATCTATAACCCTATAGCTACAGTCCTTGAAACCAGCCGCTTGTTGACAAAACCCGTAGTAATGTAAAGACCCTTTACATATAGCAAAGTATTTATACGGATTCGTGCTCCGTATCAAGAACACTTTGCACGAGCGGCATATAGCGAATTGTACTCACGATTCCGAAGTACAACTGCCCATATATATATAAATAAAAAAAAATCACCATCGGGTATCGTTGCACACGATAAACAAAACCCGAGTACATGTCTTTCCTAAATAAAAACTACAACATTCCGTGACAATGGGGATGAGTTCAATACCTAACCTTGACTATACCCTTAGTAGGTTATATAAACAAGTTCTGTTACAATTACTGAGTTTCAATTTCATCAGAAATTGTAATTGCAAACTAGGTGAAGTGGGATGTATAATGGTCAGACGAACATGATTAATAATTTATATTTTAATATCAGTCTGTATGGAATCAGTTTTAGCTGTGTTCCTACATAATTTCAGAAAAGGTAATTATGTACTTTATTAACTGGATATATCTAGTATCATTCAAATGTTTATTCTTAACATTGAGTTAGGATTTATTCAAACATATTCTTGATTATATTTATGTGAGGCAGCAAAACTGTTGGCACAGAGGTTCAATTACTTTTAATGAGACATCAGCACATTCAGTATTGGAAATAACTCAGAAAAAAAAGATTTTATACTTTTGGACTTGTGATACAACGCTTGATATTATTTGGGATTTCATTTACATTACTCTAAATCCTCTTATATTTCGATTGTATCGCCATTTAGTTTGTCTTTGAAATCTACTAAATCGTTGGTTGTTCTTTTCTATTACTTAGTTTAACACCACAAAACCTACATAATTATGCCACAATTAATTAACAAATACTCTTATATATAACATTGACACATATTTACATTTCAAAAAGTAAGACACGCGGATTTAATGAGGGTATGAATGTTACTTTAGCTTTTATTCTACTTGCTCCAGAGGTGTAGTAATATTATTAAACTATAATTTCCAATTATATTACAGGTGAAGAAAGACAAAATGGGAGATACAAGTATTATGGATATAGTTATCAATAGCATAGAACCGCGTTTATTATGATATTGTTGGACAAAATAGTGACAGTAATATATTAATGAATTGTCTATAATACTGGTGACTTTTTGGTGCAACATGTAAGTTAGGTACTGAGTAACGTCAATTATCTTCCGTGTAGGAAGATGGAGTTATAATGTGTATACCAAAAAGTGTCAATCGAAACAATATATCTTACACTGGACACCTATCTCTTCTCTAAATTTAATATATCTTTTACGAATTTAATTTAATTGATGGGCTAATATGATTACATTTGTATTCCAATAAGTTATGTATAACAATAAACATGATCTATACATCCGACATGCACAGGTGAGAATATTATGAGTGTATATGATTGTACACTTAACAATATCATCTTCTTTATCTATTCCTTTAAGTGATTTTGGAAACGCATATATAATGTAGAAAACATATTATACTTTAATGAGCCTGTTTTTAAAATGGATCAAGCATTTGTATTAAAACTTCAAATCTATATAGGTGTGAGTTCGCAAGTGTCGAAGATGGTTTAATTGTATAGAGGAATCAGACAATGTAACCTTATTTCCAACTATATCTTTATTTTATGTGTGGAACTATATGATCATATGATAATACGTATTAGGAATGTAAAAAGGATACATGTCAGTGGTACGTATCATAATGATTTTCATGATGTAAACACATAACTTTTGATATTTCATTGAAAGCTTAGATATCTGATTTGGACTCTTCAACAGTTCTTCGGTTTTAGTATTGAGCAAATTAATATTCGTTGGATGCTGATCATGCAACGCAATACACTTATGTCATGATTATAATCTTGAGTAAAAGTACACTGAAGTTGTTTTCATCGGTGTTACATTCGCGGCTTATTTAAAGACGATTACAAGTTTTAAAAACAAGAAATTAATCATTTAATTTACAGTAATTGCATACTTCAGATAAATATCAGTGATATAAAATGTTTGCTATTTTAAAAATGTCTCGTGTTTTTATTAATTTTATGAATCATCTACTTAATACACTCAATGCACTCATTTGAACGCTTTTATAAGAGGGAGTAAAATAATACGAACATTATTAATAAAAAGGTTCTTTAAGAGCATCTTGAAAATTATAAATTCATCTTGTTTTAAACTTACTTCCCTTAAGAGAATGTTGCTCGGGAATTTTGACAATCTCATTTGTTATCGAGAATATTTTGTTCGTTCATTAAAAACAACAAACAAAAAAAATACACCAATCTCTTAGTTAAAAACAAAAAACAAAAAAATTACACCAATCTGTTAGTTAAAAACAACAAACAAAAAAAATTACACCAATCTGTTAGTTAAAAACAACAAAGAAAATAAAATTACACCAATCTGTTAGTTAAATAAGTTGTGACAAATATCTATACTATTTACGCACACGAGAAACGTAAACGGGAAAAGAGTTGAAACCAAATTTGGTTTAATGTTGTCACTGTCTATGCAAACTATCTCAACTTACTATTGACAATATCAAAAGTTACGTGGGCTTTTGAAGTAACGTCCTTGCTTACTATTATTATAGTGCATACTATTAAATCTTTATTTAGGTAATGCAATATTAAATCTTTAGTTAGGTAATGCAATTCCCATTTAAGCGATATAGAAGAGTAATATTGCTGACATTACTTCATACAGCGGTGTGTATACTAATCTTCGTAATACCGTTGTGCTCATAACAGTACTATTGATCATGCTGATGCTTTGTCGGATATTGATACACTGCAGGAACAATTCTAGTCTCGTATCAGGTATAGACAATAGTACTTGTCATAGTGTTTTCGTTTCCTTGACACATTTGTTGTCTGATCAAAAAGTCAGCTCAATATTTGCTTCAGCAATAATATGTGTAACTTCGTATCTTGTAATCTCAGTTTGTTTAAGGATTGGGATATGTAACACTTTTCAATTCCATGGTGTTTGTTTATTTATTTTGCGGTTTTTTTGGGTTGGTATATCATTATAGATGTTGTATAGCACTTAGAGCTTCTAAAGATTAGGCACTATACAAAGTCATCATATATATATATATATATATATATATATATATATATATATATATATATATATATATATATATATAAAGCCTGTATTATCAAATGCGACCTACTTTGACCATGTCAGATATGACCAAAAATCACGATATATATATATATATATATATATATAATATTTCGTTTTAAATGAACAGCGCAAATACAAGGAACAATAGGCGGTTCTTCACGAACTATATATTATATAATATTTCGTTTTAAATGATCTGCACAAGTACAAAGAACAATAGGCGGTTCTTTATATCTCTGAACTTCATCAACTGTTACTACACGAACATGATGAGGCTTATCTATTGTTGTTTTGGTTCATTGTTCTAATGGTGACCTCTGAAACAAGTGGAAAGTACACGCATTGTCAATGTATTTGCACACTGATGTCAGTGTAGATAAAGTCAATAGTCATATTTAAATCTAAATATGCACTTGCGCCAGATATTCTAATACTAATATTGAAGATATGGTGAAGCCCAGTTATTTTTGGAATTTCTAAAAAAAAACCTTCATCTCTGCTTGTCATTTCTGGTAATCTAACTGGGAATGGCATGTAAACATGCTAGTTTTCAGTGTTAAGGAATATACCAAGTTTGTATTGAAGCATCTCTCCGTATATCCTTTTAGACCTAATTAGCATTTCTTTTTAGCAATTCTTAAATTGAATAATTGAAGACCTGTATATATCAGTGGTCTCCAATATGCATTTGAACACACAAACGCATGCACGCACGCACGCACACACACACGCACGCACACACACATATATATATATCTATTGTTATAGAGAGAGAGAGAGAGAGAGAGAGAGAGAGAGAGAGAGAGAGAGAGAGAGAGAGAGAGAGAGGGGGGGGGGAAGAGAGTATGGTGGTGAATGCTTGCACACGTACACATGTTGTATCACCATTTATTAAATGCTCACAAAACATAAACTTAAATAAATAAAGAAAACCTTTGTACATGCCCTACTGCACAGATTAAGAAAAATAAATTTAGAGTTGAAAAATAGATCTAAACAAACACTTTTCGATTGACATTCTAGATCTTTGAAACTGAAAGCTATATTTAGAGACAAACGTAACTAGTGAAAATCACCAAAAAACCGAATCATAAGATTTATTTTACAAACTAGTGTGGCGTTGAAGTAGAGGTGATGTATTATGTAAACAAAAGGAAATAAAATAAAACGGTTACCGTCTTCCAATTTTAAAGTCACATATATATCGATATTTTACTTCAGGTTACAACATGCGGTGGTACATTATAATTATATCGTCACTTTTTATTACTAATGTCATCATCATCATCCAGAATAAAAATTCGCTTGTGTCAATACCTATTTGATAATCACTCAACACAATACGACGATACTATAAATTTCCAAAGGTCCTGACGATATGCTAGTATCGTGTTCTTAACTCATTTTATATTACTTCCTTTCTTCTTATTTCTAACTCTGCCCAGCACTTCAGGAACATTTCCTGGTGTCGAAGAAAAGCACCTGGGTTCTGAAATAGATGCAAACACATTTCATGCAAACCATGTCACGATGTCGATCAATCTATATGGATACCTATGTACCCAATTATTTATCCAGTAATTAGTATATATGCTGCAGCCGAAACTAATGTTTGGACGGTAAATACATCAGAAAATTACATGACCAGAGAGAGGAACCACGTTACATAAACGGCAGTCTCCCACCAAGACAAAGTTGAGGGTGGATTCAATGATATTATTTAACAAATTAAAATAATCTCTAAACTAGATAGTAATTTCGTATATATAATTTAATTAAATATTACTAGATCTATTTATGCTGACAACATGCAAACACTAATATGATTTGCATTTGGTTTCTCAAAATATAGAAATACCTCGTTTATACACCGTATTATATAATCAGTCTTAGAATGTGTATTGGGTACCTGAGCTTGACACGAAGTAAACTATGTCTCAACAAGAGGTAATTTATATTTTGCATTAGCATTTTGAAGGCATGATGGTTAAAAACAGACAGCTAGACGATAATATGTTAGGGACATGATGTAGATAAATAGGACAACTTTGTACACTGTTAAAGTCAGTGAACATCTTGCAACATATCTTTATAAAACAAATATGCAATTTATAGAAAACGTGTTCAGTGGAACACAGTCAATAATTAGTTAGTATAGTAAGTATTTTAAAGTGTTTTGTTTCAGAATCAATCATCGGAAATTATCAAAGAGAACATAACTTAATAACTATTTAACCCTTTGAGATGATTAATCAATCATTCACAAATGGTGAAATCAGACTTTGGAAATACGTTTTATTTGCTTATTGATACAATCTGAAAAGAATTCGTCATGCAAAACGTCCGTTTAGTATATGCTTTTACTTGGAACATTGAAATTGGTTACATAAAGACATTCGGCCATGACAATTATCTAATACATACTAATTTATTATATCAACGAAATTATGCTCTATATGTAGATCTTCTACATGGTGCAGCTGAAACTCTGCTTATCTAAATTTGTATTAATAAACAGCTTATAATCGGTCCAATGTACCTTACAAAATTAACAAAGTTACATAATTGCTAACAGAATACGATTTTTGTTAAACAAAATGTAAATTGTTCATATTATTCGAAATAACCCACCAAAAGAACCTTCGGTCATTACAGTCCAGTAATTTGCACAAATTTCAGTCAAGTATGGTAATATATTATATTAAACAACACGAACATAAAAATACAAATAAATGAAAGAATGGTTAAATAAGCCTAACTACATATCTCATTTTTACAAGCAAGACTACCTCTCTATGGTTTTCTCTACATCCAGTTGCAGATACGTATACTGAATATGAAACCATATGAACAATCAACCAAATAAACAAATATCTATAGAGGTGTATGGTTCTCAAAATATCGCTTTGTTATAATGTTGAAAGAAAATAGGAGGTAACATACATTATTCATTTAGTGAGACCTTATAGGAGGAAAAGACCATCGAATATACAGGCCGATACAAGGAAATAGTCAATACAGCGAGACATTGAGGATTGACAGAACAATATTGACTTTGAATCCTTGCTACTAAATCGTACAAATGTATCATCTGTTGATAGTAGGTTTATTAGAGTTCCCCATTATCGATAAGTTCAGATGGGATGTTGTCTACTCCAGATGCCTTTCCATTCTTCAGCAGAATTCGAATATAGTTGTTCAAACTAGATACAATGAATTTTTGTCCAAAGCATAACAACAAGGTTGAAACATAAATGAAAGAAGCAAAAACAGAAAAGTAATGAAACAACAACATAAAACACGCCTTTATCTTACAATCTTACAACATATACGTTTCTGCCTCCTATATAATAAATAAAACAGCGTTGGCGTTGGATTAATGTTGCACAACGAAGGAAGCTTATCAATTTTATGTTTACGCTGCGCTTCAATACGCTATGACACATGTGCATATCATGTCTTTAAAGGCGTTTGTTTATAGATCAACATAATCCCTATCAAGCTGGTGTAATCGGGAATCGAAGCATTCCATTTTCGCTTATTTCACAACAGACTACTTGATGATTCTTTAGAGACGAAAGATTGTCAGTACAGTAACGCTAACCTAACATCAACCGTACGCTATTAAATACTCTGCTTATTGAATTATGAATACCATATACATGCATAAATGTGTAGATCTAAACAAACTGTGAGTATACAACACTAAATTCTCTATTATGGTAGCAAACACGATGCGGTTGTTATAAAAAAAAATATAATGTGGCTTACAATCTGTCCACAATGAAAAAAAAATGAAGAACTTCTAAAGTTAATATAATTTTATTTTAGCCAGTTCACACCTTACTAACTTGTTACAAATGGATTTGGTTTTGACAAAAGTGTTGCTGTATTGATAGATAAGTATTTCTAGTCTAACAAATAAATGTAACGCTGGTGTATATGCAAAAGCTTAGCTTAGTCTTAAGTCGTTTTTGAAACGCAAAGCAAGGCAAGAAGCTTTAATAATAAACTGAAATAATTAAGCTAAAACATACACAGCGAAATTCAATCGATCACCACTAAAAAGGCTAAGATGTACTTTATATATGGAACTAAGTAAAAAAGTATCAAGCGTTTCACTGTTATATCAAATTCTGAAGCTGACAGATTTAGACGCAACCAAGTAAAATAACAAAGAATTTTCAGCAACTAATAATATAGTATTAACTATACGGCGAGACGTTATTATTATTAGAATACATCCGTGAAGTAGAACTCTACGGAGGCGTTAGAAATAAATACACGGTTGGATACAGAGACTAAAACTGAGTAACGGCAGGATGGAAGCAGCTGGATGGGGTTTGGCATAATTAGTTGCTTGCATGGTTGTTCTCTGAGTTTCTAATTGCTTACTTTAACACTGACATGTAGTCTTTTAAAGTCAGATAAAGATTGAGAACAAAGACTAAAGACATTAATCAGAACAATGGACATGGGGAGTAAGATTTAGTGTTAATCATCAACAAGTTTAAGAAATGCAAGGATATTATTATGTAACGAGGAACAAAGTAAAACTATACAGAAAGTCAAAACATATACTGTATGACAAGGAGACAAAATATTAGTACCAAATAAGGAAAGAAATGGACGCATACATGTAAATTAGAAACTCTGAGAGCGAACATGGTGTTTATGAATGCCAAAATAAGAGATACAATAGAAAACACCCTCAGGAAGACTGCTTTACTAAACCAATTTCTCCCATATAAATAAAAAAGCAGTTTTCAGTTACTCTCAAAACAGGTTCATCAATCGCACGATGCATGACGGTACAATCACATTTACTACAGAAGTGGTAAGTTTACATATCATGTTAAAGACTAGATGACGTAACTGAATATTTCAAGCTTCAAAAGGACTCAAAACAGCTTTTAATGGAACAGAATAACAAATCTTTAACGATAACTGTTTTTAAATTCCTGGAGAAAACAAGAATCTCTGTGATAATAAGTCACGAAGAGATGTGGATAAAATATTAATTCCTATTACGCACAGTGGTAGTGTACGCAAAAACACAATATCACGACTTAGGAACCAGACAAAAAAGAAAGGTTAAAAAGATGTTAGATACGCAGGAAATATTCAGAGAATCAAGATCTTATCTTCTGTTATACTAGACCTAGGTATAGGGAAAATTCTGAATAGATACATATTCCCCAGTTTTTAAAAGAACCTAAAGACAAACAGCGAGTTTCTAGTTTGTAGACTGTCATAAACGACAATTACATCATTTAAAAGCTAAACTAAGAGGTTAACGAAAGCCTAGTGTGATGAATTAACACTTGCATTATAAACGTTTTAATGATCTAAACAAATACGTGGATAAAAATGCTTACGTTAACAAAGTGAGGACTTAAACATACCGATGATTTCGTAACGTTGGAAGCAAAGAACAATCTAATAGAAATAACCAAATAATGGAGGCGAACGGCAACAAAATAATTAGTAAAGAAAGCATAACTAGACCTCCAAAACAACTTACGATTGAATGTCTGCAGATCTGAGCGAGAAGATCAAAACTATATACGAGGATACATGTTATGCATGAACTTAAATGCCGAAAATGAAAAATTCAATATACATTCCAAACATATTCCTAATGGTATAATGCAAAATATCAGAGCAGCACAATGTATCATTGACGTAATAGGCAAAGGAATGCAAGGAACTACACGAGGTTTGCCATTTACAACAAACGTTTACGACATAAATATCTGGATTAAAAATAAAATAGATACAAGTGTTATCCAATTATGCCCTAACCTTGATATAATTAGAACAAAGGTAGACAGCAAACGCACTGGCATTAAATGTTTTTCGACAAAAAACGGTTGGTAAATAATAATGCCATGAATCATAAAAGTGTTAGAATTAAAAAAGAGGAAATCAACGCCTCAGCTGGTAGTGTGATGAGAGAAAATAACGTATGCGTGGATATATATTAATTACTCTAATACAATTAGATTAAGAATGGAAAATGTAGATTTAAATTAGCATAACCAACCAAGAATCATAATGTAAAATATAGTTTTAATCACTACAGAGGATTTTGGATAGTTTAAAAGCTGACATATTATCTACAATGCAGTTGAACATTATGTTCCTTTATATGTGATTGAAAATAATGTGCATGGTACATATAGTCATTCAAATGTACACGCATTTTTAATCGGTTTATATTCGGGAGGCTTGTAAAAAGAAATATATTGTTCGGTGTAATGTTTACATCTTCGTCAGTATAATATGTAACTGAAATTGGATGATAATAACAACGGGATAAGTTATGAAAGAATACTTATACACACACACACATAAATAAATAAATAAATATATATATATATATATATATATATATATATATATATATATATATATATATATATATATATATATATATATATATATATTGGACGTATACAATTAAACGTTTACTTGTTTAAGCATGTTTGTGCTATAGTGAGAACATTTTCTGTCATTATTTTAATGCATTGTCGCGTTCGAATGTTGCATTTTTTTATCAGCGAATAACATCTATGTACATGTTTGATTTTACTTGTTCATACATATTAAATATGCTTAAATGCAATACACCGAGGAGGCATGTGGCACGATAATCTGGCAGATTGTTGTATAACACGATCTTTCTTTACATCTGTCGAGCCTTTTACATTGAAAAATACTCATTTATGTTCAAATAATTGTCTGTGACAAATTCAAGAACAGTACATTTAACAGAATATGTCTGTTCATTCAAATGGAGAAAACGCAAGACAAAGACGCATTCCATCATTTCTGTCACCAGGGCAACACATCTGCCATCTTGTTAATCCATCGACACACGTTTGTCCCTTTTAAGTTACTGCAAGCGATCTGAATTTGTTATACTATTTCAAAAACATTGTAAACGATTTTAATTAATTTACTGCTAAAGATATGAATGTATGACTATTTGAGTCTCAATGACTTATGATGTTATATCTCGTGGAGTGTTTAACATATATTACACATCAGACATAAACCAAACACTAATTGCATTTATCCATACGAATGCATGATATTTTTGTTTTGTGTCAGTTCAGCCAAAGTCGTGTACACGTTTCCTCCCATTAGCTGATAATTATCTTTTTGCAGTGTCAGGTTTTCGACCTTGTAACTCATTCAATGTTTTCTATAGCTTATTGTCTGCCGATATTTAGTGCGTATAATATGAGACGAACGATCAACTACACTATCCATTATCCTCAACTAATGTGTCATTAAGTCAGATTATATTTGTAAACATTGCTATACTCAACCTTATCTCCTTTCTCAGAGGATCCTTTAATAAACGTGATCGTTAATTCAGATTTAAAGTGCCTTATGTTTCCATGGATGATATTTTCAATCACCATTCCCTGTCATTATAATATGCATACGAATCAAGATATTTGTCTTTGCGAATCTATGATTATTAACATTGGTCTTAAATGAATATATCAAGTTTGTTTCACTTGCCTTTGTGCTGATATTTCGAGTAAAACGTTTTCGTTTTCTTGTTGAAAGCGTGGGATATATCTGTATATATTTTTCAAATCTGTGTAACTATCTATCCTTTAACGTTTTTCCTATACTTTATCAGAAACATGAATTCATTTTCTGGTGTATCAATCACTGGTGTTAGCTATTTCGGTCATTTGTTGTCATCGGAATCCATTCCGTTCAACCTCGTCGTGTGCATTTGCCTCTTTCTCTTACGTTGAAGGGGATGGGGGGGGGGAATTATCGCCTTGGTATCTTACGTGAAATAAGCCAGTGTGCTACCCAATTACCTCAACAAAGTGGTCATTTGTAATCAATATCGAAGCGCCTAGGCTGAATGGTTAGAAGTATTGAAGTAATTCAAGGTTTTAGCCATAGTGTACTTCCTTCCTGAGATCAGATGTACCCCGATTTACATTTCCATCCAATCTGAACTCATGCCATTTTTCCATTTTAATTATATACGTCTATAAACAAAACCTTACCATCCATCCCATTGTCATGCTTATCCAGACATTTGACACTATAGAGCAGGTGGGTGTAAGTATAAAAGGTAAGAAAAGGTCCGCATGTCGCATGTACATTGACTGAGTCTGGCAATACCTTCAAGAGTAACATACTAGCAAACCATATTTGTATTCGCTGAATGTGTATTTCGGTTAGTGTACCGCACATTGTTTATATTTGCTTTCGATGCAACGTCGGTGTACATGCTCTTCAAGTATTATATTTAAAAGATATCGATGGATATTTGAATATTACTTATTGGGCGGTTCTCTGGCGTATACTGCATTGATGTGTTAGTATCAGTCTTTTGTTTGTGATGGTCGACATTGGTATAGTAGTGTGCCGTACGACATATTTCACTGCTTATGTTCCATATATTTTATGCTAGTATTTGTTTGTATACCGTTTTGGATGCACATTGATATTTGCGTAATGCCCCCTCCCTCCCCCCTTTCCCCGCACAAATTTCTTGCTTATTATGTCGCACGAAGTGAAAATATATGTGAAAACAGATAAGGCACGAAATGAAACTCAGTTCACGTACATCAGCACATATTATTATCATTTACACATCAATTAATCTATTTGTTTGTTGTTGGACCTCTTATAACGAGATGTTTGCCCACTGGTATAGTCAATATATGTGTTAGTAAATTGTATTTCATTTTTTTGGGAAAGGAGAATATTAACATATCGTTAAGTCATATAATTTTATAACTTGAGAAATAATTTCCTCAAACCCACCTGCAGTGTCGCATTGGATACACATCTTGCCACTGTATGTTCTACCCTGTAGCTAGACTAGTAATTTTGAATCACGAATTACCGGTCAAGACATTTGTATGTGGTATAACGTGTTTTCTTTAAGTATCTGTGTATGAATCTTTCAATCAATATCCTTAACTCTATGTTGTCTTGTATTCGTTTCTAAAATTGTGAAATGCAACAGTCTGACTGATCTAGTAATTTTTATCGGAACAGTTTTGTTTCGCTTAGGTTCTGCTAGACCACGGGAGAAACTCCAGGTAAATGGTCCACATTTATCTGCTTGCATGATGTTGCTAAAACTAAATCTGGAACTTCAAACAGCTGTTCATCAGAACAATATCAAAGAAACGAATCTTAAAGCTTATTAGTGTATTTCGTGTATGCCCTGCTTTCAAAGTGTGCATGAACTATACGTTGCCTCCAATTTACTCTTAGAGGAAAACTGGCAATTGCCTATATTCGGCGCTTTGAGCATGCCAGACCTCTGAATATTCAGGTGCAGCCCGCAAATAGAAAATGAAATGCGATCGTGTGTTAACAGCAACAACGTCAAGCAAACGTAAACGACAATACAACGAGATTTCGTCTAGTATGGTATAACAACTATTGCCTGTGTTCATTTCCATCCATTTTTTCACGTGTTAAAGGTGCACCTACAATTGTAAATATGACTGTAAGGGCTAATGTCGAATCTATCATGGATATTGCATTATGCATTAATGTCGAAATCCTACTATAACATATCATACAAACGACATTTTGTTTCTCACCTCACCAGTTTGAACATTTACAATGCTTCACTAAACAAAGTAGTGAATATCTTATGTCAATCAGACAATGGTGACAACTTCATCCCTATGAACAAAATGTGCGTGTTTAACAATAATCAGGCGGTTCTACATAATGTTAGGTATGTAATATTATGTCTCATGCCACTGTAACATCATTTACCTGTCAGTTATTGTTGTGTTTGTTTTCTTAATAAACTACATTAGTCAACTTTGTCAAACATTATGCGTCGCATTTCGTCGAACCTCAATTTCTAATTTCAAATCAGGCAATCAGAGTTTCAAAAATATATCTCACATCTAAGAACTGACACATCTATGAAATATGATTTCAAATGTAAATCTCGATCAAATTCAATTAAGCAAAGATAAATGCACGCACAACCAGAAAAATTCGCATAAATATCACGTAGCGAGAGAGAGAGAGAGAGAGAGAGAGAGAGAGAGAGAGAGAGAGAGAGAGAGAGAGAGAGAATATATAATGGAACCCATACTAAATTACCAATTCAAAGCACACCTATATTCCGGTGGATGTTCTTGAGATCAAAAATAAATTCTTTATATGTGTATGACTGAATCTGCATATTTGAATGAATTGCTGTCCTCAATAATTTGATCTTCAAATAATGAATGCAAATATATACGTGTTATTTTATATATTATCGCTGAGACGAATAAATAGAATGGTTCACACTGATTTTGAAATAAATGCTATAACACTATAATGTGAATGGTGACTTATCATGTGTAATCGTTCATCCCACAGTTCTACATCAATACAATCCATATTATAAAATTGTGTATTGATTGATTCTAAATTACTTGTATTGTACGGTCTATTTACATGTTAAAGAAGGAAACGGAAGCAGTTAAAAGTGTGGCGGTGATTACAACTTGTCTGTTCCATTATTTCGGAATCTGACCGACTATCACAATTAAAAATGAAAAATGTGGGAGCTTATAATCGATTAGTTTTCATGCTTTAAAGCTGGTAAAATATGAAATGTACACGTTACATATTTTAGGTTTGGTCAATAAGTTTAGTTTCGTCTCTTTTCATTACAGTTGTCGAAGGATGCAAATTTGCTACAACAATATTCTCATTCTCCCTCTAGTAAATCAATTTGGGGGTAGCAGTAGTCGTTATTAATTTACCTGTCAAATGGCATGCTTATAGTCGTTATTAATTTACCTGTCAAATGGCATGCTTATAGTCGTTATTAATTTACCTGTCAAATGGCATGCTTATAGTCGTTATTAATTTACCTGTCAAATGGTATGCTTATAGTCGTTATTAATTTACCTGTCAAATGGCATGCTTATAGTCGCTATTAATTTACCTGTCAATTGGCATGCTTATAGTCGTTATTAATTTACCTGTCAATTGGCATGCTTATAGTCGTTATTAATTTACCTGTCAAATGGCATGCTTATAGTCGTTATTAATTTACCTGTCAAATGGTATGCTTATAGTCGTTATTAATTTACCTGTCAAATGGCATGCTTATAGTCGTTATTAATTTACTGTCAAATGGCATGCTTATAGTCATTATTAATTTACCTGTCAAATGGCATGCTTATAGTCGTTATTAATTTACCTGTCAATTGGCATGCTTATAGTCGTTATTAATTTACCTGTCAAATGGCATGCTTATTTCTCTGCTGAGGAACTGGGCAATACTACCGGCCAGCTCCACCTTTGCCGTCGCCACCTTGTCACTGTTATGATGCACGTTCATGTTGATCATAGGAGACGTAGAACCGGCTCGCATCATCTGGATGTTGGTATGCAGCTCCACCACAACATTCTAAAACAGGGATCAAAATGTATCTGAGCATAGCGTTTACCATTGTCTTAACTAGTATATGGTGAGACCTGGCTGTCACCTTTTCTTCAATACAATCCGCGTTGAAAACATTTCGACATAGTATGTAATGTTTTCAAAATCAAAGAAAGGAAAATTTTAATATAATAGGGTTGCAAAGGCACTGAGCGTTTCTTTGAACGCTGGTCATTTTCATCTGGCAACCGTCTTTATTCAAGCCAAACTTGTATTCCAGGAGATGTACCCAAATTCGAAGATTATGCATAGCAACATAATATGTTACGTGACATAAAACGTTCAGACACCACTCTGGACCCCAAGACGCAAATTGAATATACACAAAAACGCAATCAAGTGAATTTTGTTTATGTTTACTCGCGTCAAGGTAAACTATCATATGAGGAACGTAGGAAAGAACAATTAATATGTAGATGCTCGATACTGTAACTCAACAAGCGAAAAGTAAGCAAAGAAAAAGAAAACAAAATTATGAAACAATTCAGAAAAGTGTCACTGAAATTATCTAAGATACATGTGAATATAACATGATATTATAAATGAAAATATCAAATATATAAGTGGTATTTAAGATATATATGTGAAACTTTTTTTTATAGAAAATATGTTGTTTTGGGCTGAGCTTGATTTCTGAGCGCAAGATATGATATGCTATACCTATCGGCCAGTATTTAGATGGTGCTGGAGGAACCCGGATAAACTATGGTAACACCTCCGACCCAGGGGAAACTACCGACAGCTCTCTCACCTACATTGAGTAGACCCGAGACTGGAATACAGGCAGAGGGGAGATGGCTGTGAATCGCTAAAAGCGAGAGCTTTGTACCAATCAGGACCCGTACACTTGAAATCTGTTGAATACCGTAAACATGGACCATTCTCAGTTATATTGATTCATTGGGAAACTTTAATGTTAGGTGGCGACAGTTATATTAGCGAAACAACAAGTCTGTGTTTCTGTCTCCCGCTCTTTCTCTATATAACTTTCAAATGAACTTTACTGTAATCACTATACACGTGAGACTATCAATATCCAATTTACAAAGGCGTGACGCCATATTTTGCATTGGAATAATAGGCAACGAAATAGGGTCGATAAAGTGGGTCTATTTTCAGCTTTGCAAAGTCTTCTATCTCAATGATCGTACATTTAAAAGCATTCAAACTAATAACTCCATGAAACATTAGCTATGTTGCCCTATTACTATGTGTTTCACGTCAAAAAAGGACACTTGTATAATAATGGTAAGGAACGTGTTATCGAACCCCTTTACCTCGCCCAAACAAACATACCACCTATTCCAATATTCTTTTATATTTATATATTACAAGTAAATGTCAAATTAAAACACAATAGAATGGTGTCAATTGCTGTCACTCATAATTAACGTGAACATAATGGCGCTAAATGATTGTATTCAATTATATATTTCCTAAAGGTCAACAAAGAAGAACTGTACATCAAGTACCTTTGATCTGACTCATCCGATAGTCTAGTGGTGATAGTTTACGCCTCTTAAGCGGGCGATCGTGGTTTCTAAACCAGGCCGAGTCATACCAAAGACTTACAAAAAGGGTACTAACAGTTGCCTCGCTAGGCGCTCATCTTTAAGATGTTAGTGTTAGGACAGGTCTGGCTGCTGTTAAGATAATGTGACTGGATTGGACATCATGCTATGTGCATGCAGCACGAAGCCTCAGTGTTAGACATCATTATAAACTGCCACACTGCAGACATCGTTGCGAAATGACTACAAAGTTGTTTAAGCTACGTTAGAATTCCTAATCACACACGCACACACCTTTGATTTTCTTTGTTATCATATTCAACACGTCATGCAGTGATCATTAATTGGTATAATTGAATAAAATAAAGACTATAAAGACGATATTTGGTCTTTTGATTCTTACAACAAACTTAAAGCTTATAAATGCTTTGTAAAGGTATTCATTCTATCAGAGCATGTAAATATCGCATTGATAATGCAATCCCCTCATGAATAGGACATAATTTAATCTTTTAGAAAGGCCTCGACGTTTGGATAAACGTCGTACCGTATAGTTACTTATCCATTGTCGCGTGTTAAAATGAAGTAGAATATATGAGAAAAGACTTCGAACATAAAGCAGGGTGAAAATAAAAAATATTACATTTTATATAAAAAGATATCGGTTGAGTGTTTTTTTAAAGATCCAGACTCTTCATGTACCTGTATTGAGTATTAGTAGAAATAAGTCCCTGTCATCGGGTGATTGTAATACGGCATGAAACACGAGAAGATATTTATTTGGTTTTATTGTCGTCAAAGGGTACAACAGTGTACAAATAATAAGAAAAAAGCAATGGATATTACTCGACCAGAATATATTGAAAAAATTATGCAATGCAACGAAAATAAAATACCAGTGCCAATTTGGGAACATCTTTCCTTTCGTGTGTAAAACACGCTCGCTTGCATCTACATATTTTATGCGGATTGCTTAAACGAAAGACAAGTAAATGGTAATAGATTACTGTTGTATAGCAACCTAAACATTTCGCCAGCGATTCGTGCAGAATGAAGTACCGTGTATCGATTTCTCTAATCCACTGCCTCCAGTCGATTAGAATGTACGATTGAAAAATCGGATCGAATACTAATTTAGCTGTCTAAAAATACTTATGTACGTTCTTAGTACAGATAAAGAAATTACAAGAAATTTTTAAAACAATTCTGTGCAAATTTAGACACCCCCCCCCCCCAACGCAATAACACATATCTCATTTCACTGTTGTTATGATAGCAATGTCTGTCTGAACAAATATTTATGCCATTTTTTCTCCAGTAGAAATTTACAAAATAGTGCAACGAATATCCTCTCAAAAGAATGGAATTTAGACTTCAAAACAGGCAAAGGAAAATCGGAACTTACACTAAAAGTAATCTTTATATTTAGATGCAAAGCTCAGAAAATAAATTATTTAAAATAAAATGCCATAATCAGATATAAAACTATAAAACTAAGCAAAAAGTGAAAGGAAACGAACTTACCCCCGTCTCAGCACCAAACAGATTTGAGATAAACGTTGTCATTTTGCTAAGAAATTCCTTTTGTATGGACTCGGGAGGAACGTTTGTTCGAAGAATAACTGTTACGTGGGTGAGTGTCATTCTGGATTACTCGCATGTAAAATCTACTTCTCTGAGCTGTCGGTGACACTTGCTCGCCAAGCACTAATCCCTCTTACGCCTTTAACCAGTCACTACTTCTTCCCTCGCTTTATAAATTTTCTATAGCACGTTAATCAACCCAATGTTGGTACACCTTAGATTCAATCCTTACATCAATAAATATGCATATGTATTCCAAATAAAGGTCGCCTCTAATTTAAAATCTGAATTTGTGCTAAGAGTACCTTTGTGTATGTTACCTGTACAACCTGTGTCTGCCTATGTAGGTATGTCCTTACATGCTAAATAATACACAAAACAGGCAAACAGGTGAACACCAGTACTGTTAATATTACCTACCGAACCGTATGTTCTCATATATGCATACTCTAGTCCGTTATACGTGCACGCTTGTGATGTGGCGTCGCAAGAGGTGTTGGGAGCACACAATTATCCCCGTGAGAAAGAGAAACGGAATAATTCGGAACTACTTTTCTTTGCAGCTAAAATTATTTTGGTATTTCATCTCAACCTTTACGAAGTCAGGTATCTCTCTCTCTCTCTCTCTCTCTCTCTCTCTCTCTCTCTCTCTCTCTCTCTCTCTATCTCTCTCTCTCTCTCTCTCTCTCTCTCTCTCTCTCTCTCTCTCTCTCTCTCTCTCTCTCTCTCTCTCTCTCTCTCTCTCTCTCTCTCTGTGCAAATTTAGACCCCCCCACCAACGCAATAACAATAGTACATGCTCTCAAAGTACATAGTGTAGCATTAGGTGACCCAACCTTTACGAATGACACTCTTCCACGTAATAGGCGAAGGAGGTTGGTAACGGTTATAACACATTATATGTTGCAATGGCGAGGAGAGAGAGAGAGAGAGAGAGAGAGAAGAGAGAGAGAGAGAGAGAGAGAGAGAGAGAGAGAGAGAGAGTTGGGTACGATGGATATAACTCGTTTTTAGAATCAGATCTTTTCACGTAGTACAGCCGAGATTTTAATTTTATGAAACTGATATAACTCTATTCCTTACGTTGTCCACACAATCTAACACCACTAAGAGAGAGAGTTTGTTAGTTCAAAGCTAACATAAATTACACAGACTTGTTTCCAGACATTTTTTTACAAATGCTTTCATTGTTACGTATATTTCTAGGATTTTATGACGATTATCAACTTCTTATCCTATATGTTTCTCTCCATTCTTTAAAGCGTCGCGATCTCCACTCCATCTCTATAGTTTTTGACTAATCCAGGAAATGTATTTACTACATAATGCAACAGGTTAGGTCGGGCGTCTATGCTGAATTATCACTATGTGACAATAATAGGCAGGGGCTATACACATCTGATTGTAATTTTAAAAACAAAACAAAAATAGTACATGCTCTCAAAGTACATAGTGTAGCATTTAGGTGACGTATGTATCATCATATATTGTTTTGATGTTCCACTTCTCCAATATCACGTAACCGCACAATTGTCAACAGAGAGAGAGAGAGAGAGAGAGAGAGAGAGAGAGAGAGAGAGAGAGAGAGAGAGAGAGAGAGAGACAGACAGACAGACAGACAGACAGACAGACAGAGAAACAGATAGACACAGAAACAGAGACAGAGCCCGATAGGTAAAGAAGGTAAGTACTTTGGTGTGTTGTGTTTACTCTCTAAACGTTATACTGAACACTTTTATATTTGTTTGTTTGTTTGTTTGATTAGGATTTTTAACGTAGCTTTAACAATTTTTCAGTCATATCGCTACGATGTCTGCTGTGAGGCAGTTTATAGTGATGTCTAGCACTGAGGCATAATGCCGCAGACATGTAGCATGATGTCCCACCCAGTCAAATTATCCTGACACCAGGCCGACCAGTCCTAACACTAGCCTCTTAATGCTAAGCGTCGAGCGAGGCAGCTGTTAGTACCATTTTTGTAAGTCTTTGGTATGACTCGGCCGGGGATCGAACCCACGACCTCCCGCTTCGCGGCGAACGCTCTAACCACTAGGCCACCGGAGCGGCAACACTTTTATATTGATAACGTTTAAACCGGTTTTCTTCTTAGTAAAGAATACAAGACAATCAATGGCAATATTCTTATTTTTGAACATACATACAGAGATAGGTTGACATCTATTCCATCTACTGACGTTCACGAATCCACTGTAATTGTAACACGAATAATTACTAATAATTTTCAAACGTTCTCGTCACATCTAATAAATTCATTTCTGTCCGTGTACCCAATGTCTTCGATGTAATAGTCTTTGTTTATTTTTCGTGTTATGCATATTTACTTTGTATTGTTTGTTGGTGTTTTGTCTTGATTGCATATTCTGTTAGTTTATACTTTGGAACTGACCTTAGGCTGACTTCAATATAACGGTCTACCTGACTAATGGAATATTTGGGGTAAAAACTATAAAATGTAGCTAATATTTATTTATGAATATAGATTGATATTAAGGTCAGTTTTAGTGCAGGTAAACATGTTTATTTGAATCTGGTTCAAGGACTTATCGACAATTGTCAATGCTTTATAAAGAAAGATGCCTACATCCTAGCTGTATTATCGTGTCTTAGCTTTTATTATTAATGATTTCTACTTCAAAATAAAGCATTCTTACCTTAACATCCAGGAATTAATCAGACTTATTATTTTGTTCAGCTTTTAATTTGGGTGGATTTATTTTTTATATCTATTCACTAGACTTACAAAACATTCATCTATATTTTTGTGACTAACTCATCAATTTCGAATTATTTTACCGTGATACATCAAAAGACTGTAAATACATAGTTACATTCCAGACAACTGAAACATTATCACACGGAAGATAACTGGCACATCAGCGCATTCAACAACGAAACTTATTTAAAAACCAATGGAATTCGCTTGGGACTCTATATATGTTTGATTTGTGATATTACTTGTATGAATGTCCTTTATGTGTACATTTTCACTTTCTATTTCAGGAAATAAATTATTAATTGAATTTTGTTGAACGTTTTCTATTTCATTGTTTAAAGTCAAAGATTAATTACACTAGTGAATTATACTGAGAGAGAGAGAGAGAGAGAGAGAGAGAGAGAGAGAGAGAGAGAGAGAGAGAGAGAGAGAGAGAGAGAGAGAGAGAGAGAGTGAGAGAGAGAGAGAAAGAGAGAGACAGAGACAGAGAGAGAGACAGAGAGAACTAAAGAGAGAGAGAGACAGACAGACAGAGACAGAGACAGAGACAGAGAGACAGAGAGAGAGACAGAGAGACAGAGAGGTTTTGTTTGATTAAGATTTTGAACGTAGCTTTAACATTTGTTTTAGTCATATCGCTACGATGTCTGAAGTGAGGCAATTGTATAGTGATGTCTAGCACTGGGGCATCATACGGCAGACATATTGGGCATGATGTCCCGCCCAGTCACATTATCCTGACACCAGGCCAACCAGTCCTAACATTAACCTAACCACTTAATGCTGAGCACCAAGCAAGTCAGTTCTAAGTACCATTTTTGTAAGTGTTTGGAATGACGCGGCCGGGGATCGAACCCACGACCTCCCGCTCCAGCGGCGGACGCTAGACCACCGGAGCTGGGGAGAGAGAGAGAGAGAGAGAGAGAGAGAGAGAGAGAGAGAGAGAGAGAGAGAGAGAGAGAGAGAGAGAGAGAGAATGAAATAATATTGACACGAAACAAGGTGCAGTACTAATGATAATGGAAATAATGAAGGGACTCCGATTAAATGCAATACATTTTATTTCTTTTTAGAACTAGTGATTTTCAAAATAAAATAACAAATACAAACCTCATACATATCCCGAGCATACATTAATCAAAACGAATGACAATGGTGTTGTAAAAAAACAAGATGCTTAGAAAATACACATCTTTGCTAATGATGGTGTGTTGTTAGAGAATAATCCGTACGTAGTACGCATGCTTAATATCGATGTTAAAGGAGCTAACTTTTCATTTGGGTCTACCTTGAATTTATTGGGAAAGAATTCCTTGAACAAGTAGTGATCTCATTTCTTTTAATAAAGCTTTACAAATGTATATCAAGTAAACGTATTTCGCAATTAATTTTGATAGCATCCGAGGTTATGATAATGTGTGCGTCCGTGCGTGTGTGTATGTGATGCATATCTGGCATTAAACGTAAATGATATAATATATACATACAGGAGTATCAGCTTATGGATGAATTCAACAATATTGTAGGTATTATATTTGCAGTATATGCTTCTTTGCAAGATAGCTGATCCACTTCGTTAGGAACTAAAAGAATGAACTAGACCTATCGTATGAAAATTTGCAGTTTAGATGTGCCATTACAACGACAAGTCACTTGCAGAATGTAATGAACACTTCTGCACCCATCTATGAATGACCAGATAACTTTATTGAAATCTTAAACTTATTGAATTATGTCCGTTTTATCGCTGAGCCGTAGATCGATATTTTACTACATAAATGTCAAATCAAATACAATCATATCCTATTCAAACCAGTAATAACGACGCATAACAATGTTGGTAGACTGCAAATACTGGGTCAGCCTTATACAGCAACACTGTGTGTTAGGACAAGGGAATAAACATTTACAGGATTGACATAGAAAGAAGCAAGTCACTCGGGTTAGGACAGAGTATTGCATAATTTCGTGAAATAAATCGTCAGATTAAGAGAATTAAATACGCAGTAGAACTACCCACAATATCGAAAATAATACCAACTGAGTTTAAGACTTTGTACTAAGTTCCAGGTTCAAAGGAATAAAAAAAAACAACTGACAAATCCGCATTTACATTGTTGATAAGTTATTTTTCAACCTAGTATTTACATTAATTACAATGCCTAAACATCACAAGTATCATAAAAAATACAAATTGAACTCTCAACTAAAACATTAACTTCGCGAAATGTTTCACGCAATAGGGTAATTCTATCTGGTGGTTTTTAAATTCGCTTCTGTAAGTAAACTAATATCGAAAACGAACCACTGTAACCGCGTAATTTAAATTTTGTAGTAATGCGTTTAAAAACTGAGTTGATGAGAATTAAATATTATGTCGTCATACAAGTGTATCTGCTACACACAAGTGCATATAACATCGATTAAGTAACATCCTTCTTTGGTGATGTATGCTTAGTCATTTGGGAATATGGGTTGATGTTTTCATGCAAGGTGTTGGGTTTCGTTTAGATGCCGACTTGGGTTTGAATCTCCATACCATTTACCCTCGGCCTGAGGTCAAATCTCCGCAGAGAAAGAATTAAAAATTATCTAACATGATACTATTTTTTGAATAAATCTAATAATTCAGCCTACTATTATCAAGCATTCCTCTGTAGATTTCAGGGATAGCATAGAACTTTCCGTTAAGTTGGAGTACATTATTAGTCTCTCTCTCTCTCTCTCTCTCTCTCTCTCTCTCTCTCTCTCTCTCTCTCTCTCTCTGTATATATGAGAATTAAGTATTCTCTCTCTGTGAATATAAATGAGAATTAAGTATATACATATATATATATATATATATATATATATATATATATATATATATATATATATATATATATATATATATATATATATATATATATATATATATACCATGTGCACAAGACACGTATCAATTAAGTTAGAAATCAAATGTTTGCTGAACTAGAAATGTGCACTTTGGAAATATGTCGCCGTCATTAATTCATTTTCACCAGATTTAAATGTGACACATTTTTTTTTTCAAGTATTGTTCTAGGTAATGTTCAACACAACTGGCAAGATATAATTCTTTTCAGGGTATTCTTTTTCCAGTTCGGACTGTACTCTTAATTATATATAAATGTCAGCATAGTCACTATGCATGGCACCGTGAGGAATTATGCAATTCGTTGGTTCTTGATCTTTGCCTGTCATGGCGACTTCATCCTCATAAACCTGGAGAATAGTATATGTTTGCATTAGTACGTGTGTTTGGTCGAGTATATAGCATACTTATGACATGTACGAATGGAACACAATTAACATATGAAAGAATGGCATACTTCCTTTGTTATTTTATCAACAAGGCAGTCACTCGATTATCAGTCAGTCAAGCAGATATAACCCTGGTATGCATTAAAATAAACCTTAGTGTTGTAGTTATTTTGTTAGAAATGCAGAGAATAATAAAACTCACACAGTTCAACTGTATATTATGCCCTAACGTTTAAAAGAAAACTTGGGGCTTATGTTTTCCCTCCCGTACTTACATGAATATTTGTTTTCTTAGGGTACAAACAGCTTGAAACGCCCTGCATACAGTTAAATACGTCAGGCATTGGGATATTGTGTTTTGTTTTTACTGTCGATGTACCAAATGGTTTATAGTGCAGTATCAGTCCGTGGGAGTGGAGCAAGGAAATTGGGGATATTTTATAAAACAAAATTAAAATGTCTGAACAATTATGGGATTTACAGTTCTGGCAATCGTTGTCTATGATTAACGGCTCGTATCAGACAAAAAAAATAATATGCTATGTAACCTCTATTTGACCCAGGCCTATAGCACAAACCACGTGACTCGATGCATGTACATTAGAGTGAGTAGAAACGTATATACACCAGATGAGCGTGCAAAGAAATTTATGTATAAAATGTGACATTTGGCACTGGTTCAAACGCTATTCCAGTGACTTAAACCTTGATTTATAACTTAAAATCTCGAGATCCCGTCCTATAAACACTTACGAGGCATGAAAATACGTCTCATTATATGGAACTACTATTAAAGCCAGGTTTTACGTGTTTCCGACACCGAGTTATTTTGCTTTTTTATGGTTTAACGCCATTTTTCAGCACAATATAGGCTATACATGGCGGCCAGTATCAATGGTGGAGGAAGAACCCGGACAACCCCCGGAAAGATCCACCGACCCACGAGAAGCTACTGGCAAGCTTTCTCACATAACTACATTTGCATCTTAGACTCGAACACACGCAGACAGAGGTGAGATGGCAGTGGTCATTAACGGACTGCGCTTTAGACCACTCGGCCACTCGGGGCCCCGAGTTATTTTGCTGCACGTTACAATGAAATGACAGCAAACTTTAATTCATTATGTATTCTACGTCCTAAGTTAAACTTGATTTAGGAATCAATTTTTAATGAATTATTACGTGTGTAAGTATATGTCATTGTTGTTGTTGTTGTGTGTAGGGATTAACGACATTTTTCATCACACGATAGGCTATACATTGCGGCCAGTATTAATGGTGGAGAAAGAACTTGGGAAATCCTCCCAAAATAAACACCAACCCACGAGAAGCTACTGGCAAGCTGTCTCACATACCCACACTGGCCGTATCTGAGAATCGAATCCACACATACAAAGGTCAAATCTCCGCATGTATGTATGTATGTATGTATGTATGTATGTATGTATGTATGTATGTATGTATGTATGTATGTATGTATGCATGCATGTATGTATATAACGTGACACGAATGTAGATAAATGCCATCGTACGTACTAATGAGGTAAGGTTGATGGAAAATTAGTAGCAACTGTGTAAATAACAAAGTAATATTATCTATTATTCTGACTGACGTCGCAATCACTCTTGAGACCTGCTGTCCATCAAGTACCACTCAAGAGTAGCAATTGTTTTACAACTTCAAAGTTCCGGTATTACTTGTGGTTAAAAGTGGTCCTTAATGGTTTGTACTTTAACATTCATAATAGGTCTATTATATTACCAATTACATTTGTTACTAAATATTCCACTTGATGTATATAGGTAGCTATTACTATTACTTGATTTGGGTTTCAATAAACATATTTTGTTCTGTTGAATCATGAAATATGCACCAGTTATATATATATATATATATATATATATATATATATATATATATATATATATATATATATATATATATATATATATTTTATAATAATAATGTTCTGCAATGTTCACGTTCTAACCTTGACATGTTCCATACAGATCATATGCTTGATATTTCCACAGGTTTCATATCCATCGTCATTCTTTGAATCACGGACGTAGTTGTTCCTTGCATTGCCTTTTCCTGCTTATGATAGTGAAAACGTATATGTGAATACTTTCATTCTAGAAAATATAGTATTTCAATACGTATCAGCCGATGATGCACGTTAGGCTTTTTGAATCTTTACTGTTGTATAGAAAACATATTTCCTTCTTTACATGTAGAACGGAGAAAGCATGTACTTATGAATATGTGGTCAAGTTTAAACCATTTTTGTGGTTGGTACCTCAATTTTATTAACGCAACATCTAGTATAAATACATTTTTTTGGTGTACAGCATAGTCCAAATAATCGCGAGAATACTGACCTTGCAACGAAACGTTCACCGGGATAGTCGACTCAGAAACGATTTCCAGATTTTGGAACGTGTTTCTTGGTTCATTCCCTAGTGTAAAATTAACCATTTTATACCCATCTGATAATTCACCGTCAGGCACTGAGGAGAAGGCAAACTGATCTGAAGCAAAATAGTAATTAAATGAATGAATGGATGATGGAGTGATCGTTAGACTTTATGGCAAGCACTACAACTGCAGCTACATAGACTTCTACCACAATTTCTACTGATGTTAGTACCGCCACAATTACTACTACTAAAACGATATATGTAGAGTAGAATGAATCAATCGAAGAACATCGTATTTGCAATCTCAGATATAGCTAGATTGAGTTCCGTCAGATACACACAGACAACAAAGATAATCTGAGTCACTGTGGATAAAGTAAGAGTGTAATGCCAATAAATGGAACCTGTGTCC